>CAVLGL010000084.1:36279167-36879167 GCA_963668995.1 Parnassius mnemosyne
AGCTTAACGTTACTGTGTTTCATATTGTATGTAGAGAACTGAGAACTGGTCCTTACAACCATAATATAGCTACAGCGTGGCTCTACCACGTAAAAAAATAGTTTAGGCCTTCCTTGTTTTAGTGAATTTAAATAAGATAGAGGGACAGAACCTTGTCGCGAAGACAAGACAAGTAAGGTGAACGTTCAGCTCTAAAGAAAATGTGAAAGTTTAATCTAACCTACTGTCTGTCTCAGCACCGTCTCACCGTTATTGTTTCAGTCCATCAAAGGTCCACTGCTGAAGTCTAGAAAGCCTAGAAGATATTTTATTTTTATTTGTTATTAGAAAGACGTTGCTGCCCATCTTCTAGATTGTTTCACTCTGTCGCTTCTTACGTCACCAAAGGGATGAAATGGGCCAGTGGATATTCTTAAACCGCACACGGCCACCGACTAAAGGTGTAAAATTATGTAGAAATTATTTAATTCTTTATAGTTATTTAAAGCCCGTTTATACCATTTTACGAGAGAGAGTTAAGTCACTTTTTAGGGTCCCGTACCTCAAAAGGAAAAAAAGGAACCCTTATAGGATCACTTTGTTGTCCGTCTGTCTGTCTGTCTGTCAAGACACTTTTTCTCAAGAACGCGTGGAGGTATCAAGCTGAAATTCATATCAAATACTCAAGTTTACTGTCCCTTGGAGCTGTGAAAAAATCAAACTTCTAAACCAACGCAATCAAAAGATACAGCCGTTTATCGACATTCGCAAGGGAATCAAAACCTACAGGGTACTTCCCGTGTACTCAGAATCTTGAAATTTGGTACGAAGCAACGTTTTATAGCACAGATAAAGGAAAAATTGCGAAAAGCATAAATTTTTAGTTACATTATATATTAAAAATATTATTAATAATTTTAAACTTATATACCTACGGATTTGTTCGGAACCCTCGGTGCGCGAGTCCGACTCGCACTTGGCCAGTTTTTTTTGTTTGTCTGTCTGTTTGTCTGTCGTTCCAGTGGAATCTTGCAACTCAAATTTCGAGCACTTCCCGATTAGCTAGAGACTTGAAACCTTGAAAATAGCTCAGATTCGGATGACAATGTAGGAATATGAAAAAAACGTGGTATATTTATTTAACAATTCATGTACATACTAAGTAATGTTACAAAGGCACAGCTTATTTCATATTGAAATTTCTTCCATCAGGCCTGATACTGGACAGATTTAAAGAGAATCGGATTTAGTGTGCACTCTTATAATAAATTTTATAATATTAATATACTTATACTTAATATAAAATAAAGATAATAAAAACATACATACAAACATACATACCCCTAAATACTATAATATAGAACATATATATAATAAAATACATATAGATGCACATATATATTAAAATCGTATATTATAATTTTTAGTACAAAATTTAAAAAAAGTCATTTGTTTAAAAATTGATTTTTCTCTTAGATTTAACAACTGTAGAAAAGTGACTCGGGTGGCCTTGAGAAACAAAAGTGGGACCCACTTTTGTTTTTGTTTCGACTGTGAAATCTAGTTTTATTAAGTAATAGGGCGAATAATTGGTACACAACTTGACGGAGAAATTAGGTATGTGACACACTACAAATCCGGTTAAGAGACCCGGTTTTTCAGCCAAATCGTTGTCCTTACAGAAGAAACTTCTTTGCGAGAAAAGGCCCCTTGTTTAGTTTAAGTTTTCTACACAATATCCGAAGACGTCTTTGCTTCCATAAAAAAATATTAGGTCTTTGTCATTTGTCTTGCGGCATTCAGAATCCGGTAAAGAACCGATAGCATGACTTTGGCTCGCTTTTAGGGAGACGACGACGAAGCGTACGATATTATAATTGTGTTAAGACTTAAGCTTCATATTCCTCTCGATTAGGACCAGGGTTGCTTGAGGGTAGAGTAAGTTTTATACGTGGTAGAACCACCCTGTAGCTATACTATGGTTGTAGCACGAATGGGTCGGCGCGACCGGGGTACGACCACGCTCTCACAGAATACCTTTGCAAGGACTCCAGACTTCTATGAAACTGCTTTGGCCTTGGACTCAACAAAAAATCCGGACGGTTCGTTGAGTTCCGGTTGGCATGACAGCTTTTATCAGAAATCCATCCAAGAGTGTTTTTTATATAGTTAAGCGTGACAAACGTTTAGCCTATCCACTTAACATCAAGTGGATTCAAAAATATATTTCGATTAAGAACCAACACGCAGATGCGTTATCATCCCTAAGGACTAAGATGTAAAGCCTCGGTACCAGTAAAAAGGGTCTTCGGTTCTCTACTCTCACAACAAAAACACAACACCCTATTTTACAAATAACATGCAAGAGTTTTGATAATGTTTTCCTTCGTCACCGATCACATATATCAGAACGTAAATCAATATTTACACAGAACATATTGAATCTTTCTTTTGATGTTCTAAAAAAAAAAAAAAATAAAAAAAAATGTTCTGTGTGTTAATACAGTATTAAGTGCTCTCGCTACCAAGGACCATAAAATAAATGACTTGGTATTGCCGTCTCCAACGTTTCATAATCTATTGCAATGAATTACAATATAATTTTCTGGCGCCAACACTAACAATTCGATTGCTTTGAAACGCGCCTAACAGCCAGTTTAGGCGCTAAAGAAGTTAATTTATCTGCATCTAGCATTACAGTTCATTCGCGATTACTGTTATTGGCTGGCAAAAGTGACAGGCCGCATGTCTATGTTGATATCGTATACGTGAGGTGACTCGAAAAAAAAAGTAATACCTTCTAGAGTAAAAAAAAAAATAGACATTGTCCTATATTGTTTTTGTGATTTTGTAACATATTGTTACGTGCTTTCTTTCTAATTAGGTGAGTCACCAAATAATCAGTAATTCTATCTGTGGACTTCAACGAGCTAATGAAGAAATAAAATTACTTTATTACTACATTAAAAACATAATTTTACAAAACTAAAAATTGGGCCTTCTGAGGTAAGGTCCCATGTTCGTCTGGGACTTACAGGTACACGTGAACTACGAAATACGACCCATTTGAGCTACAACTATAGTATAGCTGTAGCTATATGCAGTATAGTTGTAGAACGAATGGGTCGGCTCGACCGGGGAAGGACCACGCTCTCACAGAATACCCGCGTAAAATGGCAGCTTGACACTGCCGTGTTTCGTATCGTGAGTGTAGAGAACTGGAGACCCATTTTACTGTTAAAGAGGGGTTCCATCTTAGTCCTCACGGGTGACAACGCATCTGCATTTTGATTCTTAATTAAGGATAAATGTAAATGTCTATGGGTCACAGCAACCACTAACCATCAGGTGGACTGTGTGCTCGCTTGTCACCTTTATCCTATAAAAAAGTGACTACCACCATAAACAACTGCAACACCAGGGAAATTACAGGTGCGTTGCCAGCTTCATGCTGCTGTGTTTCGTATGGTGAGTGTAAATAACGGAAGACCCCTTTTTATTGGAAACGAGGCATTCCATCTTAGTACTCATGTGTGACAACGTCTCTGCATTTTGATTTTTAACCGAGGATAGATGTAGATGTATACGAGTCATAATATCTGTTACCATCAGGTGGTCTGTGTGCTCGTTTGTCACCCTTATTCTATAAAAAAAGAGAAATTTTTAGTTACATCATATATTAAAAATATTTTTAATAATTTTAAACTTATATACCTACGGATTTGTTCGGAACCCTTGGTGCGCGAGTCCGACTCGCATTTGGCCGGTTTTGTTTGTTTGTCTGTCTGTTTGTCTGTCGTTCCAGTGGAATCTTGCAACTTAAATTTCGAGCACTTCCCGATTAGCTAGATACTTGAAACCTTGAAAATAGCTCAGATTCGGATGACAATGTAGGAATATGAAAAAAACGAGGATAGATGTAGATGTATATGAGTCATAATATCTGTTACCATCAGGTGGCCTGTGTGCTCGTTTGTCACCATTATTCTATAAAAAAAGACATACTGTTACTTGTCTAGCATGTGATATTGAATATGTGATTATGCAGGCGATGAGCTAGCCATCAATCACTTCTGTCACAATTTTCCATATTTTTGACTAAACGTGCTCTAAGTACTCTCTGCTAACTGCTCTTTGGATCTTCCTACCCCCTCAGAGAGTACATGCGTAACGCTAAGGCGCTATTTGAGGAGATTCAGCTTTTGTTGACATGGGACTATGATCTCAATCCCAAGCATCGTCGGTTTTGCTCTATGCTATTTAATTAATAGAATCAGGCGTTACTTTGCGGAAATCTATTATATAAAAGCTTTTAGAAAAATTTACTTCGCAAATATCCGCGTTATAAAATAAAAAGATGTGTCTTACCTAGTATGAAGAGCACCTCCCGCCCTCCCTCAATTGCGTGCACTATCCCCGTCACCACTAATCCCAGTACCGCTACTCCCTACACCACTACACTAGGCAAGACACACCACTGACGATAATACTATATATATATATATACGATATACGAGTAAATTTTTGTAAAAGCTTTTATCCATGCTATTTACCATGCTATTTCTAATTTATTTTCTGTTATTCATTATTGCGTAACTAATGATTGTATTATTATATTGTTTCTTGTTGGTCCTTTCCAGGACAGAGGTATTTTCCGAATCAGTAGTAAATTAAGCGTAAGAGTGATTTTCAGTAAGTATTATTTATAATCTATATTCAATAAAAGGGGGTGCTAAGAATCTCCGGTGGAGGTACGGTTGCCACCTAAAACGACTAGACATGGCAACATACAACGCACGCACCCTGAGGACTGACGAGAAGATCGTGGAGCTGGAAGAAAAAATAGACAAGTTACGCTGGCATATTATAGGATTATCTGAGGTCCGAAGAGAGGGGGAGGACACGGTAATCCTCGAATCCGGCAACTTGCTCTATCACCGGGAGGGCGACCATCTGTCCCAAGGAGGTGTCGGATTTATCGTCCACAAGTCTCTCGTTAACAACGTTGTAAAGATCGGGAGTGTGTCGACGAGGGTTGCGTACCTTATACTCAGAATCACCAAACGGTATTCGCTGAAGGTCATACAGGTTTACGCACCAACCTCGGCACACCCCGATGGGGAGGTGGAGGAAATGTATGAGGATATCTCTAGAGCCATGCATTCCTCCAAAACCCAATATACGGTGTTAATGCGAGACTTCAATGCAAAACTAGGCACAAGAGAGAACGGTGAGCTGAAAGTAGGGAAATTCGGAACAGGGCAACGGAATCCAAGGGGTCAGCAGCTGGCCGACTTCATGGAGAAAGAGGGACTCTTAATGATGAACTCTTTCTTCCAGAAGTGGTACTTGAAGTCCTTCAGAAGCTCTTTAATTTCGTCATCCATGGTGGCACTACTCCGGAGGCGTGGAGCAGAAGTGCGGCGGTCTTGTTCTTCAAGAAAGGCAACAACGCTCTCTTGAAGGACTACAGACCGATTTTCCTTCTGAGCCTCGTCTACGTGTTGTTTTCGAGAGTTATTACGAATCATCTCGCACGCAGACTTGACGACTTCCAGCCTCCCGAACAAGCCGGATTCCGAAAAGGCTTTAGTACCATAGACCACATACACACCCTTCGGCAAATTGTACAGAAGACAGACGAGTACAATCTGCCTCTTTGCCTTGCGTATGTGGACTATGAGAAAGCCTTTGATTCCGTCGAAATTTGGGCGATGCTGCAGTCACTTCAGCGGTGCCAAGTTGACTGTCGTTATATCGAAGTGCTGAAGTGTTTGTACATTAGAGCTACGATGGCTATCCGAGTACAGAATCAGAGTACGAAACTATCCAACTGCAGAGAGGTGTACGACAGGGTGAAGTTATATCCCAGAAACTCTTTACCGCTACATTGGAAGACGTTTTCAAGCTACGGAACTGGAAAGGATGCGGTATTAACATCAATTGCGAGTACATCACTCACCTTCGATTTACCGACGATATAGTCCTTATATATGACTTACGGATCTGAGATGTGGTCCTTCACTGCTGGCCGTATGTGGAAGCTCAAAGTCGCTCAGTGAGCTATGGAGAGGGCTATGGTCGGGGTTTCTTTGCGTGATAAACTTAGGAATGAGGATATCCGCAGTAGAACAAGAGTAACCGACATAACCCAACGGATTAGTAAGCTGAAGTGGCAGTGGGCCGGTCATATAGCTCGAAGAATCGATAACCGATGGGGAAGAAAGGTTCTCGAGTGGCAGCATCGTACTGGTAGGCGAAGTGTAGTGCGACCCCCCACGAGATGGAGTGACGACCTGGTAAGACATGCAGGAATTCGATGGATACAGGTGGCTCAGGACCGTGCTTTGTGGCATTCCTTGGGGGAGGCCTATGTTCAGCAGTGGACTTGTGAAAGACTGTAATGATGATGATGATGATTGAATAAAATAGTTTCTATTTCTATTTTTAGGTATTATTTCCTTCCCAAGATGTTATACAAAAGTTGGGAGAATTGCTATTAATAATCGGCAATTTAGGGAAAGTAAATTATGTATGAAATAGGAACGTGCTTCACATTTTCTTTACGCAAACAGTCAGTGGTTTGAAAACAGTGCATTCTTTAGGTGGAAACAAGAATGAGTTAGTAAACAGTTTTAAATTATTTCTTTTATGGCCAGTATTGATTTGTCCGTTCTATTAGAGGTGTCAAATGTTCAGGACATTTTTAGTGTTTCTTATTGTTTTTAACGGTAAGTTTTTGATTTTGGAATTACTACAAAACTTCTTTTTAATATTTGACTATTATGACCAGTTATAACTGTTTAATTAATTGATACTTTATGTTAAGTTGGATTTTTATTTTTTATAATGTTACGACCATAGTATTTACGTGGTAGAGCCACGCTGCAGCTATGTTGTGGTTGTAGCATGAATGGGATGGCTCGATTGAGGTTAGAACCATGCTCTCACAGAAGATCAACGTAAAATGGCAACTTAATGCTGCTGTATTTCGTATGGTGAATATAGAGAACCGGAGACCCCATTTACGGGTAACGAGGCATTCCATATTAGGCCTCAAGGGTGGTTTTAATACTTAATTGAGTATTAATGTGGATGTCTATGGGCCACAGCATCCACTTACCATCAGGTCGACTGTGTGCTCGTTTGTCACCCTTATTTTATACGGGGGGACGATAATTTTATCACATTAAATGAAAAGACTTATCCTACATAACGTTCTTTGAACATAAACAACTAAAAAATATAGAAAAATTAACATTCTAGTGTGTTTTTTGCCAAATTACCTATAAATGGGGAAGTGTAGGTAAATAATTAAAAAAAAAATAGTATCTAGGTCTCGAGTACCGTGATAGCATTGCGAAGGTGCTGGGGGTAGTAAGGACTGCCCCGGGGACGTGCTTTAATAGAGCAAAGCGTGAGAGGGGCCCCGGTTGCATTCCGAACGGAGATCCCGAGACCCCTCATATACGCTGATGAAGACCACCGTGGGGTTTTGGCCGGTAGGAGTCCGGCATAACCTTTCCGTTGCCCCCGCAACAGAAGGTATCCATGAGGATTTCCCCACGATAAAAAAAGTACTAGGCCACAGTATCTATATATTCTTTTTTGTTTTTGGTAAATAAATCGCACATTTACAAGCATCAAGATCCGGAAAAATTGTGTGATGTGTGGCTTCTAAACACTTAGCCACTGCGCTATGGAGTCAGTTGCGTAGTATGGATTTCTGCCTTGGACCCTCTAGAGTGAAATTGCCGCCTCTTACTACATATAATATCATAATGCAAAAGGAATTTTCGGCTTGAAACCCACCGTCACACGATTCCTTATACCGTTACACTTACAGCCTATTAAAGTCCACTGCTGAACATAGGCTCCCCCCATAGATTGCCTCATAGGGAGGATATTTGCCATAGTCGTAACATTACTGTTGATTTAATAATTTCACTTCTCAGTGCGTCATGTGCTCCTAGTAGATTACTTTCTGTGTATCCATCACAGCCTATAAAGTACACTGCTGAACATAGGCCTCCACCATAGGATTGCCTCATAGGGAGGATATTTGCCATAGTTGTAACGTTACTGTTGATTTAATAATTTCATCTCTCTGTGTGTTATGTGCTCCTGGTAGATTATCTTCTGTACATCCATCTCAACCTATAAAAGTCCACTACTGAACATACGACTCCTCCTCTATAGATTGCCTCATAGGGAAAAGATATTTGCAATAGTTGTAACGTTACTGTTGATTTAAAAATTCCAGCTCTCACTGCGTCATGTGCTCCTGGTGGATTATCTTCTGTACATTCATCCATCACAGCCTATAACAGTCCACTGTTGAACAAGGCCTCCCCCATAGATTGCCTCAAAGGGATATTTGCCGCTTGGCATGCGGGTTGGCACCCGCAGTTTTTTATCTTTAGTAGTTAGTAGTTGGTAGAGCTATGCTGCAGCTATATTATGGTTGTAGCACGAATGGGTCGGCTCGACCGGGGAAGGACCACGCTCTCACAGAAAACCAGCGTAAAATAGCAGCTTAACCCTGCTGTGTTTCGTATGGTGAGTGTAGAGAACCGGAGACCCTTTTTACTGGCAAAGAGGCATTCCATCTTAGTCCTCACGGGTGACAACGCATCTGCATCTTGAGTCTTTATTGAGGATAGATGTAGATGTCTATGGGTCGCAGTAACTGTGGACTGTGTGCTCGTTTCTCACCATATCCTATAAAAAAAAGTTATTAGGAAGACGCTGCTGCCCATATCTTGGTTTGTTTCCGTCTGTCGCGTCTTACGACACCCACAGTATGATATGGGGTAGTGGTAGCTTACACCGCCACTACACGGTAAAGAAGTTTGGTACTTAACCTAGTTTGTTCTTTTGTAGGTGTTTATTGCGTGTTATGCCATATGTTCGACTGCCACGATGATGCCGCCTTCGATCCTGAGGAAGGTCCACTATCAGAGCTGCAGTTTACTTGGCTTGGGGCCTTGCAGTATATTCACAGTAAAGATTTCTATGCTTAGTTTAGTTGATTAGTAGCTTGGAAGGATAGATTTAAGAAATATTTAAAGGATAGAACAGAAGTTGTAATGCTTTAAAATCGCCACTTTTAGGGTTCCGTACCCAAAGGGTAACCAACGGGACTCTATTACTTAGCATCCGCTGTCCGTCTGTCTTGTTTGTCAGCGTGCTGTATCTCATGATCCGTAATAGGTAGACAGTTAAAATTTTCACAGAATGTGCAATCCTGTTGCCGCTATAAAAACAAATAATAAAAATAAATTAAAAATTTAGAACTCTTCACGTTGTTTAAGTTGTGTTATGCACCATAAATGATCTACCGATCGTAGGAAAAACAAGCTATTACGGAATATGAGCGGCAAATAACAGATACTGTAGTGTTTCGTATAGTAAACACTGCAGTATCTGTTCTATTTACCGCTCATATCCTACGATTATAGGGTTCGAATGTGTGCGCAAGCCCAGATGCACTCTCTATTCCCTCACTCTCTAGTCCGATGGGACGGCAGCCCGACACGACCGCAGAGGGATCAGGCACAGGGCCAATGGATTTACGTGCATTTTGAGCTTCCGAGCCACGGTTTGTACACCGCCAACATCCCGCAACTCGGAGAAGCTTTATGACCAAATAGGCTGTTTCCCGCGACATCGCCCGTGTGTAATTGAGGTTTTTCATATTTTTGCGTGAAACCCTAATTCTTTTTATAATAGAATAGAATAGAATAGAAGATTTTTGCATTAGATTAAATATTAATCTCTTCATAAAGGTCTGGTAGTTGATGAAAAATTAAGTTCCATAAGGGTTAGAACTAGAGAACTAAATAAGCTACCTGTCCTTTTCATCAATTCTAAATAGTCTATTTCTACGAGTCTTTACAAAAGTAGGACGAATTTGTCCCTAATAGCCACGCATAGCGGGCGTAGAAGTCTGGAATTCCAGAAGTCTGTAAAATTGATGTTAAGGTGTTACCCTGAACAAATAAGCTTGAGCGTGCAGTGCACTGCCGCCCGCACTCCGCATGCGCCCATTTATCATAGAATTCACACAATTTTTGGAATTAATTTTTATTAAAAAAGAAAAGCTAACTTTAAAAATTAAATAAAACGTGAATAATATAGATTTGTAAATTATCTATCCATTAGTGTAATCCTCAAATGATTAGAGCGTTGCCTTCAGCAACAGATGCATGTAATCAATAATTGTAGCCATTTTTAAAAGTAGATTTTAAATGTATTTATAACACAAAAATAAATTAAAACGTGGAATATTGTGATAGGATATCGAACATTAATAATGTGCTTTCAGATGTAGTTTATTTCTCATAACTAATGAGATCTGAGTCTCTGAATAACGAAGAAAAACGCACTATCGCAAGGTTTTGGTCGGGGTATCGCCTTAATGATTTCTTATATGTACGCGAACATTACACATTTAAATAAAACTAGTTTTACGGATTTTATCACGTATATTAACTTATTTTATATTCTCGACGTTTCGGGCACTTTACAACACCCATGGTCACGGGGGGGACTGACGTGTTTGACTTCCCAATGTCATAGTCAACCACGGCTACCTCCAGATTAAAATTATTTTATTTTTCCAATTTACACAGTATGAACTTACAGTATCTTGAAGTCTTGCAGTTGTATGCTTGGGTTGGGATTTAATTTTATTAATTATAGGCTCACAAGCAGATGGTAGCACTCAGCTATCTTCTTTATTCAAATTAGGATGTTTTTTGATTTCAATAGCCTCGCGAATCATCTTTGGAAGGAATCGGTGTTCTTTAGCGAGGATTTGTGGTCTATCAAATCTAGTGTATATATCTGGTATATATGACTGTATCCTATAGAGGTGTATGAAGACCATGTCGAATAGAATCCGTATTCTCTACCTACCCATTTGGGAGACAGGCGTGAGCGTTTCTGTTATGTTACCTTATATGGTTTCTCTGCTTAGAAATGAGGATATACGCAGTAGAAAAAGAGTAACCGACATAGTCCAGCTAATTAAGCTGAAGTGGCAATGGGCCACTATAACTCGAAGAACCAACAACCGAGGGGGAAGGAAGGTTCTCCAGCGAAAACTTAGTACTGGTAGGCGAAGTGTAGATCGGCCCATACTAGATGGAGTGATGGCCTGGTAAGATATGCAGGATGTCGATGGATGCAGGTGGCCTTGTGAAGGGCTGTAATGATGGATGATGAATGATGATGATGTTATATGGTGGAGGTGTAAAAGTATCCATCACCCCATTTGGTCCCACGGGTGTTGTTAGAGACGACTATAGAAAATGCCAGAAAGGTCTAATGGTTTCCAATGGACGGCGTGACGTTTCTTTACGCCAGGCGTAAAACCGACAACAGGAGGAACCTTTAATGGGACTTTAGTGATGAGTAGGAGAAAATATAGCTGATGGCACATCTATCACTTTAAGATTTTTTATAATTGCTTTTTACGAAACTTACAATAATTAGCTATGCTTTACGCTTAACTAAGCAGTCAATTAATTTTGAATAGCTAAAATATAGTATACATGGTTACATACAGGGTTATTTTTCAAAGTGTAGCCAAATTTTAAACTTAAGTTCAAATATATAAATAATGATATACCGTTATTGCAGTTTTTGAAAATACGAGTAAATAAGGCTTCTACTTTTATTTCAAACTAGCTGTAACTCGCGACTTCGCCCGCGTGGAATTTACTACGATTTCATGGGTTTTAATTTTTTTGCACGGGACCCTAATACTTTTTCTAAAATAAAAGTGTCTTAAGTTACTCCCTATAACATCAGCTGTTTGTCAGTGAAAGTTCCGTCAAAATCGGTCCAGCCGTTTCGGAGATTAGCTGGAACAGACAGACAGACAGACAAAAAGTTTAAAAATAATTTTTTGTTATTAGTAGCATATATACTTTCATATGCATATTGCAAAAAGCTGTTATTTTAACATTACAAACAGACACTAATTTTATTTATTTGTATAGATTATCCCAAATTGAATTTGACTTATGGGCAACAACATTTTTGCCTACTGATCGACCCTGAATGTGTGCGTGCGCAGTAAAATCAGTTAAAATAATGCATTACCACGCAAATTGAATTAAATAGATAAAAAGGACAGAATTATTGCTATTTTCTTTAATTAATTTTTCTTCGCCGTTTGCCTATATTACTTATTCTAAATTCTCTGTAATTTTGGCCTGTTATTGCAAAATAACCCTGTATAATTGGCAACCGCAGTTTTTTAATTTGAGTTGTTATCAGGAAAATGCTGTTGCTCATCTCCTGTTTCCCATGGTACCCTAATACCCGATACCCACGGTATCGTAAGAGGCGACGGACGCGCGCACACACACACACACACACACACACACACACGCATGCACGCACGCACGCACACACGTACGCACGCACACACGTACGCACGCACGTACTACACACACACACACACTCACACACACACACACACACACACACACACACACACACACACATACACATAAAATTTATTTGTGAAATAAAGCATTATTAGTGATTAATGTATGTTCACAAACACAAAGGTAGTGTTACTCTGTAAAGTGTAAACACTAGAAACAAACATAAGCTAGTGATACCAGTTTTTCGACTTCACAGAATAATTCATTATTGGGGCAATGTATACTAGTCTTATTCAAAGTAATGTATACTTTGAATAAGACAGTTGTAAAGTAAAAAATGACTTTGAATAAGACTTACATACATGTGATCTACACTGAATAAAGAATAATTCTATTCTATTCTGATATATAATTATTTCAGTTAAAGCTGGAACTCCTCATTACTTCAGAGTGCCACGTGTGTCACTGATTACAAAGCAGTTTGTATTGTCCACGGCGAAGGATGCGGCCCAGGTTCCAGAAGGATATGCTCTGTAAGATTTTTTTAATTATTCTATGTATCCACATGATTTTATGCTAAATTTTGTTCTGTTCTACTCTATCCTATTCTATTCCGATCCATTCCATTTAATTATATTCCATTCAATTCCAATCCACTCCATTATGTTCCATTATATCCTGTCCTATTCCCTCCTTTTCTATTCTATTCTATTCTATTACATTCTATGTTATTCCATTCTCTTTCATGCCATTCTTTTCCATTCCATTTTCATTCAATTCTATTCTATTCTGTTCTATTTTTCTATTCTAAAAAGCCATAAACTTACTTAAGCTAAATATATTACAGTCTGTAAAATTTGGGTACAGCGGGATGGATCTTCCGCCATCAGTCCATAACCTGAGTTCATTTGTAAGAACAAGTTGCACTATGTGATGATAAGGTTGGAATTTGTAGAAAATATTGCCTGACTCCCCCTTATAGCTGGTTTTTAAACAGGGAAATGTCTATATATACCTGCCTCGCGGGGGTAAAGACGTGTAATGCTGGACTCGCATCGACTAAAACCCCCTTCGTCGCATACTGACAGGGCCACGGGAACGCTTTCGCACACATCGGCAACCTCACCAGCGCCGGCAGGCCGGCTCTGGTCGCAGCCTTTTTTGGGAGAGGGCAACTCCTCCCCTTCTTCCTCTCAAGTGAGGCGCACCAGAACACAAGGCGCGCCTTCCCTTACTTCCTTTACAAACTCTCCCTGCGCAATGATCCATGAGTACGTGGAGGTCGCTGGGGCCACTAAAATCGAACACTTGGAAGCACCAGCCTTCCTGACTCTAGCGGCAGATATTGTCTATGGCTCTGTTGGCAATCACATTTTGGCCGGGGAGGGTAAGGCGAGCCCGCCACGAAAAGGCGGGATACCGTTCGAGGGGGGGAGGGCTTGTACCCTGACTTTACTTGTCCATGAAAGTTTTTTTTTCTCTCTCACCACTTTCTAAGTGAAATAACTTCGCAGTTTTCTGATCGATGTTTTCAATGATACAGAGGCAACGTGGTGTTTGGACAGTACGAGCGAGATGAGAGGGAGTGCATGTTGACAGTGGAAGATATAGCGCGCGGGATGCCGTGTGACCCAGCTGTGCTTCTGATGCCGATCGCGGATGTCCTGCTACACCCGGAGTACAAGCACTTCGGTATTAAGAGCAGCATCGCTCTTTTGAAATTACTGACACCTGTCAAGTCAAGTAAGATGTGTTTACAATATTATATAGACCTTATAATGAGGATATCCTCAGTAGAAATAGGGTTGCCAGGTACCGTTTTATGTTTTAGAAGATTTGATAAGATTAAATAAAAGGCAAAGTATAACAAAATTAAATTTTTATAAAAAATAAATTAAAAAATATTATCACGTTTTTTTATCATATTTTTGCTTTGTCATCCGAATTTGAAGTATATTCAAAATTTTCAAGTTTCCAGTTTATCGGGAAGTTAGTTTAAAATCGATTACTAAATTCCACTCGGAACGACAGACAGACAAACAAGGAAGCGACTTGATAAAAACGTGGTAAAAATAGAGGATGTCATATTGTTTTCAATAAAATCAATCTTGTCAGCCTCGAGCACAAGCGCAAAATAGGCAGTCTTTCGGTATTCTATAGGATGCATTTTGGTGAGTGTGCGCAGGAATTACACGCTTTAATTCCTTCCTCTCCCTTCCACCATCGGACAACCAGGCGGTCGGCGAGTATTCACCCTTTATTGTCGATATTCCACGAATTAGAATTTAGAACCAAAAGGTTTGCTTCGGCTTTTGTAATGCGTAGAGTAAAGGAGTGGAATAATTTGCCGGCGTCTATCTTTCCGTCCGAATACAATCTGGGCGACTTCAAGGCAAGAGTGAATAGGCTTTAGTTACGTTAAGACAGTGTGATTTACCATGTGCTGCATCACCACTTACCATCAGGTGGGAAGTAAAAAAAAACCGTGTAAAAAAAGAAAATAAATATATTAATAACGTATTAATTTGTCGAGAGACAACATCGCGCGTCATTTCAACGTCATATTTAAATTCTTTGACCTCAACTAGCAGAGGGAATGTCGAATCCGCGCGATATTACCTTGTACTCTATTAAAGATTTCAAATTAATAGACAATTAGTGTGAAATAGAGGACGTCTGGCAACCCTAAGGGTGACCGACATAGCAGTAAGTTGAAGTCACAATGGCACGGCCACAGAGCTCGAAGAACTGACTGCCGATGAGAAAGGTTCTCGAGTTCGTATCGGTAAGCGAAGTTTAAGGCGGCCTTTCGCTAGATAGAGTGACGGCTTGGCAAGTCGATGGATGCAGGTGGCTCAGGATCGTACTTTGTGGCATTAATTATAATAATTTGACTTATAATGAAAATAATGATGATGATGATATTTTTGCAGCGTTTAAAACTTTATTTATTGTTGACGGCTCCGTGGTGCAGTGGCTTAGCAATGAGTTGCTGCACTGGGGTCGACGGGTTCGAATCCCGCACGGAACAAGTATTCGCAGGAAAATTTAATACCACCTTTCTAGATTTAAAAAAAAAAGTTGTCCTTAACAATATCCAGGAAACGAAATAAGTGTTCTGAAGATGCTTCGGAGAAATTATGGACTGGTAAAAAACTAGAGGGTACCTACAACCAGCTTTATACAAAGAAGACCACACATTATTTGTTATTAGTTGTTGTTAGTTGTTGAGAGTTTTAGTTGATTATATTGGCTTTCTTACTACTTACTGCTCCAGGCGGAATCTAGATAAAAAACAGTCCTAATCATTGAAATAAAACGTACTACGTAGGTACTAGAACATGTACCGCAAATAATATCTCTGTGGTAGTGCGGGTCGAGTAGAAGGAGGCACATAATACCATTTTAAGACACAGACTAAGTATGTAAGTTTGAGCCCATGGGCTCTAATGCGTTGCTAACGACAAAGTCTCGGCGTCACTTCTAGTAAGTTCTAGTACTATTCTAGTACGTAGGACTACGCGCTCACAGAATACCAGCGTAAAATAGCAGCTTAACACTGCTGTGTTTTGTATGGCGAGTGTAGAGAACCGGAGACACTTTTTACTGGTAACGAAACATTAAATCTTTGTCCTCACGGGTGACAAGGCGTCTGCATTTTGATTCGTAATCGTGGATAGACGTAGATGTCTATAGACCACAGCAACCACTTATCATCAGATGGACTGTGTGCTCGTTTGTCAACCTTATCTTTAAAAAGAAAACGTAGTACATATTACTTCAATGTTCCTAACCCTATTTTTAAATTGATTTTTAAATTGTTTCAGAGTACATGCTGCCTGGCTGTTTGCCCTACAGGAATTTCCTCGAAAGAAATGGAAAACAACTTTATGGAATTTTGACTTACGTAGATTTTGCTAGCGGTATGTATATTATATTTTTACGATAAGCGCAGAAACCCACTAGCGGCTGGCCGTGATGCGGCAGGCCGCACTTCAATTTTTATATGAAACCACATGATATCGACGCACTGACTTGCGGCCAGCCGTCAACCGCACCAGTCGAATGATGAAGCGCGCCGCAGCCCCTCCACGCACAGCTTCGTTAGCCGCAAGCCAGACCTGTTGATTCGCTTATAGAAAAATCGATCTTCGATTCGATTCAAATCGAACATATTAGAATCGACATAAATGAATAACTGCAGCAACTTCTTCGACGTCCATTATGTCCAGTATTTCTCGAAGCACTGACGATTACGGCGAAGCGCAATAGAACAGAGATGATGCGATTAGTCGGAATACGGCGTGCCGTTACGGCAGACCGTAATAATAATAATAATAATCATTTATTTATTTTTTAACCCTCTCAGTACCTTACTGGAGGGCTCCGGCAGGGGATTTCAGCTTCGGAAGGGAGGTACAAAAGTGACCCACCTTTTCTATATGGATGATCTCAAGTTATTCGCCTCCAGTCGCTCTCATCTTATGGAATTGCTAAACATCACTTGTGATTTTAGCAATTCTATTAGAATGGAGCTGGGGACGGATAAGTGTGCGGTCCTCCATGTTGAAAGGGGAAGGGTTGCTAACTCTGAGGGCATAGATTTATCTATGCCCATCAACATAAGGACCCTTTCCGAGGCTGAAACATAACGATACCTGGGTATGTCACAGAACATCGGTGTAGATGAGGCGGGTATGAAACAGTCAGTTTGCGATGTGTTTTATGCACGCTTGACCAAAGTGCTTAACAGCCTTTTGTCCGGTGTGAATAAGACGCACGCATATAACGGTTGGGTCATGCCTGTTCTCATGTATACCTTTGGGATACTTAGGTGGACTCAGACCGAACTAAACGCTCTGGACCGAAAAGTCCGCACTATAATGACGTCCCACAGGATGCATCATCCGAGATCGTCAGTAATGAGGCTGTACTTGCCGCGGAAGCATGGTGGGCGCGGCTTTTTAAGCGCGCTTACCATGCATAATCGCGAAGTGTGCAACCTCCGTAATTACTTTCTGACGAGAGCGGATGATCCATACTATAGGGACGTTATTTCTTGTGATAAAGGACTGACCCCTCTATCCTTAGCCAACGAGCAATGGCAAGACCCAGCAGTACAGTGCATTTCCGACCGGGAGGCCGTATGGAAGGAGAAGGAGCTCCACGGGAGGTTCTACAAGGCTCTACATGAGCCTTTCGTAGACACAGTCGCCTCCCTTCACTGGCTACGTTTCGGTGACCTCTTTGGGGAAACCGAGGGTTTTGTCTGTGCGATACAGGATCAGGTTATTAAGACCAACAATTATCGGAGATACATCCTAAAGGATGGCGCCGTCGACATCTGTCGAGCTTGTCGCCATCCCGGTGAGTCACTTAGGCATGTCATCTCCGGTTGTTCGGCGCTTTCTAACTCTGAGTATTTGCACAGACACAATCTAGTAGCCAGGATTCTACACCAGGAGCTCGCTCTGAAATACGGCCTCGTGGATCGGAAACTGCCGTATTATAAGTACTTGCCGGAAGCCGTGCTCGAAAATGACCGCGCCAGGCTCTACTGGGACCGGGCCATCATCACAGACAGGACTATTCTTGCGAATAAGCCTGATATTGTGCTGATGGACCGGGCACAGTCAAGGATCTTTTTGGTCGACATTACCATTCCTTATGACGAGAACCTCGTGAAAGCCGAAACAGATAAGGTGACAAAATATCTGGACCTGGCTCACGAGGTTACCGGCATGTGGGGTGGTCTGCCGGCCGAAATTATTCCTGTGGTCGTTTCTGCGAACGGGTTAATCCCAGTCAGCCTCCCGGGTCATCTGAGGCGACTGGGACTCCGTGACGGACCGCTCCAGGCTCAAATGCAGAAGGCGGTGCTCCTCGATACCGCCCGCATCGTCCGCCGGTTTCTTTCCCTTTCCCCCTAACCCTCGGCCGTCTTGTCCCCCCTGCCGAGGGCTTCCATCTGGTTGGGTTTTTATATATTTATGTAATTTTTATGTATTTATTTTATTTTATTGATATTTATGTAAGTTTATCATTTTCATTTTCAATGATATATTTATACAGCCCAACCAGATGAGAAAACTATACAAATACCCCATAATCATTTATTTCAATCCATCAGATCATAGTTACATTTGAAATGAAATTTAAATTTTGAATTACATATGTATTAAATTAAAATAAAATTGAATTATATTAAATTAAAATTATTAATCACACTTAAAACCATTAAAACCAAATTAACATCATTAAACATAAAAATCAATAATATGACTGCATCTGAGTCATTTGTTTGTTTGTCCTTATACTAATCATATAACAATGATTAATGTACTGACAATCTATCCAAATCAGACCGTATATACTGCGGTCTGCCGCAACGGCCAGCCGCATCACGGCCCGCCCCTAGTGCGTTCTTGGCCTTAAAGCTTTGCTCTGTTACGGTTCGCGTAGTGTAGTGTAGCCTTGTACTGAGAGATGGCGGTGTAAGCAAGATGAGTTGCTTACACGTTTGGCATAAATAACGTGAACATTAGTTCGTGCATGTTGAAAATCAAATGGGTTTTACTGTATTACTATAAAACTTTTCCTTTTTGATTGAAACAAATTTAAATGATATTAATATTATTAATTTTTTAAAATTAATATTTCTTCCTTCTTTCGTTCTCGTTCTTGCTACTTTTTTTTTAACTTATTATGAGCCAGTGTTCAACCACAATCCCATATGGTAGTGAGTGGTGATGAAGATCTAAATGGTAAATCGCACTGTCTTAGCGTAACAGTAGCCTTTTTTTAATAGGAATAGGGTGACCAGCGAGCACACAGTCCACCTGATGGTAAGTGGTTGCTGTGGCCCATAGACATCTACATCTATCCTCGATTACGAATCAAAATGCAGATGCGTTGTCACCCGTGAGGACTAAGATGGAATGCCTAGTTTAAATTAAAAAAGGGTGTCCGGTTCTCTACACTCACCATACGAAACACAGCAGCGTTAAACTGATATTTAACGCTGGTATTCTGTGAGAGCGTGGTCCTTTTCCGGTGGGGTCAACCCATTCGTGCTACAACTATACTACTAATATAGCTGCAGCGTGGCTCTACCACGTTAGAAAAGCCTACTCTTGACTTGTCCAGATTGTATTCAGACGGAAATACAGACGCTGGCAAATTATTCTACTCATTTTCTGTACACATTACGAAACACGAAGTAAACCGAACTTAAAGTCTTCTTCATTTCAGAGGTCCCTCGGGATTTTGTGGAAGAAGAAAAAGAAGTTATGTTCTTGGCAACATTGACTGGCGAAGATTGTTACTTATATGATCACCCTAATGTAAGATTTTTTTTTATTAAGAAAAATTTACACATAAAACTACATTTACCATTATATTAACTAGGTTAGCTACATTATTATTATGTTAACTAGGCCGGGGTAGCTCAGATGGTTAGCGCTCGCTGTAAATTTCAAAGTACGCGAGCAACCCGGGTTCGATCCCCGCCGGCAACAATGAAATTGTTAATTGTAATTTTAAGTGCTGATTTACCACGTGCTCGGCGGTGAAGGAAAACATCGTGAGGAAACCTGCATGTCTGAGAAATAATAGAAAAATAATATTTCAAAGACATGTGAAGTTCGCCAACACGCATTGGACACTTCCTTGCCCTAAAACCCTCTCAAAAAAAATAAGAGGAGGCCTGTGCCCAGCAGTGGGACGTATATAGGCTGTAACTTTAACTTTTTTTAACTTAGGTAAGGTTAGGTAAACATTTGTAGCTGCAGATCCCCCAAGCTTGGAAAAGCAATAAAATTTATTCCGAGAAATTGAGACATTATGCGACTTAGGGACCTTCAAGAAAAGAGCTTAGTACTTTCTAAAAGGTCGGCAACGCAGCTGCGATTCGCCTGGTATTGCAGTTGTTCATGGGCGGCGGTAGTCACCATCATATCTCTCCTATAAAAGAAAAGAGAAGTTCGCTAACATGCACTGGATCAGCATATACTCTTTTTCTATCTAATATATAAAAGTCAGTCTGTATGTGCCACTATTTTGCCTATTTTTGCCGCAAAATTAAGGGCCAATGTAATAACAGGCTGTGACGCAGTCCATCTTAGCTCTCAGAGGTGACAACGCATCTATAGATTTTTAAGTTTGAGGTAGGCTACAGTTGTTAAAGGACAGCAGAAGCCACTTACCATCAGGTAGGCTGTATGTTCGTTTGTTACTTCACTTTAATTAATAAAAAAAAACATAACGCAATACTGGTTGTATTAAAGACTTTACAAACAGTATAAAATAAAGAACTTTCCAGAACAAGACCTACTTGCCGCAAGAGCGCTTCTTATGCACCACTGGATGCGACTTACAATCTGGAGCCCCAAGTCTCTTCCACGAGGAAACTGGTCACTGGAATATTGTGGCGCTATCCGAAGGTAAGCAGTGGTTTTGGTATAAGTGCATATACATAAGTTCAATCACCATGGAATAGGCGTGTAAAGTGTAGATTCATGTACCTATTTCTTTAAAAGCACATTGTCAGTAAGATAAATGATTTTTGAACTTATTAATATTTATTTTTGAATCGATTAATTGCTATTTTTACTTAAAAAATAATGTTCTACGTATTTTTTTTTAAATGGGCATGCACATTGGATTTACCAGTAATATTTACTTGTGTTAAGATTGCTTCACGACAGTAGTCGAATGGTGGGTAAAACCTACAACTTTCCGAGTTTTTAGTTCTCACTCTAACCCATTAGCCCTCTGTCATTCATTCACCTATCAAAATCCACTGAACAAAGGCGTATCCGTAGATTGCCACATAAAGGGACATTTGTGATAGTTTCCAGGCACGTCTAGTCTTTATTGGGAAAACCATTTCCATCTCCTGGTTTGTTTCCCTCTGTCGCCTCTTACGACACCCACCGGATGATATGAGGTAGTGGATATTCTTACACCGCCATTACACTTTCTCACAATTTATTAAAATAAACATATAGGGCTATTTTCCAATAACCGGCCAAATTTGCAGAAAGGGTTCGCAATAGTTATAGTAAAGGTTCGTAATTTTATACGTGGTAGAGCCATGCTGCAGCTATATTAATAGTATAGTTGTAGCACGTATGGGTCGGCTCGACCGGGGAAGGACCACGCTCTCACTGAATACCAGCGTAAAATAGCAGCTTAATGCTGCTGCGTTTCGTATGGTGAGTGTATAGAACCGGAGACCCTTTTTACTGGAAAAGGGGCATTCTATCTTAGACAACGCATCTGCATTTTAATTCGCAAACGAAGATAGATGTAGATGTATATGGGCCGCAGCAACCACTTACCATCGGATGGACTGTGTGCTCGTTTGTCATTCTTATTCTATAAAAAAAAGTAATATAGGCAAATGGTGAAGAAATGTTAATAAAAAAAAATCTAAAACATTCTGTCCTTTTATCTTTTAAATTCAAAATGCGTGGTAATGCATTGTTTGAACTAATTTTATTGCGCACGTAAAGCTAATATTACACGGATCAATTTCGATTCAATACTACTTTCAATTTCATTGCTTCAATGGTATTGAGACATCTAAATACATTTCAATACGATTGCGCAATCTCATTGGAAGCTTTAGTTCACCCAACGCTTTCAATGCAATGGTAGCAATATTGGTCATTGTTCAATGCGGTTGAAAACGTGCATGCATGAAGATTGAACGGTGACTCATTCCGCGCACCGCACGACAGCGAAGCGTACGTACGCGCACTCATTTCGCCTGCGCGTAATCTATGCGAAAATGGTTTTCAAGTGGCGTGACATTTATGTTCCGCTATTTTTGCAACGTTTCCGTGTTTGTGGAATACAAAATCAAAGTCTTACAAAGATAGAAATCAGCGTGATAATGCTATAAGATCACTGAAGGAAGATTTAAATATTGATGGTGTCACTGAAGAGGACAATTTAAATATGAAATTGGGACTTATTCTGCCAATTCTACTAATAAGGTGCTTGAGGCTCCAAATCCAAGGGCGCGCCCACCAACGCTGAGATTTTCTTTTTTTTTATTATTTAATTTAATTTTTTTAACTAATATTCCCGCACGTACGAGTTGGCGCGACATCTCATTGCGCTCTGAACATTGAATGTTATTTAAATGATTTACGTGTATATTGATAAAGCCGTTCAATGGGCAATGTTAAATGGTTTTCAATGGAATTGTTTTAATTGGATTGATCCGTTTAATATCGGCTTTATGGTCGATCGGTAGGCAAAATCCATGTTGCCCATAAATCACATTAAATGTGAGATAATTTCATATAAAAGTATATCATTATTAATAGTATATTTGAACTTAAGTTTAAAATTTGGCCACTCTTTGAAAAGTAATCTTGTATTTATTATCATAACATTCAAATAATTGTATTATACAATATAAAAGACCATAATAAGAAAACGTTAATTATCATACAGTCCTACTCCCCGCGGTATAGTGCTAACAACGCTGGATGCGTTTCCTCTAATGGTTATACTTAGCCTTTGAGCACGAAGATAACCAGGCCTCTTATCACCAGCACCGACGGCCAGTCAATTTATTTTCGTAGGAGGAACGCCGTGCCCAGATCCTCTGCGCTCTCGAGGTCACACGCCACCATCGCGTCACATCCGGCTGCATCAATACGTGCCCTGGATTACTACCGCCATATCCGGCAAGCCTGTGGGAGCATTCGCTAAGGACGATCCGTTTGGTGAGTTGTTTAAGGGTTTACCTTGATTATTGGGCGCGGTACAACATGGTAGAGCCACGCTGCAACTTTATATATATATATATATATATATATATATATGTATGAGGGAGCAAAGATAAGGCAGAATGAGGCATAAATGGTAATAGACAAATAAAACCTAGTAAAACTGTAATATATACTAAGTACTTACGTGAGGGTAATATGGCCACCTTAAGCTTTACCGCCGTGTAAAACTAAAACAAGGATGAGGACGGAGACAAAAACACAAAGTCGTATACTATAACTAATATATTAAGAAAAAAATAGCAAACAAGCTTTGCCAATAATCAAATCAATTTATAAAAAACTAACTACACTACACAATACTAAAATCGACTAAAATATTTACGATATTTTCAACTGTCAAAATGGCGTCGATAAAGCAGCGCCCTTTTGACCCTATATTATTTGATTGACTTATAAAGTGCTATCACAGAGTCACCTATGCAAACAACGCTGTAGTTTTTGAGTTCTAAGAAATTGACCATATTACCCTCACGTAATTAACACTTTTTGGTATAACATAGGACTTCCAGTTATAATACTTTGCTTAAGATAACATACTCGTAACATAGAACGGGGGCAACGACATCCGACGAGTGAGACGGAGTTAGCGAATTGTTTCTTCTGTTTTTTTAAACATACCTACTTAATATTAAAGTATGTACAATCTAGTAAGTACAATCTGCCACTTTGCCTTGCGTATGTGGACTATGAGAAAGCCTTTGATTCCGTCGAAATTTGGGCGGTGCTGCAGTCCCTTCAGCGGTGCCAAGTTGACTGTCGGTATATCGAAGTGCTGAAGTGTTTTTACAGTAGAGCTACGATGGCTATCCGAGTACAAATCAGAGTACGAAACAGGGTGACGTTATATCCTCGAAACTCTTCACCGCTGCATTGGAAGACGTTTTCAAGCTACTGGAGTGGAAAGGATGCGGTATTAACATCAATGGCGAGTACATCATTCACCTTCGATTTGCCGACGATATAGTCCTTATGGCAGAATCGCTGGAGGACCTAAGCACTATGCTCAATAACCTCAATAGTGTCTACCAACGGATAGGTCTTAAGATGAACATGGACAAAACAAAAATCATGTTTAACGTCCATGTCACACCCTATGCCGGTAGTTGTTGGGAGCACTAAGCTTGAAGTTGTTGACGAGTATGTTTACCTGGGACAAATAGTCCGACTAGGTAAGTCCAACTTCGACCGAGAGGTCAATCGACGGATTCAACTCGGCTGGGCAGCGTTCGGGAAGCTACGACACATCTTCTCGTCAGACATACCTCAAAACCTTAAAACGAAATTGTACAACCAGTGCGTGTTGCCAGTGATGACTTCACTGTTCGCCGTAAGAGGAAGCTCAAGGTCGCTCAGCGAGCTATGGAGAGAGCTATGCTCGGAGTTTCTCTGCGTGATAAACTTAGAAATGAGTATATCCGCAGTAGAACCAGAGTAACCGACATAGCCCAACGGATTAGTAACCTGAAGTGGCAGTGGGCCGGCCATATAGCTCGAAGAACCGACAACCGATGGGGAAGAAAGGTTCTCGAGTGGCAGCCTCGTACCGGTAGGCGAAGTGTAGGGCGTCCCCCCACGAGACGGAGTGACGACCTGGTAAGACATGCAGGAATTCGATAGATGCAGGTGGCTCAGGACCGTGCTTTGTGGCATTCATTGGGGGAGGCCTATGTTCAGCAGTGGACTTATAAAAAGCTGTAATGATGATGATGATGATGATGATGATGATGATATACAGGTTGGCCCAGAACTCAACGTCAAGCCGAAACGGGGTGAGAGGATTGATTGTGACCATCATGAGAAAAATCAGAAAAAAAGTCTATCCCATGCAGTTTGGTAATTATGGGCATTTAAGAAAAACCTAGAAATTTGGTCAAACTGTAACCATTTTTCGGTTATTGTGGTTAATTTTTATTATTTTTATTCATTTAAACTTTGGAACCGTAACCCTAAATAACATTTCTAGAACCACAGTCAAAAATAATGACACAACTGCCCCAAGTTTTCTAGAATTAAGACTATTTGTTAAACTATGAATCTAAAATTTTCAAAATTTGTCGACTTTGAAAGGCCCTCCTTTAAAATAAATGTACTAAAGTGCCTTGGCAAGTTTTTTTTTGTATAGGATAGGGTGACAAACGAGCACACAGTCCACCTGATGGTAAGTGGTTGCTGTGGCCCATAGACATCTACATTTATCCTCGTTTGCGAATCAAAATGCAGATACGTTGTCACCCGTGAGGACTAAGATAGTATGCCTCTTTTCCAGTAAAAAGGATCTCCGGTTCTCTACACCATACGAAACATAGCAGCATGAAGCTGCTATTTGACGCTGGTATTCTGTGGGAGCGTGGTTCTTCCCCGGTCGAGCCGACCCATTCGTGCTACAACTTTACTACTAATATAGCTGCAGCATGGCTCTACCACGTAAAAGTACCATTAAAAGTTCGCGCATTTAATCAGGATTGTAAAATGGTACAATACTTGTTAGTTTCATACTAAAAAAAACTAGTAAAAAAATAAAAAGCTCAAGTAACCCGATTTTTGCTAACTCATTTTACTCAGTTCAAATGTTTTTTATTCAAATGATTTTTTTATTGATGTAAGAGATGGATAGTGGACATGTTGGCCATGAGCGACCGAGACAAATAGTGACGCCACTTTTACCAAAGTCAACAAAAGTAAGTAAAATTAATAAAATAATGTAAAATCTTGACCTAATTTAGTTTAGGTTTATTGGAATAAAAGTCAGATAGGGAAATAACATTTTTTATTACAATAAATGTTTAAATTGTTTACCATCAGCCTCAATACACGCCCTACATCTTATTAAAAAAAGATCTAGTTATTAGTCGGGCATATCCTCGAGAGTTGATATCTTCAGCAGCTTGAGATATTCGTTCACGCAGCTCGGCTACGCTGTCAATGGGCTTTGAATAAACTTTTTCTTTGAGAACGCCGAATAAAAAAAATCCATGGGATTTAAATCTGGGGAACGGGCTGGCCACGAGATAGTACCTGAACGTCCAATCCACCTTCCCGGATGTTCCTGGTCAAGGAAATCTCTTACTTGCGCTGCGTAGTTCGCTGGGCAGCTATCTTGTTGATACCACATGTGGCGACGATCTGTTAGTGGTACGTCCTCTAACAAAGTTGGTAAATTTTCTCGTAAAAAATGTAGGTAATTCGTGCCATTCAAGTTCTCAGGCAGCTCAAAAGGCCCAACAATTTTGCCGTTTAAAATTCCGGTCCACAGGCTTACTTTCAAGTGATACTGGGATCTGTCTTCTCGCATTAAATGTGGATTCGCCACATGCCACTCGTGAAAATTATATAAGTTTATGTAACCATCTTTTTTAAATGTAGATTCATCTGACCAGAGAATTTTTTGGATGAATTGGGGATTTTCATTATGCCTCTGTAGCATTGTTCTACAAAATGAAATCCTTTCAGGATAATCTCAAGAAAGAAGACTTTGAACTCGTTGTACGTGAAACGAATGCATTTTAGCTCTTTGTAAAGTAAACTCAGCGGCACAATTAACCGCCCACCTTGATTTTTTACGATTTTGGTTAAAAAAAAAATTGTGGCCTTACTTGTGAATGTTATTTTATAACGTAGGTATATTGAAGTAAAATGAAAGATAATATTGTTTTTAATTACGATATGATGTGCTTTTGGGTATTCCCGTTCTTTCTTCAATTCCACGAATGGAAATACTTGGGTCATCTGCGACCTCTTGCAACACTTCTTCCTAGTAAGGAAAGCGAGCTCTAGCCCGTATTTGATTCGGGAAATGGTCGCCCTCCGTGAGTGAACGGTGCACATTAACAAACACGCGGTGATCCTGATAGCGCTCTAAATTTGGATATCTTTCACGATAAAGTCTAACGGCGGCACTTGCATTGCATCTGCATTCCCATAAATATGCAGCATGTTCGCATATTCTTGTGAAGTGTAGCACGTAGGCATGGTAGATAACAAGGATGCCAACACGAAAGTCGAATTCACAAAAATCCAAGTCCAAAAAGAGAAACCAAAGTTTTCAGTACTAAATCAACACAAGCGAATACGGAAAGGTGCATACGGAAAGTAGACGAATGAGCAAAACGTACTAACTTGTGTTAGACGAATCTCCGTTTCATTGCGTGGCGTCACTATCTGTCTCATTCGCTCATGGAAAACATGTCCACTATCAATTTCTCTCATCATTTTGCCGTAAAATTAAGAACCTACCAAGAGCTTATGCGAATAAAAACATTTGAACTGAGTAAAATGGGTTAGCAAAAATCGGGTTACCCGAGGTTTTTATTTTTTTACTAGTTGTTTTTAGTATGAAACTAACAAGTATTTTACCATTTTACAATCCTGATTAATTGCGCAAACTTTTAATGGTACTTGCCAAGGCACTTTAGTACAATTTTTTTTAAAGGTGGGATTTTTTCTGGTGATGGTTACAATCAATCCTGTCACCCCGTTCGGCTTGACGTTGAGTTCTGGGACAGCCTGTATATATACACAGGCTGTCTGTATATGTGTGTTTGCATATGGAAATATGGTAAAATGGGTCTTCAAATAAACATCGTTCTCATTAATATTATATATTAAAAATATATTCTACATAATATACTATTTTACTAAGCACGCACACATTCGTCAGGGTCACTCGGTTACAAATTAGGGTACGCATACACGTAGTTGTTGCCCGTAAATCACATTCAATTTGGGATAATTTCAAATAAATAAATATACACACGCATACGCACATGCACACGCATACACGCACACGCACACGCGCACACACACGCGCACGCGCACTCACACGCACACCCACACACACACACACACACACACACACACACACACACACACACACACACACACATTTTTTTTCTCTACATAGTAATAAAGAAAGTCGCTTCCCGTCGTCTGTACGAGAGGAAGCTTTATATGTGTTTTCTAATTCCCACCTCGGCCAAACCAAAGCTCGGCAAAAACATGAAAACGAAGTCGGTGTCACGATAATCGAACAAGCGTGCCATGGCCGGCACCGTATTAAGTTTCCGATATTGACGTGGGCCTCCCACACTAGTTCTTGTGACAATCATTTTGCGTCAACGATAATAATAGCGTAAATTTTAAGTAGACATTCGAATCACCTCGAAAAAGGATCGAAGAGCAGTAGGTCAAAGGCCGACGCAAGTGCTAGACTTTAACTTTCCTACCATTTATCTTTTTTGTGCAAGCCAAAACAGTATTTTGAACAAACAAACGATTAACGATCCAAACTAAAGCGATCGTTAAAATCTCATACAATATCTATAACACATGCATATACCGCGTGTTTGTGAAACGCTCCCGAAAACGAAGACAGATGATAGTAGGTACTACACCTTAGAACATGGGTCACAAATAAATTTGATCCCGAGGAAAAAAAATCATCTTTTCACAACGTTTTATTAACTTTATTTACGCTCCATCATGTTAGTACAGCTAAATGAAACGATAATTTCATAAAAAAATCATGAAAATACTTAAATAAAAAACCATCAGTGAAACTTAAAAACACATTAGCTGACAATAGGGTCAATATCCTCGCGGGCGCCGAACTCTTATAGGTCCCGTCACGTAAAAACGCTGGCCTTGAACCTGGACACTGAGCGATTTATCGATCAAATTGGTGGTTCGAAGTTTCATTTTTTAGTTTCATTTTTCATTTCTATTTTCTTATACAAAATCAAAGATAACGATGAAATAGTGTTTCTAATTGTGTGAGTACTGAATATCCAATTAGGTACATTTACTAACTTCAATAATTTTTGTAGTAAAGAACTGCTTGTTGCTTCAGGGTACAATTGTTTGTGTAATTGTATTGAAAATGACAACCATAACTTTTAAATTCCATATGAAGACTAGTCGTAGGGATTAAAATTATAAATAAACATTGGCAATGTCTTAACATAGGTACATAACGCTTTAACGGTGTGTGGAAAACAGTTCCGTGTTGACTATCACAAGAGACAGTTCAATTGTTTTGTTTATTAAATTATTGCCGTTATTACATGTTATTTATTACTTTATGATATTATTCTGTCGTGAAGCGACAATAAAGAACAAAAAGAATTTAACCTAAGAACAACAAAACAACAAAAATACAACAAAACAAAAATATATTCAAAATTCAAAGATATTTAAAAAATTAGTCGAAGAAACACCACTCTTAAAAGTGTGTTTTCGAAAGGACATTCAGGCTTATTTAAGGAGTTGTCATCCGCTCTTGCGTGAAGATAAAAAAAAAATTATTAAGGGAGTAGTCAACCGCTCCCAAGTGAAGATAAAGATAAAGAAATACCTCAAGTAAGCTTTAGTCGCTATGACTTAAGTAAAGATTAAGAACGGCCAGAGCGGTAGGGCTCAAAGCCAGAGATCAGCAACATCACTAGCGAGATGTGTCTGAAATAAAAAGTGAAGATTTACCAACGAAAGTTCGAGGTCCTAAAGCAAGATGTGTTGAAGAACACTGGATCATCAAACAAACAAACAAATTAAAAGAAATAAAAATAATAAGGTGAGAATGATGGTGATATTTATACATATATACAAATTAACAGTTAGTAAATGCTTAGAAAAGTTATGAATCGTCTCGCTTCAGCTTTGAAAAACAATTTTATATAAAGTGTAAAGTTCAAAGTTAAGTTTAAGAAATAAAGATTTAATTGAAAAGTTATACCTCTTTAAGTTACCTAGAATGAAAATATTAAAGTGATGAATGTAAGTGTTGTGTGAAATGTAGGTCTAAATATAATCCAGATAAGTTGAAACACTAGATGAAGTGTTGTTTTAGAATTTGGAAGATTATCTACAATAAAATTATTAAAGTGATGAATGTAAGTGTTAAATGTAGGTCTAAATATAATCCAGATAAGTTGAGACACTAGATGAAGTGTTGTCTTAGAATTTGGAAGGTATAAAAAGGATGAATAAATGAATGATGAATAATGAGTTAAGAACGAAAGGGAGAGCAATTAAATCAAAAGGGAATGGACAAGGCGCAGTAAAGGTGAAGAATTAAGAGAGAAAGAGGACTTTTACGTTGGGCGCCAAATGTCGTGAAGCGACAATAAAGAACAAAAAGAATTTAACCTAAGACCAACAAAACAACAAAAATACAACAAAAACAAAAATATATTCAAAATTCAAAGATATTTACAATTTTATAAAAAAATGAAATGAGGATGATGATGAATGAAGTGAGAAAAAAAATAAAGGTAGGAGAATAGGGGAATATAGAATTGTAGTGGAGCCTAAAAGTCGAAGCGACACACGTTGCGATTGTAGAGGTAGGTTTCTTAGCAGCGACGGCACGCAGCGCCTGAAGCCAGCACACGCCGGTTGTGCTTGTAGAGGTAGGTTTCTTAGCAGCGACGACACGCAACGCCTGGAGCCAGCACACGCGGCGTCCGGAGCCGGCGCACGTAGCGCCTGGAGTAGGTGCGCTCAACGCTTAGAGTCAGCAGTTGCAGCGCTCAAAGGTAGCGCCGGCAGTAGGTGCACTCGGCGCCTGGAGTAAGCAGTCGTAGCGCCCGGAGTAGTGTGGCCCCCCGCGCTTGAAGTAAACTGCCGACGACTTCCGAGGTAGATGGAGGCTTGTAGGATTCCGGAGTGGTGCGGCTCCGCGCTTGAAGAAGGCTTCGCCGAAGACTTCACGTGTAGGTGGAGGCTTGCAGGATCCCGGGGCAGTGCGGCCCCGGGATAAGGCCTTTAGGAGATACTTCCAATTCGCGAACTGAAGCGAGACTGCCTTTCTTCACCGATTGTTCGGCTTTTATACCTTTCTAGAGAGAACGGAAAAATTATTTAAATTAAACGCAAATTTTTTGTAAATGGTCAAGAGAAAAGAGGATTTATGTGGAATTATCGAAATAGGAACAACAGATCGGTAGCAAATTTGAATATAATTACTATAGCAACGAAATAAATAACAATATCAAAACATGTCAAATTTTGGTTTTAGGTTTATAATAAGAAAATGGTAAGATTTAAGTGGAAAATGAGATATTATTGATATAGGAAAAAAGGTAGCGCAGCTGCCCACACAAAGCCCAAGATTGTAGAGTTACGGAAAACTAGCTAAAAGATCGAAAAAAGGTAGACTCCATTGACACCAATTTAAAAGTGCTGATAATGTGAAAATACGAAGTAGAAATGATTTGTTATTGTGTTCTTATGGTTTAAAATCGTTACAGGATCCTATGGAAATAAAGGTGATGTAAAATATCCAGTTTTGAGGTGAATGCAGAAAATCGAAAAAGAATGGAAAAATGAATTTAAAATAATGTAAAATGATATGTAAGTAGCATAATACTACAATTCTTGTTGTTACGTTTTAAGTTTCCTATTTAATTTTTATAATGCCTAACGCGTACGTTTATAGTGTTCATGAATATGGCAAGTGCCTTGGAGAAGTTCGCGGGAATGCTTCGCATGCATTGCGAATTTACCGAGAGAAATTCCCGACCGCTCGACATCCAGCTGACTCCCGTCTGATAACAGCAGCATTTCAGCGAGTATTGGAAAATCGCCCCATTGCTTTGGCAGGAGGTGGAAGTCAAGTGGCTGTTCACTCAGAGGAGCGCATTTTAGATTTCGTTCGGCGTTTCGCTAAATTGTTAAGGCATCGGGATGGAACAAGTGTGTCATACTGTACAGTTCACAAAGTGTTAAAGCTTAACCGAATGCGCCCATACAAAGTGTACAAAGTGCAAGCTTTAGTTTCCGGTGATCACGACCGCCAGCGAGTTTACTGCCGTTGGTTATTAAACCAGCGCGAATTCGGCGTTCGCGCGTACAGTGACCCCTAGTCAGTTGATTGTAATTCCGTAATTCCACTACTGGTTTTATGTTTAAGTATTTTCATGATTTTTTTATGAAATTATCGTTTCATTTAGCTGTACTAACATTTTTTTTATAGGATAAGGGTGACGAACGAGCACACAGTCCACCTGATGGTAAGTGGTTGCTGTGGCCCATAGACATCTACATCTATCTTCGATTAAGAATCAAAATGCAGATGCGTTGTCACCCGTGAGGACTAATTTGGAATGCCTCGTTTCCAGTAAAAAGGGTCTCCGGTTCTCTACACTCACCAAGCGAAACACAGCAGCGTTAAGCTGCTGTTTCATGCTGGTATTCTGTGAGAGCGTGGTCCTTCCCCGGTCGAGCCGACCCGTTCGTGCTACAACCATAATATAGCTGCAGCATGGCTCTACCACGTAAAAAACGTAACATGATAGAGAATAAATAAAGCTAATAAAACGTTGTGAAAAGATGATTTTTTTTCATCAGGATCGATTTTATATTACACCCATCATCAAAGAAATAGTTAGTACTGTCGTCTGTCTTCGTTTTCGGGAGCGTTTCAAAAATACCCTGTATATATATATTATATAATTCTTCCATCCGGATGTACGAGACTGAACTCCTCCTGGACGACTGGAATCCTGAACGACCGGACCGATTTTGATGAAATTTTGTGTATTTAATAAAGTTGATTAGAGAATGGTTTAGATTCACAATTGAACCCGGTAGGTGGCGTTGTTGTCGAGATCCAGAAATTGAATGTGCGAAATCGGGACAGATCTCCTTTTACTTCGGAACTTTGATAACGCGATTTAGGCTTCGATGGATTTCGCTTGTGGCGCAACGACAGCCCCGCCACAATACGAGTGATATTCTTTTAAATAAAACCGAACAAATTAACAGGTTATATAATGCCCCGTGCCATTGCGATGGAGAGGCATGCCAAAACGTGGGTGGGTCACTGGTGGATGGGCGGGATCCGGTGCTACGATCGAGGTGACTCCGCGGCGGGCTTGTTTCGATTCTACCACGAGATATTCCAAATATATCCGGACACTACGAATCCAGTTTTCCTCTCTTACTTTTTAGAGGTTTGTAGCTTTCACCATTTGCTTCATGCTCCACCAATCACGTTAGTTAGAATAAAATAAATACACATTCTGATGTCGGTACCTACATAGTGTATAAAAGAATGAAAGTCCCGATGCCCAACTTTGCCAACCCGCCTGCCAAGTGTGGTAATACTGGCAAAATCCGTCTATGAGGCAATCTATGGAGGAGGCATTTTTTTCGAAAAGTGTATGCTATTGGAAATATATTCGTAAGCGAGATATTGAGTGCAACGTTTCTGCCGGCCGATTCCCGAGGAAGCCCGACGACCCCTGCTTTTGGAGTGAGGCTCCTCGACGGGGAGGAGATCGATGTGATTCAAGGGCCCCTCAGAAGAAGGTACGAACCTCGGCTTGAAACACTATCGGCGGTGACTTATATAGGCTATTAACGTTCTACTGCAGAGCTAAAGGCTCTGCGGCTTTCTTCCACCTCTCGCGATCTCTTGCGATATTAAATAAGAGAAAATTTTTATTAACCGCTACCGTTAACATTATATCCTATTAAAGTCCACTGTTGAACATAGGCCTCCCCCATAGATTGCCTCATAGGGAGGATGTTTGCCATAGTTGGAATGTTACTGTTGATTAAATAATTTTACCTCTCAGTGGGTCATGTGCTCCTGGTAGATTATCTTCTGTACATCCATCCATTATAGCCTATTACAGTCCACTGTTGAACATAAGCCTCCCCCATAGATTGCCTCATAGAGAGGATGTTTGCCATAGTTGTAATGTTACTGTTGATTTATTAATTTCACCTCTCAGTGCGTCATGTGCCCCTGGTAGATTATCTTCTGTACATCCATCCATTACAGCCTATAAAATCCACTGCGGAACATAGGCCACTTCCATATATTGCCTCATAGGGGAGATTTTTGCCATAGTTGCGACGCTTAGCAAGTAGGTTGGCAACCGCAGTTTTTTTGTCGTTTTTTTATAGGCTAAGGGTAACAAACAAGCAAACAGTCCACCTGAGGGTAAGTGGTTACTGTGGCCTATAGATATCTATTAATATCCTCGATTTCGAATCAAAATGCAGATGGGTTGTCACCCGTGAGGAATAAGATGGAATGCCTCGTTTCCAGTAAAAAGGGTCTCCGGTTTTCTACACTCACCATATGAAACATAGCAGCATTGGGCAACGAACGAACATGTATTCGTAGGTATATGGATGTGTTTATACGTGGCAGAGCCATGCTGCAGCTATATTAGTAGTATAGTTGTAGCACGAATGGGTCGGCTCGACTGTTGAAGGACCACGCTCTCACAGAATACCAGCGTCAAATAGCAGCTTAAAACTGCTGTGTTTCGTATGGTGAGTGTAGAGAACCGGAGACCCTTTTTACTGGAAAAGAGGCATTCCATCTTAGTCCACACGGGTAACAACGTATCTGCATTTTGATTCGCAAATGAGGAGAGATGTGGATGTTTATGGGCCACAGCAACCACTTACCATCAGGTGGACTATGTGCTCGTTTGTCACTCTATCCTATAAAAAAAATGTGGGTGAGGCGAGAGAAGTGTGAAAGGATTGTGCCAAATGGAAATCCGTAGTCTCTACCTACCCCTCTGGGTGACATGCGTGAGTGTTTATGTTTATGAATAAGTACGCGTCGCGCCCTTGATGGCTACTGACTAGCGAACTGGTTTTAAAATACATTTGCCGCGGAAATACGCAAAAGATGTCACGTTTTGAAATGAAGATTTGGCAATTTTACGTTGCATTGCATGCTCGTACAAGTCGCGCTACGTAGGTCTAGCGCTGAACTGATTGAATTGCACGAACGTGACTGGAGAGATAATCAGCGCGTGAGAACGATACACACGAGCCAATCAGCGCGACTTACGCGCAACATCGGCCACCGCTAGACTTTCGTGCCGCTACTTAGGCTGCGAGCGCTCGGGAGTAGCGCTCCGGAGACCTACGCACACTAACACAATGTGTATGTGCACGGCGAACAACAACCAATGTAGTTTAGTAAGTAAAGTAGTAGTAGTTTTTGAGTTAGCCTTAATAATTTATATTGCAGTTGGTTTGACATTTTTTTTTAAATATTACAATAAATTTTACTCTTTGTTTAATGTAAATGTTAAGTGTTACGCATGTGACAGCCATTTCTGCCTTCTATTTCGTTATATTTTCACAGCTCACCTCCCCTTATGCTTTCACCGTAGCGTGTGTGAAGGTTGGCATGCCTTACCAAATGCAAGACCCGATGGTCTGGGGCTTAAACACTGTTAATGTGAAGGTAACTAACCGCATTAGCTTATTACGTTATTTTTAGATTGCCTCGTCAGCAGTCGCGTGTGCAACCACTGAACGAAAGAGTCAGTCCGTTACCGTTACAGCCTATTAAAATCCAATGCTGAATATAGGCCGCCCCCATAGATTGCCTTTGCCACTGAGGGGGAGGGGAGGGGGGATATTTGTCATAGCTACCATGTTTGGCAAGCAGGTTGGCAACCGCAGTTTTATATTTTTAGTCGTTATTAGGAAGACGCTGCTGACTATATCCTGATTTTTTTCCCTCTGTCACTTCTTTCGACACCCAGGGGCCGATATGTGGAGTAGTGAATACGAGTACTCTTACGGTGCGTACACATTAAATAACATAACGTTGTTATATAACATGTTTCAGTAATGTTGAGACTGTATGTTATTAAATGTGTTATATAACGTGACACAAATGTTATATAACCCGAGAGTGTATTTCTCTAGTCAATAAACTATGTTTGTTTGGGACGAACCCAGTAGCTATGTTTTTTTCTTTTGTTATTTAAAAGTACAAGTAGCAAAACGTCTTCTCGTGTCGTCATTGTAAAAAGCACTGCAGAACTGCAAATGACAATGTCTTATAACATTGTTATATTGCATTGTTATTCTAATGTTTACAGTATTGTTATATGTTGCAATGTTGAAAAACAATGTAACATAATGTGGACGTGTTATAAAACAGAAGTTACACAACATGTTACTTAATCTGTACGCACCCTTAGATCTCTATTACTCAGTTATGGCACATGTATTAGTAAAGTAAAGTAATATAGCCTAGCCTTACGTCCGATGGCTACACAGATCACATTTCATGCTTGTTGTTCATGAGAAGGCCTATGGAGTATTAATTATCCGCGCTGATCTAGTAAGTGTTGATGGATATTACATGTCATAGAAATATTTTATTTATCAGATGGCTTTAGCCGTGGAAGGAAACTCACTCCGATCGGATAACGCTTACTGTGTATGTACACAGTGGTTCTTTATAAACCGCAGTACTTCGGTACTTTGATAGCGTGATTTAGGCTTTGATGCGTTTTCATTGGCGCGAAGAGATTGCTTAAGCTCTGTGATGTGAAGGTGATTTCCTTAACGGTTGCCCACGTTGTATATCTGGACTTAAGGTGCAATTAACAATTTCAATGGTGCCGGTGGGAATCGAATTCGGGGTGCTAATAGGAAAAACGAGAACACAGTTAATCTGATTTTAAGTGGCCCATAGACATCTACATCTATTCTCGATTAATAATCCAAATGCAGATGCGTTGTCACCCGTGAGGACTAAGATTGAATGCTTCGTTTCCAGTTAAAAGAGTCTTCGGTTCTCTACACTCACCATGGGAAGCACAACAGCATTACGCTGCTAAATTACGCTGGTATCCTATGTGTAGAGCCGACCTAATCGTGCTACAATAGTTATATAGCTCCAACGTGGCTCTACCACGAAAAAAACTTAACTATTAAGCTACTACATACTATTATAATTTAGTAATTATATTTTTAATCGTGTTCTAGCTCCGAATCCCCTTAATGACATTTACAAAGTTCTACCAAATAGTTGTAGAAGGTTGGTGCAATAATAGCACTACTGCTGCGCAAGTTGCAGCTGAAACGAAAGAAGAAGAAGAAGAAGAAGAAGGTGAATCAGATGGGTCATCTTCACCAGAAGAGGAACATGAAGAAGAACCAGCGGAAGTAGATGAAGAAGGAGAGAAAATTGAAGTTGAAGGAAGACACAAAGGAAAAGGTAAAAAGAAAGAAAAAGACAAAGGAAAAGACAAAGGAAAAGGCAAAGGAAAGGGTAAAAAGAAAGAGAAAGAAAAAGAAATAGTTCAAGACGATAAATCGGATGAGGAAGCTTTCAAGCCACCTAGCCCTGGATTCTAACCTATGTAAAAAATTAATAAATGCTCTATGTGTAATTTTCTAATTATTTTTGAACATGTTTCACCTCCGCATTGATGAATGGAGTAGATATATTTGCCACTGAGGTACTAATACTTGAAGCACATTTATAATTTATAAATCGTATTTGCAAACGAAGAGACAATTTAAATCGTATAATAAAGACATAAATTACAAACGTAAAGCTATATCGATTAAAACAATCGGGCGTGGCTCATAAATCGATTCACTAACTAGCAAGAACGATATTGTTGTGAATTTAAACTTTAATATTTTTAAAATACAGTCGAATTATGTTTGAATACATTTGATATCAAAATATAAAGCTATTTTGATAGGTGGAGCATAAAGATAAATTATAAATTCGAATCGTTTTGTACAGTTGCGTGGAAATATGTTTAACAAGTTTCATACATTAATCATAATTGGATAGAAGACAATGTTATTAATATGAGACATATGGCAGTGTGTCAGTAAAGTTTGGAAAAGACAAGCGGTAAAATTAAAAAGTTTTCTACAACCGATTTCAATATAAATCAAATGAGAACAACATCAATGTAGTCGAAGTCAATTAAATACGTATTATTACGGATAATTCAAAAACTACTAGTCAAATCTTGATGAAGTATAATTATATGGGACAACATTAGAAGCACTAGCTTTTCAGTGAGGGCATCCACGAGTTTTTCTGCCACCAGGGCGGCACCGGTTAAAAGTGAGCTATAATATTTGACAGATTTCATAGCGTGGAAGTTAATTTGTTTGGAAAATGTAAAGGTTAATGTTTCTTTCTGAACTATTAGCTATATTTTTAAATAATAAGATTAAGAATAAATAAACCAAACGACACATATTTATGAAAGTAGAAAATTAAAAATAAAGTTAAAAAAGTGCAAAAAATTAAAGAGCAAACCACTGACGCATTGTTTTGTGTGTTAATATAGAAACTAGAAACTGATAAACTGGTATTAAAAACGAACTTATCAATTAAATAACATAAGAAAAACACTTTACTTTAGTGTCCACTAGCGATATCTGGTGAGCAGAAAATTATTAGCCCTTATTAAAAAAAAGAATCATCAAAATCCGTTCACCTAGAAAAAAGTTCAGACGTAACACACACAAAAAACACAGTCGAATTGAGAACCTTTTTTGAAGTCGGTTGAAAAGGGCGACGCTCTAGCAGTGTCTGTCAGTATTTACGCTAAGCATTTCCAGCTGCTTTCGACCCCCAAAACTCAAAAAATATTAGACCTACACTTGTAATTTTGCCTGTCTAATAAGCTAATAAGCTATATTTTCTACCGACTTCAAAAAGGAGATGGTACTCAATTTGACTGTAGGTTTTTTATGTGTGTGATCTCATAACATTTTACTGGGTGAACCGATTTCGATTGTTTTTATATTTCAAAGCTGGTGCTTCACATGTGGTCTCATATGAATTTGATCAAGGTCTGATCAATAGTTTTTGAGTTATCTATACAAATAAATAAAATTGAAGCGTCTGTTTGTAATGTCGAAATAACAGCTTTTTACTATATGCATATGAAAGTATATACGGTACTTATAACAAAAACACGATTTTAAAATTTTTGTCTGTCTGCCTGTCTGTTTGTTCCGGTTAATCTCTGAAACGGCTGCACCGATTTTAACCGGACTTTCACTGGCAGATAGCTGATATTATAAGAAGTAACTTAGGATACTTATATTTTAGAAAAAGAATTAGGGTTCCGTGCAAAAAATTAAAACCCATGAAATCCAATCGTCATAAATTACGCGCGGGCGCAGTCACGGGTAACAGCTAGTTCTTAATAATTTATATTGAAGTCGGTTGTACAAAATTTTTAATATTTAATTATATCTGATATAATGACTTATGAAAAGGTCTAAGGTCTAACCTCAAAATCTTGTTGATACACTTCCTTCATTCTTGTGATGTAATGTGCACGTTTCATCCTCGTTAATATCTCCAACACTTTGAGGCACCAATGATAATATGATATTTAGAACTAATTTTTAGCGCGACTTAATACGGACGTTGATGTTCACACTTCGAAGTCTGGAAACAGTTTGTATATATTTATATTTGCGATGAAAAGATAAATAGAAGTGAGGGTAATAGCAAGTTCAATGATGACGATAATTCATAAAAAAAAAATCTCAAACTCAATTTAAATACTAGAAGAGTATCTTAGACTAGAAGGCCATTTATAAACTTAAGGATACGCTGGCGGGCCAAACTCCAAATAAATTTCAACAAATTGTTATTAAATTCTATCAAAACCGCACTGATTTTTGTTCACATTATTTGGGATTCTAGGTAATCAAGGGTGATTTTCTAGAATCCCAAATAATGACAATAATCAATACAATAATTAAATTAATTAGGTATTATTTTAAGAACTTATTTAGATTATTCACACTGATCCAAGTTTTTCGCATAAGTATTCAGAGATAAGGGAAGCACCCAGTTTTATAGACGCAGACATAAGACTTTCCTAAGTTGAAGAAACATATACCTACGGCAGTCCTCTTGACGATAAAATTTCCGACTGGTCTTGATAGTTTTGGTCAGACATATTTAAATTGTTTTACTGTTTGTTAGAAGCTATAAGGTATTTCTACAAAGTAGTCAATAAGAGTATGATATGAGTGTTACACTATTTGATTCACTGACTCACTCACCAAAAACTTAGACAGAAGAAAGACACTAGATGGAAGAAACTTGAAATTTAGCATCAGCGTCGCAGAGTAAAATTCTGAATAGTTTTTTTTATATAGAATAAGGGTGACAAACGAGCACAAAGTCCACCTGATCGTAAGTGGTTGCTGTGGCCCATAGACACCTACATCTTTTGCGAATACAAAGGTGCGTTGTCAGCCGCCAGGACTAAGATGGAATGCCTCTTTTCCAGTAAAATGGGTCTCCGGTTCTCTACACTCACCATGCGAAACACAGCAGCGTTAAGCTATTTTACGCTGGTATTCTGAGAGAGCGTGGTCCTTTCCCGGTCGAGCCGACCCATTCGTGCTACAACTAAACTATTAATATAGCTGCAGCATGGCTCTACCACGTAAAAATAAAGATGTTTAAAATTAAATACCTAAAACCCACATAATAAAATAAAATGATGTGTCTTACCTGGTTTGAAGAGCACTTCTTGCCCTATCTCCATCTCCTTCCATCTCCATCCCCGTCTCCACTAACTTCATCAAACTCTGAAAACACATCATTGTATGTTATTACATCATCATCATCATCATTACAGCCTTTCATAAGTCCACTGCTGAACATAGGCCTCCCCCAAGGAATGCCACAAAGCACGGTCCTGAGCCATCTGCATCCATCGACTTCCTGCATGTCTTACCAGGTCGTCACTCCATCTCGTGGGGGGTTGCCCTACACTTCGCCTACCGGTACGAGGCTGCCACTTGAGAACCTTTCTTCCCCATCGGTTGTCGGTTCTTCGAGCTATATGGCCGGCCCACTGCCACTTCAGCTTAATAATCCGTTGGGCTATGTCGGTTACTCTGGTTCTACTGCGGATATACTTATTTCTAAGTTTATCACGCAGAGAAACCCCGAGCATAGCCCTCTCCATAGCTCGGTGAGCTACCTTGAGCTTACTCATACGGCCAGTAATGAAGGACCACGTCTCAGATCCGTAAGTGATCACTGGCAACACGCACTGGTTGTACAATTTCGTTTTAAGGTTTTGAGGTATGTCTGACGAGAAGACGTGTCGTAGTTTCCCGAACACTGCCCAGCCGAGTTGAATCCGACGATTCACCTCTCGGTCGAAGTTGGACTTACCTAGTCGGACTATTTGTCCCAGGTAAACATACTCGCCAACAACTTCGAGTTTAGTGCTCCCAACAACTACCGGCATAGGTGTGACATGGACATTAAACATGATCTTTGTTTTGTCCATGTTAATCCTAAGACCTATCCGTTGGGAGAAACTATTGAGGTCTTTGAGCATGGTGCTTAGGTCCTCCAGCGATTCTGCTATAAGGACTATATCGTCGGCAAATCGAAGGTGAGTGATGTACTCGCCATTGATGTTAATACCGTATCCTTTCCAGTCCAGACGCTTGAAAACGTCTTCCAATGCAGCGGTGAAGAGTTTCGGGGATATAACATCACCCTGTCTTACACCTCTCTGCAATTGGATAGTTTTCGTACTCTGGTTCTGTACTCGGATTGCCATCGTAGCTCTACTGTACAAACACTTCAGCACTTCGATATACCGACAGTCAACTTGGCACCGCTGAAGGGACTGCAACACCGCCCAAATTTCGACGGAATCAAAGGCTTTCTCATAGTCCACATACGCCAGACATAGTGGCAAATTGTACACCTCGGACTTCTGTACAATTTGCCAAAGGGTATGTATGCAGTCTATGGTGCTAAAGCTCTTTCGGAAACCGGCTCTTTCGGGAGGCTGGAAGTCGTCAAGTGTGTGCGCGAGACGATTCGTAATGACTCTCAAAAACAGCACGTAGACGCGGCTCAGAAGGGAAATCGGTCTGTAGTTCTTCAATAGAGCGTTGTCACCTTTCTTGAAGAACAAGACCACCGCACTTCTGCGACCATGGAGGACGGAATTAAAGAGCTTCCGAAGGACTTCAAGTACCGGTCTTCCACCCGCTTTCAGAAGCTCCGCTGTAATTCCATCCTTGCCTGGGGCCTTGCCGTTTTTAAGGTGCTGGAGAGCCATTCTAATCTCCACTGCTGAAGTTAGGCCTCTCCATAGATTTTCTCATAGGGGTATATTCGCCATAGCTGCCACGCTTGGCAAGCGGGTTGGCAACCGCAGTTTTTTATTTGTTAATAGGAAGACGCCGCTGCCTATCTCCTGATTTGTTTCCCTCTGTCGCCTCTTACGACACCCACGGGATGCTATGGGGTCGTGGATATTTTTATACCGCCACTACTCGGCTATGGGTTCAATTAATCATAATTAAAAAAAATTACGTTCAATAATCCGGAACAATTATTTGTAGGCCATACAAATACTTGTTCCGTGCGGGATTCGACCCGCGACCCCCAGCGCAGCAACTCATTACTAAGCCACTGCGCCACGGAGCCGTCAACTATACTATAAGTCCACTATATTTTTATGCAATTATTATTTTGTTTTGACAACTCTTAAAGTATTTCAATTAGTTAGAGTGTCAAATACCTAAATCATTAAGCAGTCATAAGTACAACTCACTACTGTATTAAATCTTTTTCTCAAAAACCGCTTTTAAACCAGTCCCAAGCCATCTTAGTTTTTCATAAGACACATTTTTGAACATGTGCGCATAAGTCACATGACATAATTTTCTTTTTATTAAACTGAAGAGACATACGAATTTACAGCCCATCTCATGGTAAATGGCTACCGTAGTCCATGGACGCCTGCACTCACTTCTAAGACACACTTGCGTTGTGAGTTATGGCCTTAGAGATTAATATGGAATGCCCTTCTAACTAGATCTCTACTAACCACCAGACAATAAGACTTATTAGGATCACAGAGTTTATTAAAGTTGGAAAATTCACTATTAATCCCAAGTCGCTAAATCTTAGCGGTCAGCCACCGCAGAGTATACTTCACCTAAGGATGCCTCATTCAGAGGCGAGACACGTGTCGTATTGTCGACGGTGGTGTGTCTTTTCTAGTGTAGTGGTGGTGCGAGTAGTGGTGCTGGGATTAGTGGTGACGGGGATAGTGCACGCAATTGAGCGAGGGCGGGAGGTGCTCTTCAAACTAGGAAGACACATCATCTTATTTTATTGACAAAGTAAAATTTTCCAAGTTTTATATAATGGATTTCCGCAAAGTAACGCCTGATTCTATTACTTATAACAGAGTTTAATTTGTCGTTTGAAGGTGTGGTGTAATTTGCTATTGTTAGACTTTCTATTCGATTACAATATTGGTGCCTTCAAGGTGAACCTTGTTGACTTCTATTGTAGTGTTCTGGAAAATTGGCATATGTGTGTGTGGTGGATGATCAACATGATCTTCGTCTTGGACACCATTATAAGCAATATACAGTGTTATAAACATCATTATCATCAGTAAGGGCTTTCATAAGTCCACTGCCAAACATAAGCCTAGCCCAAGGAATGCCACGAACCCCAGTTCTGAGTCGCCTAAATCTTTTACCAGGTAGTTACTCCATTTAAAAGGGGGCCGCCTTACACTTCAATTAGCGGTACGAGGTTGCCGCTCGAGGACCTTTCTTTGCTCATTGCCACTTCAGCTTACTGATCAGTTGGTCTATGTCGGTGTATCTGGAGTCTAATCCGGATAATGTCTCACACAAATTCTATTTCAAGTCAAACAATACATTATGGATAATATCACATGACGAATTTTTTTTGTTATAATTTATTTTTGTTTGTCGAAATCATTCAACAGCAATGCGTGAGTTTACAATTGGCAAGGATTAGAGTCTGACGTCAACAAATATCACGTGATGAGAATTCTCGCTAGCGCGCCGTGACCCGAACCAAATTATTTAATGCTTCTAATGAAAACGTTAAACAGATTGATGTTATTGCGAATTAGATCATTAGATTCGTTAAAATGATTTTGTTGATAATAATAATAATGTCCTTCAGATCGCATTTTGTTCACGGCGTCGTGTCTCAACGGAGACTAGCCATCTCTGCGCTGGACAGGATTATAGTGAACGAGTGTATGCGCAAACACAGGCGTATACTATCTATTCTCTCACTCTCATAATCCGATAGGATGGTAAGCCGACACCAGTCCAGACAGACATTTTTTTTTAATAGGACAAATGTGACTAACGAGCACACAGTCCACCTGATGGTAATTGATTACTGTGGCCAATAGACATCTACATCTATCCTCGATTACGAATTAAAATGCAGATATGGGTTGTTACCCGTGAGGACTAAGATGGAATGCCTCGTTTCCAGTAAAAATGATCTCCGTTTCTCTACACTCACCATACAAAACACAGTAGCATTAAGCTGCTATTTTACGCTGGTGTTCTGTGAGAGCGTGGCTCTTCCCCGGTCGAGTAGAACCATTCGTACTACAACCATAATATAGCTGCAGCATGGCTGTACCACGTAGTGTGTGTGTGTGTGTGTGTGACTACTGAAGTGTTTGATTATTGAAGAATAGCTGATTTTCCGATGTTTGATGTGTATTGAAAAATTAAGACCCTGTTGATAGAGGAGCACATTTCGGACAACAAAAAACCTATAAAATGATATCTCACTTGATATGTAAATTCGGAAAAATGCTTCTGCCCTGTTTAAATGTAGTGAAAGTATATAAAAAATATGAGTACAATTACAACCAACGTATGCACACAGTTGTACACAGGTGTCTTTTCATTGCTTATAAGATTATAAAGAAGTTACAATGGGTGAATTTCATGTAATCTCGTTTTTTTTTTTATAATTAAACGTGGTGATTGCCTCAACATATTTGCAATTTACATTCACCGTCCAACGCGTCAATCAGCCCTTAAAATTCCGACTAACAATTTGGACGGTTTCGAATGAATTCGATTTTTTCGCCTAAGTACCTACTATAAATTTAAGGTGAACGGTTAGTCACTTTGAATATGAAATGCGAGATTCTGCACACAACTGTACCAATACGAAGAAGGAAACGCAAGCAGATGGCGCGTGTGATAGCACGATTGTACACTAATGCACACAGCGTGTCTTGTATTGATTGTACATATTCAATCGAATGCAGATACAACATGCAGGCAGTTAACAGTAAGAAGTTATGGGAATGAATGTATTTATTACTCGTTTGGAAATAAAGGCGTGTGAGCTGCAATTTTTTATTTTTTATTTTTAAAGTGTTTAAATAGGAAAAAAATATTGGCCATTTAAGTTGGGCTCGCTTAAAAATGTATTTTATGATGATAAATATGTTGGTATGATTGCATCTATATTATAATCTATAAGTATTGCAATCTATAACTATAACACGCACAATAAGTCAACCTGTGGCGGTGTTGTTTTTGCGCCACAAGCGAAACACACCGAAGTATAAATCGCGCTATTAAAGTTCCGAAGTTACCGCGCTATATATAAAATTTTATACGTGGTAGAGCCATGCTGCAGCTTTATTATGGTTGTAGTACCAATGGGTCGGCTCGACCGGGGAAGGACCACGCTCTCACAGAATACCAGCGTAAAATAGCAGCTTAACGCTGCTGTGTTTCGTTTTTCACAGAATGTGTATTTCTGTTGCTGCTATGCAACAAATAATAAAAATAAATCAGAAATTAAAAGGGCTTCTCTACTAGAAACGTATGTTACAATGGTACGGAACCCTTCATACGCGATTCCGACTCGCACTTAGCCAGTTATTTGGTACATGTCTAACTATTTATAACAAGATTCCCTGTAATATTACTGATTTGCTATTGCATAACTTCAAAGCGCAAGTATAAAGCATTCTTATGAAGTAAAGATATTATAAATTAGATGACAATTTGAAAGATTTTAATGTCCTCCAGACCGAATTCCGGTCACAGTGGCCGGTCTCAACGGAGACAAGCCATCTGCGCAGGTCAGGATTATAGTGTCCAAGTGCATGCGCAAGCACAGGTGCACTCTCTGTTCCCTTACTCTTGAAGTTCGATGAAACGTAAAGCTGACACGACTAGAGAGAGAGATCAAGCGCAGGACTAACGGCTTTATGTGCTTTCCGAGGTACGGGTGTGAAACACCGCCAACTTCTGACTCCGGGCTGGTACTGAGAGTTTTTTGACGGAAAACCCTACAACTGGTTTTGCCAGAACCCGGACTCGAACCCGGGACCTCGTGATCACCAACCGCGTTTACGACGGAAGTTTGTTGAATGAATTTTTTTTTTTATAGAATGGGGGTGACTATAGTCCACCTGATGGTAAGTACATGCTGTGGTCCATAGACATCTACATTTATGCTTGATTAAGAATCAAAATTCAGATGCATTGTCACCCCTGACGACTAAGATGGTCATCACCATTAAACGTGGTAGAGACACGTTCCAGTGTATTGTGGCTGCAGTATGAATGCGTCGACCGGGGCAGAACCTTCAAGAAAAGAGCGTACTCCTTTTTAAAAGGCTGGCAACGCATCTGCAATTCCCTTCCTGGTGTTGCAGTTGTTCATGGACGGCGGTAGTCACTTACCATCAGGTGAGCCGCATGCTCGTTTGCCCCCTCTCCTATAAAAAAAGAAAAAAAAAAAGAACCGCGTTTGCACAGTATTCCAGCGTAAAATAGCAGCATAATGCTGATGTATTTAAGGAGACCCGGGAATTCCTTTTATGGTAAAGAGGCATTCCATCTTTGTCCTTAGGGGTGACAACGCATCCTGCGTTTTGATCCTTAATAGACGGTGAAGTACATTTCTGCAGCGTTGCCGTTTGTCACGCCTCCTTCTCTAAACTACCATTACAGCCCGCTACAAGTCCAGCGGTGGACATAGGCCTAGCCTGATTGCCACAACGCAAAGCATTGCTACCAGCAACCATCGGCTTCAATTCATCTAGTCAAGAGTTGCTCAGGATTCGCTCGTCATCACTAGGTGACCTCCCAAGAAGTTTCAAGAAGTGTGAAAGAACTATTTTTTTTTATAGAAGAAGAGTGACAAACAAATAATGTGTTTCTGTTTCTGTTTCAATGGATTATGTGTCGCAACTCCTGAGTGCAAAGATGAAATGCCTCGTATTTAATAGAAAATGATCTCCGGTTTTCTGCACTCACCATACGAAAAACTGCAACATTAAGTGGATTTTAGCATTAAATAAAACTACGGTTACGGATTTTGTCACGTTTTTTCATGCTCATTTTCTGTGAGAGCGTGATTTGTCAATTTTATTAAAAAAAAATTATGCCTATTCGATCGAGCCGACCCATTCGTGCTACAGACATAATTCTCAGTAGCTGGGATACTAAAACAAATGGCTACCATTAAATATATTCTTTTAGAATAGAATAGAATAGAATGATTTTTATTCAATATTGATTATTACATAAGACTTTTAATACTATGTGTAATACTTGTAAAACTGGCAAGAACCAGCAAGAAACCCAGCGGGACTTTTTTTTAAACATAACTTCACTTAACAATAATTTCGTTTATACAATTTTAAATGAATTTTCATAGAACCAACATGGTGACAATCACCTTATTCCCAGGGGTTATTTTCATTCATGTATTCCTTGATATTATAATAACACTTTTTGTACAATTTTTCTTTCATAAAACTTTTAAACTTTGAACATGTTCTGGGATTTTGTTGTAAAAGCGTAAACATTGCCCCATAAATGAATTACTGATTCTGTGGAGTCTAGTAACTGGCATTACAAGCTTATGTTTGTTCCTAGTGTTTAAAGTATGCACATCCTTATTCTTATTAAAGCTATTTATGTTTTTATGCACATACATTACATTCTCATAAATATATTGCGATGTCAAAGTTAATATGCTTATTTCTTTAAATTTTTCTCTGAGGAATTCTTTACAATTTAGGTTATAAATCGCCCGTACGGCTCTCTTTTGCAAAACAAATATAGCTTCAGTATCAGTCGCATTATCCCATAGCAAAATACCATAAGACATTACGCTATGAAAGTAACTAAAATACACTAATCTAGCTGTCTCAACATCTGTGAGACTTCTAATCTTTCTTACAGCATATGCTGCAGAACTAAGTCTGCTTGCTAATTTAGATATATGGGCGCCCCATTGAAGTTTCGCGTAATACCAAGAAAAACATTGGTATCCACAAGACTCAACTCCTCCCCATTTAAAAGCACATTGGTTTTCGAATGTTTTACATACGATCCGGTTCACCAACCACCAACACGTAACAGCGTAAAATAGCAGCGTTAAACTGCTATTTTACGCTGATATTCTGTGAGAGCGTGGTCCTTCCCCGGTCGAGCTGACCCATTCGTGCTACAAATATACCAGTAATATAACAGCACAATGGCTTTACCACGTAAAAATCCTCCATCTATACCCGCGCAATCCAATAATTACGGGATCGATACCGGGAATTCAAGCCCCGTACGGAACAAGGACGAGTGTTGGTATGGCCTAAAAATAATAATTGTTCCGAGCCTGACATACGTTTTTTATATATAAGCCTCCTTGCCCCTTTGCCACTTGCAAACGAGCATGCTGCTCACCTGATGGTACGTGACTACCGCCGCCCACAAACAACTGCAACACCAGGGGAATTGCAGATGCGTTGCTGGCCTTTAAAAAAAAAACAGGGTTTTTCTTGAAGTATGTAAAACGTATCCCCAATTCCGGAGAAAATTCAAGTGTGAGGGTAGCTTTTTTGAAAAAAAAATGACCGCATAACACCTTGTTAGTAACAATTAATATATATCTAACATAACAAAAATATATTTATACGAGTAGATAGAGAAAGGTTACAACTTTTTTGTTATTCAAATTGGTGCTTATTACCAGCTTATAGTTTAATTAATTATGTTTGCATTTAAAACACATTGTTGTTTTTTAACTCTTCACGAATCACGGCAAATTCGTTACACATTATTTTAATGTTTTTAACTTTCATATATCTGATTTAATTTGTGTAAGTTGTTCGGAAAGTTCTAAAAATAAGGAACATCTTGAACAAACATTTTCAGTACAATTTTTTAGCCTGACATCTTTCACACTTGCATTCATCGCTTTATTCTTAGCCCGAACAGAGTTGTTTCTTTACTTTTTAATAAAAAAAAACTTTGACAGCTATGTTATGTTATCTTTTTAAAAACAAATCGAGTTTTATAATCCTGGCACTCCCGCTTACAAAAACAGGATCGTATTGCATTTGGATATATGAGAACGAAATTAACAGTTTGGAATTTGGACTTTGACGAGCTTAAAAAAAATAATGTTTCGTCCGAGATTTAAAAAAGGATTTTAATATTTTTTTATTTTTTCTTGATTCTGTTTAGAAGTTTTTAAATGTTTTCTGGTCATGTGGTGGCGTATTAGAATTCCTCATTCCAATAAAAAATGTAGTTACAGTCTTTTATTTAGTCCCATAGCTGGGCACAGGTCTCCTCTTTTTTTAAGAGGTATTAGGCTGGCTTTTCACTATGGGATATAATATATATTATATCCCGAAATATAAATTATATCCCGCGATTGGCTTTCACACTGTGAGATATATCTTTTAACTAGTGTGCGTTCGTCATTGGTCATTGAATTACCCCCCTTTACCCCGTACACCGTTCTGCGGGGGCGCGGAACGGTGTGCGGTGTGCAGGGGGCGAAATATAATATGAAAATATCGCTCGGTCGATCGAAAAAATATTTATAGCTTAAGATGTAATATATATTATAGCTCAGTGTAAACGGTTCCATATGAAATGTATGGTGAGCGATATGAATTTATATCTCGAGATGTAATATATTACATACCATAATATACATATACATATATATATATATATATATATATATATATATATATATATATATATATATATATATATATATATATATGTATATTATGGTATGTATATTATATTCCATAGTGAAAAGCGGGATTTAAGGGCAAGAGGACTTATCCCAAAGAGGTAACAATACGTCTGCATTTAGATTATTATTCGAGGCTCGATGTTTGTGTCTATGGGGCCACAGCACCTCATGCCGTCAGGACTATTTTTGTTTGCTTCTTAACTTCTATGATATAACGGATTTACCTTTTATTAAAGCCGTGGCAGCTCGATTAAGAATCAAAATACAGATGCGTTGTCACCCCTCAGGATTAAGATGGAATGCATCGTTTCAATTTAAATGGGTCTCCGGTTATCTACACTCACCATACGAAACACACCAGCATCAAACTGCTATTATACGCTGGTATTCTGTAAGAGCGTGACTCTACCCCGGTGGATCCGATCCATTCTTGTTACAACTAACATAGCTGTAGCGAGATTCTACCACGTTGTGTGTAACCAAGTGAACGTGTAGACTCTGCACTCGATAACCCTTTATGTCACAGTTTTTTTTTAATATTATTTTAAGCCAGCGCTTAACTACTACTAACATGATGGTAAGTGATGATGTAGCCTAAGATGGTGAAGAGCACTGACTTAACAAAAGCCTATTCACTCTTGCCTTGAAGACACCTACACTATAATCGGATGGAAAGACAGGTGCTGGTAACTTTTTCCACTCATTTGCTGTACGCATGATGAACGACGCAGCAAACCTGTCGACTGGCCGAAGGTCTGGTTGTACGATGGTGGAAGGGAATTAAATTATGCAATTACTGCGGACACTCTCCGAAATACATCCTGTAGAAAACAGAAAAGCGTGATACAAATCTTCCACAAGATGCTTGCCATTTCACTCTCAGATCAATAGCACTACGGTAACACTTTTTATATACGTGGTAAAACCATGCTGTAGCTATTTTAGTAGTATAGTTGTAGCATGAATGGGTTGACTAGACCAGGGAAGGACCACGCTCTCACAGAATACCAGCGTAAAATAGCAGTTTCGTATGGTGAGTGTAGAGAACCGGAGACCTTTTTTTACTGCAAAAGAGGCATTCCTTCTTAGTCCTCACGGGTAACAACGTATCTGCGTTTTCATTCTTTATTCAGGATAGATGTAGATGTCTATGGGTCACAGTAACCACTTAACATCAGGTGGAATGTGTGCTCGTTTGTCACCCTATCCTATAAAAAGAAACTTTCTTAGCATTATGCTATATGGGTAGCCATTTTAATACGTATCTATACAAATAAAAAAAAGAGGTATGAAAGAGGTATGTAAGGATCGGACACTTGGCGATCTGTTCTCTCTGGCTACCCCGTCAGGGATTGTGCGTGAAGTTAAACCAAATCAAATCAAAATATACAAATAAATAAAATTGAAATGTCTGTTTGTAATGTTAAAATAACAGATTTTTACTACTTGCATATGAAACTATACACAATTTTTTAAATTTTTGTCTGTCTGTCCGTTTGTTCCGGCTAATCTCCAAAACGGCTGAACCAGTTTTGACGGAACTTCTACTGGCAGATAGTTTATGTTATAAGGAGTAACTTAGGTTACTTTTATTTTAGAATAATAATTAGGGTTCCGCGCAACAAAATAAAAACCCTAAATTACACGATGGCAAAGTCGCGGGGAACAGCTAGTATTTAATAAATATAATTAAATCAATATTTAATAGGTGCTAGGATTCCTTTACTGCCTCAGAATCTGTCTGGGTAGGTCCTATCCTCATAACTATGTGGCGGCGCTGTCGTCGCGCCACAAGCGAAACACATCGAAGCCTAAATCGCGCTAACAAAGTTTCGAAATTGAAGCAGTATATATAGAATAGCCCCGAACTACCACTTGGAGCGTTGGTCGCTCCCCGGGCAGAACACCTTGCCCGGCGGGAGATATCCCCTTTTCCTTCCACTCGGCTACACCTCTTTCTGACAGGTAGTAATATGTGCACTGCTTTTTCGGTCTGAAAAACATAGTGCATATTAAAGCAAGCGTCTTTCTTTTAAATTTATGTTCAGTTTGTCATTAACAAGCTTAAAAGTTTTATTAAAAAAAAAACTGTCCAAAAAGGGTTATTGTAATATCAAGGAATACATGAATGAAAATAACCCCTGGGAATAAGGTGATCGCCACCATGCTGGTTCTATGAAAATTCATTTAAAAATTGTATAAACAAAATTATTGTAATAAAATAAAATAAATTGTTAAGTGAAATATGTTTAAAAAAACTTCCCGTCGGGTTCCTTGCTGGTTCTTCTTAGGACAGAGGTATCTTCCGTACCAGTGGTAAATAAAAAATGACTTTCAATAAGTATTATGTAATAATCAATATTGAATAAAAAATCATTCTATTCTATTTTATTCTATATTCAGTTAGCATTTTCCTGTCAACAAACTGCTAAGCAGTTTGGTATATTGTAAAACTGTAACAATGTAAATATTTTATTGTGTTAAATCTATACGAATAATTAAAATTGAAGTGTCTGTGTGTAATGTTAAAATTAACAGCTTTTTACTAAATGCATATGAAAGTATATACGGTAGTTACCTATAACAAAAAACACAATTTATACAATTTTTGTCTGTCTGCCTGTTTGTTCTGGCTGATCTCCGGAATGGCTGGACCGATTTTGACGGGACTTTCACTGACAGATAGCTGATGTTATATGGAGTAACTTTTTGTTTTTGAAAAAGAACTAGGGTTTCGCGCAAAAAAAATTAAAACATGAAATCCAATCATAATACATTACACGCGGGCGAAGTCGCGGGGAACAATTAATAAATGAATAAAAATAAATCTTTAGCCTTTTTTGTCTTATGTTAGTTGCAGGTATTCATAGGCTGAATTAGTTCCTTTTTCACATAAATTTTATAAAAAAAAAAACTAACTATTAACAGTGGTAGAGCCACGCGGCAGCTTTTGCTGCCGCACGGATGGGCCGGCTCGAACCGAAGTGGTACCACGACCTCACAGAAAACCAGCGTGAAGTAGAGGTTTACCTCTGCGTTTCGCTTGGTGAGTGCAGGTGGCCGGAGGCCCTTTTTACTGGAAATGAGGCATTCCATCTTAGTCCTCACGGGTGACAACGCATCTGCATTTTGATTTGTAATAGAGGATAGATGTAGATGTCTATGGGCCGCAGTAGCTACTTACCATCAGGTGGACTGTGTGTTCGTTTGTCACCCTTATCCTATAAAAAAAAAAAAAACTAACGCTCTATCACAAGGCGTGAGGTTTTTCTGGTATATTCGTTTCTTACGTCACCCACTAAACAAAAAAAATGAATTCATTTACGTCTTTACAATACGCCACAATATAAAGGACAGCTTGATGTAAAAAATGTAATTCAAACACATGCGATTGTTGTTTTAGTGTCACGGGTAACATTAGTCAAAGAAAATGTTTACTTTGCTCGATACGACAAGAACACGAGAAGGGCTGTCACTGTGTGTTTTGAATAAACTTGAATAATGCATTTTTGAAATATAACTAGTGACCCGCCCCGGCATCGCTTGGATAAGGTCTATTATTGTGGCGTTAGTAAACGTTTCTTTATATATTTCAAGTTTTTCAGATAATACATAGATCAAATCCCTCCTGGAATTGTATGTCCACAAAGTTTCAGCCACTTCTAAGATTAGCCCGGACATACAGACAGGGCAGACAGACAAAATTTTTATAAATGGACATTTATGTCTCAAATTATTTACAAATGGTCATTTAAATCTAAAAATTTGCACACTAATAATCCCATGCGTTTAATAGATAACAGTTATTTCAATACTACAGACGGACACTTCAATTTTATTTATATGTATAGATAAGAGAGAACTCACTTATTAACAAGTTCAGACTGAGAGACGGGTGACCTGGATTTTTATAAAGAGAGATTTGTAATGGTTGGCGATGCTGATGCCTCGTTTTTGATGTTTGTGGTCGATCTTTAATACAAGCTGGAACGGAAGTCTGTCTCCAGTATATTCTGAGTGATAAGGATGGATAAGAGCAAAATAATTTTTACATAGGTATATTGCTACAAATTTTAGACAATTTTAATTTACCATTGTATAAATAACAATGAATTTCGCATCTGGTCTAAATTCGACCATTTCATTGAATAGAGAGTTTTCTAGAAGAATTTCCTATACAAAATTTCATAGGTGGTAGAGCCATGCTGCAGCCATATTATGTCTATAGCACGGATGGGTCTGTTTGACCGATGTAGAACGGCGCTCTCACAGAATACCAGCGTGCAATAACAGTTTTTTTTATAGAATAAGGGTGACAAACGAGCACACAGTCCACCTGATGGTAAGTGGTTGCTGTGGCCCATAGACATCTATCTTCGATTACGAATCAAAATGCAGATGCGTTGTCACCCGTGAGGACTAAGACGGAATGCCTAGTTTGCAGTAAAAAGTGTATCCGGTTCTCTACACTCACCATACGCAGTGCCGTCTTTACGATATGGGCACACGGGGCCCGTGCCCAGGGGGCACGAGCCCCGGGGCTCGTCACGGGGGCCCCGAAAGGCTGATATATTCGCCTACACTATACCTATACACTATATCTTTTTTTTATTTTAGGAAAATATAACCCGACAAAAATTTATAGAGTAATGAGGGTGTTTTTAGTCACTTTCTGGTAACCACAGAGTACCTTTGTATAACCGAAACTGGTAACCATGAGCAGTGACAAGTCAAAAATTGCCGAGTATGAGAGAAAACGTGGCATTGACAGATTTCCAAAGTAGAAAATATGTATTTCCATGTTTCGTCACCATCTAAACGTTTTTGTCGAGCTGTAGAATCGCCTTACTTTAGCCAGGATTTTTTTAATTTTCGGCAATCTATGTATTTATATAATTACAGTTAAATAAATGTGTAACTTTAATCGGACACCTGTTCTGGTGTCCGATTATTTAATCTTTTTCTAAATAGTGAACATTTTAATAATTATTTTGATAGAAGAACAAGAACGTTATTTTGCTTAATGGTTACCAATTGTAATTAAGAGCGATCATTTTCACATCTAAAGTGAATATATAATTTTAACGATTATTTAAAAACGATTTGTCAGACCTTGATCAAATTTTTATGGGACCACATGAGAAGCGTTAACTTTCAAATAAAAAAATAATCATCGAAATCGGTTCACCTAGAAAAAAGTAATGAGGTGACACACAAAAAAAAACATACAGCCGAATTGAGTACCTCCTACTTTTTGAAGGTGGTAGAAAATAAAAGAGTTTAAACCACCAACATACTTATCTAATTAATGACATATTATTTGGTTTTTACTAATTAACTATAATAAATGTAAGATCAACTGAAAAATATTTTTGTCATTCACTTTTTTTACTTTCTAACAGGGCCCCAAATACTTGTGTGCCCTAGGGCCCCGGTATGGCCTAAGACGGCGTTGAACATACGAAACACAGTAGCATTAAGCTTTTACGCTGGTATTCTGTGAGAGTGTGGTCCTTCCTCGGTCGAGTTGACCCATTTGTGCTACAACTATACTACTAATATAGCTGCAACATGGCTCTACTGCGTAAAAAAAAGTTTAATGTTGCTGTCTTTCGTATGGTGAGTGTAGTGAACAGGATAAACTTTTTACTGGGCAAACGCATTCCATCTTAGTCCTCAGGTGTGACGACGCATCTGCATTTCGATTCTTACTCGAGAATTGATATCTATTGGCCACGGTATCCATATACCATCAGATAAACTGTGCGCTCGTTTGTCACCCCCTATATATAGAATATGGGTCTGGTTCTCTACACTTGCCATACGAATTACAAAACAGTTTATTGATGGAATGTGTTCGATTTGAGTTTGTTTGAAGTAATTTCATAAGGGTCTTGAATTTGAACAGAACTGACGTAGGTACACATCATTATATTTTATCCCAATCAAATGGCGACGATGCGAAAGTTCTGTTCAAATCCATGGCTCACGTAGTATAATAATTAACGTTATATGAGTTAGTGATGATTCGCGAGGCTATTGAAATTAAAAAAACATCCTAATTTCAATAGAGAAGATGGATGGGTGCTGCCATCTGCTTGGGATCCCATAATTAATAAAATCAAATCCAAACCCAAGTATACCACTGCTAGACTTCAAGATACTGTAAGCTCATTCTGCGTAAATCGAACTAAAAATTAATATTAAAAAACTGAAGGTAGCCGGGCTAACTATGACAGCAGGACGTCAAACACCTCAGTCCCCCGTGACCACGGGTGCTGGAAAGCACCCGAAACGTCGAGAATATAAAAATAAGTTAATATACGCGATAAAATCCGTAAAATTAGTATTATTTAAATTAGTGATGTATGTTAGGGTATGATAACAATAACATACGCTAAGCGGTAAATATCCCTTAAATGATTGTAGAATAAAAAGAAAAGAAATACAAATGCATTTAAGGTACTCCCCCCTATAAAACCAAAACTGGGTGGAGGATAGAGACAAATACACAAAGTTGTATACTACAACAAATATATTAAGAAAAAAAAAATAGCAAACAAGTCTTGTCAATAATTAGGAACACACCGAAAAATCAATTTAAATAAAGCTAAGTACACAATACATACTAAAATCGACAAAAATATTTTAAATAATGTCAACTGTCAAAATGCCGTCGATAAAGCAGCACCATTTTATCGCTTTATTATTTCATTGACTGATGAAGAGCTATCGTATACTTATTTACTGATTACTTACAAAATAAAAATAAGTGCACCAAAAATTATTGGTGATGTTATTAATAACAAATTATCATTGTAACATAAAAATACGTAATGATTATCGAATCAATCGATAAATATGATAATTATGATACTGGCAACCAACATAATAATATAATAAAAAATAAAGGAGTTTTGGCGGGAACTCGACCGGCGGCGGTTTGCTGCTCCTGTATTATAGTTTAAAAAATAGTTTGAAGTGGATTTTGATATTTAAAAGTGGTGCGATTTTATGTATTAACTGTCTACGCATGTGAACTATTAGTGGAAACGGTGATACAAGTGCTCTGATGGTGATGGATTCTCAAGATAAGCCGTTTGTTTGCATAGGCGCCTTTAGATACCATCGCCAACTATCAGCTGTCTGCTGGCTCAAGTTGCCGTCAAAATCTCCCAAGGGCTGCACAATGTGACGCATCAACATATTGTGAAGCAGTGAACTATGAAGGATAATTATTTATAATAAACCGAATAAAAATACTCAAGACTTGGCCTACAGGTCTAGATACCAGGCCATAAGCTCCTATAAAAAAAAAAAAAAATAAAAATAAAAAATGAAATAATTGTTATACTAAATTATCATTCTTATTTCATTTCACATATCCTTTTTATGTATTATTATCTCAAAAATACAAGTGTACTTATTGAAAATATACCTACTTTTAATATTAAAAGTATAAATTAGTATTACAAAAAAGTAGGAACTGTTTCGGTAAGTATACGAATTAAAGAACATATTAGTTTAAATATGATGTATATAATATATCGCTATATATATAGCGAATTAGTTCGGATTCAATTTGTAGGAGACGCTAGCAGTTCAATTTTGTCTGCAATAAAACATCGTCAGAGGGCTCTCTTTACCTGTATATATTTATTATACTCTTTGGTCATCACAGAACCATTGAGTTATATGTACTACGTACTAGAGAAGCCATTCCGAACATTGACTATGTTCAACTGAACTGTAGTGCAATCCATACAAACTAAATATTGCGTAAATTGAAGATTTGTGAATTCCATAAAATAATTATTATTACATTTTATTTAGAAATATGTTTGTTTAGATTAAATTAAGATATTTTATATTAAATTCTTATATTTATTTTATATTAATATCTTATTTTATATTAAATTAAAGTCTTCGCGCATGCGCAACTACTACTGCCGCGCATGCGCGAAGACATAGAGTAGCACACAATTTTTGTTTGGAATGGCTTCTCTAGTACGTAGTACATATAACTCAATGCACAGAACCATCTATGCGAACAAGACTAGTTTTTGAGTTATAAGAAAGTGACCATATTAACCGTAAGACCATATTACCCTCACGTACTATACCTGTTATTTTATGCTGGTACTCTGCATAGAATATATAAAAATAATATGTGTATGCTGACTTTATTATATGTACCTGCGTTAAAGCAATATAAACACAAGATTTTTGTTTCTGTACCTCTATGACACCATACCTTTCGGAAAATAATGTTGTTGCAGCAGTGTTGCCACAACAATAATCCGCCGTATCTACCGAGAAGCTGTCGGTAATTTTTTATATGAATAATCTATATCTAAGTATACAAATAAATTAAATTGAAGTGTCTGTTTGTAATGTTAAAATAACAGCTTTTTACTAAATGCATATGAAAGTATATACGGTACTTGTAACAAAAACACAATTTTTAAAATTTTTGTCTGTCTTTCTGTCTGTCTGTCTATCTGTTTGTTCCGGCTAATCTCCGAAACGGCTCGATCGATTTTGACGGGACTTTCACTGGCAGATATCCGATATTATAAGGAGTAATTTAAGCTACTTTTATTTTAGAAAAAGAATTAGGGTTCCGAGCAAAAACTTAAAACCCATGAAATCCAATCGTAATAAATTAAATACGGGCGAAGTCGCGGGTAACAGCTAGTTAAATAAATAAAAATGAGTAAAACAATCATAATAAACCATAAATTTCAATACAGATTAAACAGTATAAACGTAAGCAGTTAGATAATATTTAATATAAAATTAAACCAATGGCGAAACAGTTTCTACATTGCATACTTTGCGACCCTCTGAATAAAATATAGTGCATGCATTATATGAAAAGGGCATAAATAAAGGGCACGCGATAGCCAGGTGCAGTAGGACGCTGTTAAATCTATTCAGAGGACTTAGTAGGGTGTCCGTGAATACTGAAGATTTTATAAGGGTTCACATTCGTAAAGCAGCGTCTCCACCAAAGTTTTGTTGTCAACACAACATTTGCCAACAAAACTTGTTTCGATTTTCGGCGGCAACATCAAAGGAGTACGCTTGTTGCCGACATTTGTTCCCTCGGTGGAGACGCTCATTGACAGAAACATTTGTTGGCAAAACGTGTTGGCAAATGTTGTGTTGACAACAAAACTTTGGTGGAGACGCGCCATAAGGCGTCGTCCTAATACAACGCAACTACGCGGTCATCGCGCGAGTAAGCGATACGACCATCGCGTGCTCGCGCGGTATCAAAAACTGGGTGGCCTAATAGAATTTATTCAAATTATATTAGCGTTTTCCATTTCTATTAGGTAGATAACAACTCCAGCCGTTGACTGGTAGAGAATGCCTCAAGGTATTAAGTTCGCCCTTTATGTTCTTTTGTTTTAAGGAATACAATAAAGGATAAATAAGTAAGCATAGATAGAAAGTGTAATGAAAATAATTAAAAAAATTTTACAACCGATTTCAATATAAGTTATTAAGAATAACTCAAAAACTATTGGTCAGACATTGATCAAATTTATATGAGACCATACGTGGAACACCAGCTTTCAAAAAAAAAAGAATCATTGCAATCGGTTCACCCAGTAAAAAGTTATGAGGTAACATACACATAAAAGAAAACATACAGTCGAATTGAGTACCGTCTCCTTAATGAAGTCCGTATAAAGCTGAACGCACATATGTCCGCGCCGTACGCGCCGTACGCGCCGAATTTTCCTGATGGCCTCGCACATTAGCACGCACGCACCGCCCGCGCCGTACGCAAATATTTTGGATTGCCAACAACTCTTGCAGTTTTTTCCAACCACTGGTGTGAAACGGTACATTAGATAGATTAGATTGAAAACATTTATCGCTCGGAATCACTATGGAAAAAAATATTGTAATAGCCTGTTTATTGGCAGAGGAAGAAGAAAACAAAATTAGAAGAAAAAGAAGATTCTGGATTCATAATATTAATTTAAAAAGGCAATTGTATGGAGAGTATCATACTTTATTTAAAGACTTGTTATATGATGATGAACGATTTTTTAGATATTTGCATTTAACATACAAGAAATTTCAAGAATTGTTACATATATTAAAACCATATCTTTCTATGGAAAACTCAAGATATAGAAGGCCAATTGAACCAGAGGAAAGACTTGTTGTATGTTTGAGGTAAGTATTTTTATTGATAATTAAGTAATCAGGTATAATTAGGTTTTTGAATTAAATTTAACCATTTTTTTTTTAGTTCAGTATTTAAATAATTTATCACTAAGTATTCATATTGATCATCGATGTAAAAAAAATTCAAATTATGTTTAATTAATTACGAATTAATTAAAAGTTATAAAAATACAAAAAATTTCACGTAAGTCGAAACCACCAGTAATAGTGGAAAATCCACTAAGTTGGCAACATTAGACAACACTGAGTATCAACACGCGCCAAACGCGCCGCGTTATATGACGTCATCAGCATTCGTCCTTCGATATCGTATACCTACCGCATTTTATAAAATTCGGCGCGTACGGTGCGGGTGTAGTGTGCGAGGTTTCATATGATTTCATACAACGAATTCTAAAATTCGGCGCGTACGGCGCGTACGGCGCGTACGGCGCGGACATATGTGCGTTCAGCTTAAAACTGAATTAAGTAACATCTCAACACAAATTTACAATTTTCTCATTTTTGAGAAATTGTCTGTCTATAGACGAACTCAGTCATTCATGGTTATCTTACTGAAATTAGGGTAGGTCATAATAGCACGTTTGCAACTTATGTGCGAGCATTGAGGCCGACCCTTGAAGGGCACTTCACTAATTGTGCCTTTGTTATTTTGTTAGCTGAACGACCCAATGCGTTTGCCTTTGCGATTATAAAAAATATATTAGTGGCATACTGGCATACATATATCTAATGTTTTTTGAGCTCTAGTTTTAATTTAAGTTATGAAATATATATTATTATTTTTTGCTCATTGTCAATATTTTTACATTCTTAACAAACTTTACAGACATTCGAAGTTTATGTGATATTAAATGTTTTATAACTACATATTAACTAACATTGTCAACTGACACTAAGCTAAAATTAAAAAGAAAATGAAAACAAACGTTAGCCAATAATATTAATATTAATTTGTTTTGGCGCGAAGCATCACGTCACTAACAATTTGGCACATTCGATACGTCGCACTCCCTTCCGACTTGACCTATATTTCACGGCCTCCGACAGTGCTGCAGTGTTACTGGTGTACATTGCAGGAAATGTCACAAGATTTATTTTAATACATATTTACGACTAGTAAAAACATATTCATCTGTTTGTTGTAACAAATTATAACTAGCATCCGAGGAATTCAACCCACTATGCTCATGCTAACACCAGTAGGGTCTCCATTTTCCAACCGTTAATAAAATATTTTTAGAATTACATAGTATTTTAATAATTTCTACAATTACACTATATTTTAATATTAGACTTGATAAATCGAAAATACACGTATGTAAGCTCCATTTCCCTATCTGGTGTGTAGTTTGATTGTTTCATGCCTTCTGTTGCTTTTTGCGGAAAAGGCTTGAACATAGGTAATTTTCTTCGGAAAGGTTTATTCTGTCGCCCAGGTACAATTCATGCTTATAAATTAAAAGTTTAGTTATAAAATACTATCACTAATTTAGCCAAGAGCCGTGATAACTCAGTTAAATAGTGCAATCATTGTAGTTTGTGCCAACAAAATTAAGTTCAATCCGTACCGGCACTAATGACGTATTCGGCGGTGAAGGAAAATGCCGTAAAGAAACCATTTTTATTTACAAAATAAGGGTGCCACGCAAGTACACAGTCCACCTGATGATAATTGAATGCTGTGGTTCATAGACATCTACATCCTTCATTAAGAATCAAAGTGAATATACGTTGTCATCCCTGGGGACTAAGATGGAATGGCTCGTTCCCTTAAAAAATGGTTTCCGGTTCTCTAGACTCATGGTGAGACAACACAGCACTATTTAGCCGCTATTTTACGAAGGTATTCTGTGAGAGCGTAGTCTTACTCCAGTTGAGCCAACCAATTCGTATTGCAATAATAATAAAGCTTCAGCATAACTCTACCATGTAAAATGTATCTCTAAAATTAAAACACGTCTTGGGACAGCACGTTGGACTTTTCCATGCTCCAAAAACTTTCAAAAATGGAATTACAGCGGAGCTTCTGAAAGCGGATGGGAAACCTGTACTTAAAATCACCATCCTTTAGAAGCCCTTCAATTCCAAGCAGTGTAGCAGAAGTGCGATGGTCTTGTTTCTTCTAGAAAGGCGATAACCCTCTATTGAAAAACTAGAGAACGATTTCTCTTCTGAGCGTCGTCTACGTGCTCTCTTTGAGAGTCATTACAAATCGTCTCGCGCGCATACTTTAAACCCTTCAGCCCCCGTACACAGCCGGATTCCGATAAGGCCATTAGTTAAGTACTATTGATTACAAACATACAAAAGACTGAATAGTGCAGACTATGATAAAGCTTTTGATTATGTTTAAATTTGGACGTTGCTACAGCTCACTTAGGGTTGCCAAGTTAACTGTCTGTAAATCGAAGTGGAGAAATGTTCGTACAATATCTCTCCAACTGTAGAGAGGCGTAAGACAGTCCACCTGATGGTAAGTGGTTGCTGTGACCCGTAGAGATCTACATCTATCCTCAATAAAGATTCAAAATGCAGATACGTTGTCATCCGTGAAGACTTAAGATGGAATGCCTTTTTTCTAGTAAAACGAATCTCCGGTTCTCTACACTCACCATAGGAAACACAACAGCGTTAAGCTGCTATTTTACGCTGGTATTCTGTGAGATCGTGGTCCTTCCCCGGTCAAGCTTACCCATTCGTGCTACAACTATACTACTAATATATTTTTTTTATAGGAGAGGGGGCAAACGAGCACGCGGCTCACCTGATGGTAAGTGACTACCGCCGCCCATGAACAACTGCAACACCAGGGGAACCAGGAGAATTGCAGATGCGTTGCCGGCCTTTTAATACAGCTGCAGCATGGCTCTAACACGTAAATCTCTACCGTTGCGTTGGAAGATATTTTCATGTTACTGGACTGAAAGGGTGCGCTTTCATTACATCAATAGCGCATGCATCATTCACCTTCAATTTGCCGACGATTTAGACACTGGCAGAACCGACAGAGGACCTCAGCACTATTCTCAATGTCTTAAAATGAACTGATCACGTGTAACGTTCGTGTCACACTCATATAGTCGACAAGTATGTTTACCTAGGACAAATAGTTCGATTAAGTTAGTCTAACTTCGACCGAGAGGTCAATCGACGGATTCAACTCAGCTGGGCAGCGTCCGGGAGATTACGACTCATCTCGTCATGTTTACCTCAATACTTGAAATCAATGCACAGCCGGTGCATGTTGCCACTGATGCTTTATGTATTAGAGACGTGGTCCTTTACTGTCGGCTGTATAGGAATGCTTGAGGTCACTGAAAGAGCAATGGAGAGGGCTAAGCTTGGAGTTTATTTATTTATTCACTTAAAAACTTTATTGCGTCCCTTTAGAAAAAAAATAGGATACAAAGGCATTCTCTACCAGTCAAACCAAGTCCACCAAGTCAAGTGGTGAGAGTTTGTCGTAGGTGTAGCAATTAGCAAGAAAAAAAATAGAAACTAAAATTAATACACATTAATATGTAACAAAATAGATTATGAAATAATATTATAAGTAAATGCATATATATATATATATATATATATATATATATATATATATATATATATTTTGCATATGGAGTTTCTTTGGGTGTTAGCCTTAAAATAAAGTTATCCGTATTAGAACCGGAATAGCTGTCTTTACTCAACGGATTAGTAAGCTGAAGCCGCCTCTTAAATAATTTTTAACTAGTGTTACTTTGAAATACGGTATTTGATGGCAAAAATAGATATGAGGGTAGTTGGTAGACGGACTATGGTCTACGATAGAAAAAGAGTCCTACCATCTATTAAAGTCAAGGACTGCCCGCCACTAGATGCAGTGACAACCTGGTATTTAATGCAGGAAGTCGATGGATGCCATGCTAAATACCGTGTTTTGTGGCATTTCTTGGGGGACGCTTATGTTCATTAGTGGGCCGTGAAAGGCAGTAATGATGATGATGTTTTAGTATTCACCGATGCTATCTTGAGATTAGTCGTCAGATAAAGCATGCAGCGTGTAACGTCGGGTAACCGTTGCCGAAAATCGCATTAAGCGAATATTAACGAGCAATCGCTCCCATTCCGAACGGATGCTCGGCGAAAGTGGGCCGCGTGTTCTATCCGGGACATTGTAATGGGCCCCTGTCTCAACCATAATCCCTTCTAATTTCGCCTTTATGACGTGGAAATAGCGTTCGATATTAAACAATAGGGTGCGCGAATTGGGCACTCTTTCCGTGGCACGGGTTAACCCGAAATGTTTTGATTGCAGTGAATTCGCTGCAATTGTGTCTGTTTGATTACCCTCTTGATTGATGTGTTACGTGTGACTCGTTGGTGGTATCAGTGAACATGCTTATTCATACCTCATATTTGTTTGGACTAATTCCAGCCTCTCGATTTCACCATGCACATCGCAACAAACCTGCGATACCATCCATACCATCTCGATGATTGGCGGTCCAACACTGTGCGATTTAGAAGAAGTTTTCTTCCTTGCACAACTTCCTTGTGGAATTGATTACCACCAGCAATTTTTCCGGACCGACACGACATGGGGACCTCCAAGAAAAGAACCTACTCTTTTTTAAAAGACTGGTGTTGCAGTTGTTCATAGGCGGTTGATAATATAATGGCGGGGACGATCTTGAACATGTTCACACCGGGAAGTCTGCAGTGTGTGAATATGTTCAAGATCGTCCCCGCCATTACATTAGATTTGATAGATCACAAATCCTCGTAAAAGAACACCGATTCCTACTAAGGATACCACTGCAAGACTTCAAGATACTGTAAGTTCATACTGCGTAGATCGGAACAAAAATTAATAATTTTTATCTGGACGTAGCCGTGGTTAACTATGACATTGGGACGTCGTACAACTCAGTCCCCGCCGTGACCATGGGGCTGTAAAGTGCTCGAAACGTCGGGAATATAAAATAAGTTAATATACGCGATAAAATCCGTAAAACTAGTTTTATTTAAATCTCCCTTAGATTTTGAAACTAGTTTTTGAAACTCGGTTATAATAGGTGAGAGAACAAAGTTTTCACTTGCTTGTGTAACAAAGGCAAAGAGTCTCTTGTTTATGTTAATTATTACAGATGTACAAGACCTGACAGTGTATGCGTGGGTTATGAACGTGTAAGCCTCTTACAGAGTCATGTCACCCTGGTACGTTACAATTTGAGCGTGGTACTTCGATTGCGAGCTTTTGCAGATACACATTTAAAACGTAAGGTTTTCTCATCAATCCCATGACTGGGCACAAATCTCAATTCTGAGGTGAATTATAAAGCTACAGAGTCCGCTATATGGCTCATATGTAATTCGGTAACTTTTATTATCTACTAAGGTACGTGAGGGTAATATGGTCATCCGGTTAATATGGTCACTTTCTTATAACTCAAAAACTACAGCCTAATTTTCATAGATGGCTTTGTGATACGATAGCTCTTCATTAGTCATTCAAATAATAAAGGGTTAAAAGGCCGCCGCTTTATCGACGCCATTGTTCCCTGCGATTTCGTCCGCGTGAAATAGATTACGTGGGTTTTTTTTTTTTTTGCGCGGAGCCCTAATTCTTTTTCTAAAATAAAAGTAACTTAAGTTACTCCTTATAACATCAGCTATCTGCCAGTAAGTAGTTTGGTTGGAATACGTGGAATATCAACAACAAATAGGCTATCTACAAGACCGCTGTCTGCCTGGTTTTCTTCTCTCTATCGCATTTTTTTAACGTTACGTTTAAGGATTTTCTCCTGTGTCGTGGAGGCAGTTTACAAACATAAATTGCACAAGGACAAACATCCAGACTCGGAACAAATATTTATAGGCCACAAATACTTGTTCCGTGTGGGATTCGAACCCGCGGGCCCCAGCTCTGCAACTCGTTGCTAAGCCAATGCGCCACGGAGCTGTTAAACCATCTTTTACGACACCGATGAGATGACATGGGATTATAATAAGAATGTCCTCCAGACCGAATTTCGGTCACGGCGGCCAATCTCAACTGAGACAAGCCATCTGCGCGGGACAGGATTATAGTGCCCAAGTGTATGCGCAAGCACAGGTGCACTCTCTATTCCCTCAGTCTCACAGTCAGATGGAACGGTAATTCGACACGACCGGAGACAGATCAGGCGTAGGACCAACGGAGATAAAACTCCGCACACTTCCTAACTCCGGGCTGCTACAAAGAATTTCTTGACAATCATCATCATCATCATTACAGCCCTTCACAAGTCCACTGCTGAACATAGGCCTCCCCCAAAGAATGCCACAAAACACGGTCCTGAGCCACCTGCCTCCATCGACTTCCTGCATGTCTTACCAGGTCGTCACTCCATCTCGTGGGGGGACGCCCTACACTTCGCCTACCGGTACGAGGCTGCCACTCGAGAACCTTTCTTCCCCATCGGTTGTCGGTTCTTCGAGCTATATGGCCGGCCCACTGCCACTTCAGCTTACTAATCCGTTGGGCTATGTCGGTCACTCTGGTTCTACTGCGGATATCCTCATTCCTAAGTTTATCACGCAGAGAAACTCCGAGCATAGCCCTCTCCATAGCTCGCTGAGCGACCTTGAGCTTCCTCATACGGCCAGCAGTGAAGGACCACGTCTCAGTTCCGTAAGTCATCACTGGCAACACGCACTGGTTGTACAATTTCGTTTTAAGGTTTTGAGGTATGTCTGACGAGAAGATGTGTCGTAGCTTCCCGAACGCTGCCCAGCCGAGTTGAATCCGTCGATTGACCTCTCGGTCGAAGTTGGACTTACCCAGTCGGACTATTTGTCCCAGGTAAACATACTCGTCAACAACTTCGAGCTTAGTGTTCCCAACAACTACCGGCATAGGTGTGACATGGACATTAAACATGATCTTAGTTTTGTCCATGTTCATCTTAAGACCTATCCGTTGGGAAACACTATTGAGGTCATTGAGCATAGTGCTTAGGTCCTCCAGCGATTCTGCCATAAGGACTATATCGTCGGCAAATCGAAGGTGAGTGATGTACTCGCCATTGATGTTGATACCGTATCCTTTCCAGTCCAGAAGCTTGAAAGCGTCTTCCAATGCAGCGGTGAAGAGTTTCGGGGATATGACGTCACCCTGTCTTACACCTCTCTGCAATTGGATAGGTTTCGTACTCTGGTTCTGTACTCGGATAGCCATCGTAGCCCTACTGTACAAGCACTTCAACACTTCGATATACCGACAGTCAACTTGGCACCGCTGAAGGGACTGCAGCACCGCCCAAATTTCGACGGAATCAAAGGCTTTCTCATAGTCCACATACGCCAGACATAGTGGCAAATTGTACTCTTCGGACTTCTGTACAACTTGCCGAAGGGTATGTATGTGGTCTATGGTGCTAAAGCCCTTTCGGAAACCGGCTTGTTCGGGAGGCTGGAAGTCGTCAAGTCTGCCCGCGAGACGATTCGTAATGACTCTCGAAAACAGCACGTAGACGCGGCTCAGAAGGGAAATCGGTCTGTAGTTCTTCAAGAGAGCGTTGTCACCTTTCTTGAAGAACAAGACCACCGCACTTCTGCTCCACGCCTCCGGTGTAATACCACCATGGAGGACGGAATTAAAGAGCTTCTGAAGGACTTCAAGTACCGGTCTTCCACCCGCTTTCAGAAGCTCCGCTGTAATTCCATCCTCGCCTGGGGCCTTACCGTTTTTAAGGTGCTGGAGAGCCATCCTAATCTCGCTCAGACTGACATCCGGGATATCTTCGGAATAGTGTCGGATGAGACTCGCTCTTGGATCGTTACTCACACTTGCGTGTGGCTCCAACGATGATGTGTACAGCTGCCCATAGAACCTCTCAATCTCACTCAAAATCTCAGGTGTCCCGGAAACGATACTGCCACATTCTGTCTTCAGCTTTGACAGTTGGCTCTTTCTGGCAGACAGATCTCTGGCAAAGACTTTGGAGCCTTGGTTCCGCTCGATCGCTTCTTCAATACGAGCTGTATTGAAGTTGCGTAAGTCCCGCCGCATGCATTTGGAGATCTGTCTGTTCAGATGCCTGTATGCTGTCAAATCTGTTGAAGAATGTAGCTTCATCTCCCGTCTAACAGCCATGAGATTAAGAGTGTGATCGGAGAGTTTTTGTGTTCTTCTGCGGCGGGTCTTGCAGAACTTAGCTCCAACCGCATGGACAGTTTCCACGAGCTTGTCATTCATATCGTCCACTTCATTGCAGTCTTCCAGGCACAGAAAACGGTTTTATAACTCGAGCTGAAAGGTTTCGGGACTTTGGAACAGAGCACGAGGGGGACGGAGCGTTGACTTCATTAGACGAGACCTCTCCAACTTAACGTTTAGGTTCAGTGTGCCTCTAACCATTCGGTGATCGCTACCAGTTTTCACCCTCGCGATCACGGAGACATCACTGAACAGTGATGTCTCTCGGGGCTCGACCAGGTCCACTTCCTGTGGGGCCGCTTCTGGAAGAAAGAGTTCATCATAAAGAGTCCCTCTTTCTCCATGAAGTCGGCCAGCTGCTGGCCCCTTGGGTTTCGTTGCCCTATTCCAAATTTCCCTACTTTCAGCTCACCGTTCTCTCTTGTGCCTAGTTTTGCATTGAAGTCTCCCATTAACACCGTATATTGGGTTTTGGAGGAATGCATGGCTCTAGAGATATCCTCATACATTTCCTCCACCTCCTCATCGGGGTGTGCCGAGGTTGGTGCGTAAACCTGTATGACCTTCAGCGAATACCGTTTGGTGATTCTGAGTATAAGGTACGCAACCCTCGTCGACACACTCCCGATTTTTACAACGTTGTTAACGAGAGACTTGTGGACGATAAATCCGACACCTCCTTGGGACAGATGGTCGCCCTCCCGGTGATAGAGCAAGTTGCCGGATTCGAGGATTACCGTGTCCTCCCCCTCTCTTCGGACTTCGGATAATCCTATAATATGCCAGCGCAACTTGTCTATCTCTTCTTCCAGCTCCACGATCTTCTCGTCAGTCCTCAGGGTGCGTGCGTTGTACGTTGCCAGGTCGAGTCGTCTAAGGTGGCAACCGAACCTCCACCGGAGATTCTTAGCACCCCCTGCCCCGCCGTTACCATGGTCGCCACCGTAGCCAGGAATAGCGGGGCCGCCGGGGACTGGGGGCCGTTTTTTTGTTGTTCTCATCATTGGGGGGTATTTGCCATAGTTGCCACGCTTGGCGAGCGGGTTGGCAACCGCAGTTTTTTTATTGTAATTTGGCTATTATCAGGAAGATGCTGCTGCCCATCTCCTGGCTGTTTCCCTTTGTCGCCTTTTACGACACCCACGGGAGGATATGGGGTAGTGGATATTCTTGACCGCCACTACACGGCCTAAACCGGCCGTGTAGTGGCGGTCTTGACAAGAAAATCCAATAACTGGTTTTGTCCCGACCCGGAATTCGAACCCGGCACCTTATGATCAGAAATGGCGTTTACGACCACTCAACTAAGAAGACAGTCGACATGAGGTAGTAGAATTATTACACCCGCAACTGCACGGCAGAAGACAACCCTTACTACATTTTTTTTAAATAGGATAAGGATAGATAAACGAGTACACAGTCCAACTGATGGTAAATGGTTGTTGTGGCCCATAGACATCTACATCTATCCTCGATTACGAATCAAAATGCTGATGCGTTATCACCCGTGAGCACTAAAATAGAATGCCTCGTTTCCAGTAAAAAGGGTCTCCGGTTCTCTACACTCACCATACGAAACACAGCAGCGTTAAGCTGCTATTTTACAATGGTATTCCGTGAAAGCGTGGTTCTGGGTGAGCTCGACCGGGCTCATTCGTTCTACTGAGGTGGTCGCTTCCAAGCTGTTTCTAAAATAAATTTTGTACTTACACAGTTTGTACAACCATTAATGTATAATATGCTTTTTTAAAAAAAGTCCCGCTAGGTTTCTTGCTGGTTCTTCCCAAGTCACAGGTTTTTTTTCGAACCAGTGGCAAAGTAAAAAATGACTTTCAATAAGAATTACACAAGTAATCCATATTGAATAAAAATTATTCTATTCTATTCTACAACTATACTACTAGTATAGCTGCAGCATGACTCTACCGCGTAGTCTGTCCATCATGACACGATTGTTTGATATTAATGAAGGTTGCATTTATGTTTGATTATATAGTTACGGTATGCGGCTAGTTAGAATATAAATTAACTCTTAACTCAAAAGTGAGAGTTAGATTTTGTTTATTTAAAAATTTAAAACCAATTTTTTAGGAAACATCTTAATATTCCCTACGTATCATTAATTCTTAATTAAGTTTTAAATATGAAAGGTAGAAAATAAATTAAATAAAAATGGCGTAGGTGTAAATAATAATATACACCATAACACTGCGGGACGGCAATTTGTCATGTTTGAAAGCGGCCTAAACAAACACACAAAGAGTTGGGTCAGAAAGAGGCGGGAAGCGGTGACGAATTTCAATTGTTTATGTTTTATTTTTTGTATTTAACAAACTGATTTATAATAAAATCAGCATAGGAAATATAAGATAATTAATAGAATCAGGCGTTACTTTGCGGAAGTCCATTATATTAAATTTGACAAAAAATTACTTTGCGTACATCCGCTAGATAAAATAAAATGATGTGTCTTACCTAGTTTGAAGAGTCGTATTGCCGTCAGTGGTGTGTCTTTCCTAGTGTAGTGGTGTTGGGAGTAGTGGTGCTGGGATTAGTGGTGACGGGGATAGTGCACGCAGTTGAGGGAGGGCGGGAGGTGCTCTTCAAACTAGGTAAGACACATCATTTTATTTTATCTAGCGGATGTACGCAAAGTAATTTTTTATCAAATAGGAAGTATAATTAAAAATATCTATTTAAATTGATGTTGACTTTGACCTTTGTTTAATTATACGACAAGCAATACAACGTCGTTCATTGAACTTCGACACGTGACTCGCTTGCGCTCTAACTTAGAAATGTGGAAATTCTTACATTTTTCAATAACATTTCATTATTCAAAAATTATTACTTTTTCTTATATCGAAAAAGTGTCACAAACAAGCACACAGTCCATCTTATGGTAAGTGTATGCTGTGGTCCATAGACATCTACATGTGTCCTCGATAGAGAATCAAAACGCAGATGTGTCGTCACCCCTGAAGATTAAGATGGAATGCCTTGTTTCCAGTAAAAAGTGTCTTCGGTTCTCTACACTCATCATGCGAAATATAGGAGCATTAAGCTGTTATTTTACGCTGGTATTCTGTGAGAGCATGGCTCTTCCCTCGTTCGAGCCTACCCATGCGTGCTGCAACCATAAGCTGCAGCGTGGCTCTACGGAAGTGTGATACTACAAACGTCAATCTAACTGGCAAATGCTACTTTTTATGCCGGGTTTCTATTGAAAACGCTTCATTTTCTTTTACCTGCCGTTTGGAAATAAATAAAGTGCATGAAAATCCCTTTCGTTGAACCTTTTAAGACGTAAGATCCCGACATTTTTTTAACAAAATTGAAGTGACAAATAAACTTACGGCCTACCTTGTGGTAAGTGGCTCTTACAGCCCATGCACAACTTCAACCAAATTCAAACAAAGAAAGAGATACCACAGAGGACTAAGTTTGAATGACTTTATCTTTCTCTCTCTCTCTCTCTCTCTCTCTCTGCCTATAATTTAGTGGCTCTTACACCCTTTAAGCAAACAACAAAAAAAAAGGCACCGAAACAAAAAGAGCTGATGATCTTCAAACTGTTGAACAGATTTTCTTGAAACATAGCTACGAACACTTTCGATTAAGGCATCATTCAAACGAAAGAAACTTAATCAAAATCGATTCAGGAGCTATGATGTCACAGATAGACACATAGATACATAGATAAACACTAAGGTAATTTAGTGTAATATGGTCACTATAAACTTTGCCGTGATATAAAACCTAAACTAGGAAGAGAACAAAGACACAAACACATAGTCGAATACTATTATCAATATATTAAGAAAATATATTGATAATAGTATTCGACTATGTGCTACTACACTATTCAATATTAAATCGACTAAAATATTTAACATAATTTGAACTGTCAAAATGGCGTCGATAAAGCAGCGCCATTTTGACCTTTTATTATATGATTGACTGATGAAGAGCTATATAACAGAGCCATCTATGCAAATAAGGCTGTAGTTTTTGAATAATAATAAAGTGACCATATTAACTCGATGACTATATTACCCTCACGTACTATACAAGATTATAACATTTTTGTATTTTAGTATATGTACTGTTCTTTGACAATGCAAAACCTTTCTTCTATAACTTAAGGCAAACAAATTCTATATATTATTATACATATGTGCAGTATTTATGATTGTCTATGGAAATAAATGGACTTTCTAGCGGAACCGTGAAAGCATAAAGATTTACGTTCAACTTAATTCAATGGACACTTTCCGCTTTATGAATGTGTCCCATTTTGAACATAATTTTGTGTCACAAACCACAATATCGTTGTTTTCTATAATTGCATTCTTTTGAAGTTCTACGGCCCTAGCTTAAACATTGGGTTAACCAGTAACTCCTTTACAATTCTACTATTCTATTTTTACAAGGTTCATTTTATAGAATAAGGGTGACTTATGAGCACACAGCCCAGGTAAGTGGATGATATGGCCCGTATACATCTATTCTCGAATAATAATCAAAATGCAGTACGCGTTGTCACACCTACATAGACAATTCAAATATAGAACAAATATTTTTATTAATGTTATAAAAAAATCGGCCAAGTGATTTCTATTCACTTTTATCCCTCCTTAACCCCTTCCTAAATCACGTATTAGATTGCTTACAGCATAGGGAGACAGCAATTACTAAGCATTTATTTATATAAATAAAATGACAGAGGTTTGCAGTTGTGCGCACATCACGGAAAAACTACTGCATAGATTCAATTAAGATTTGTAAGTTTTATTTTTACATACTTGGTCCTTATCTAAAATATATTGCGATAACTTCATTAAATGTAAATTTATAATGATATTTATACTGGGTTTTTCACACGGTCAACTGTACGTCGCTTGCTCTCGCGTTACTAACCCAGATAATTTATATAATTTAACTACAAACGGAGCAACGTTTGTATATAACATTGTTTACAAAGAAATTTTGTAAGCAAAGTATATTTTTGCTTGCGGTACTAATGATATTTTTTCCTTCGCACTTACGAAAATTTTGTTAATAAATCAAGCTACGCAGAAGAAGTCGCGGGTATCAGCTAGTTCTTCTATCTTTTTTTTAAATAGGATAAGTGTGACAAACGAGCACACAGTCCCCCTGATGGTAAGTAGTTGCTGTGGTCCATAGACATCTACATCTATCCTCGAATAAAAATCAAAATACAGATGCGTTGTTACCCCTGAGGACCAGATCGAATGCTTCGTTTCCAGTAAAAAGGGTCGCCGGTTCTCTACACGATGCGAAACACAGCAGCTGCATTGAGCTGCTATTTTACGCTGGTATTCTGTCAGAGCGTGGTCCGGCCCCGGTCGAACGGAAAACTTACCATCACCATAATAAATGTGATTTTCTTATTTTAATCTATTATATAAAAATTAATGTTCGTTTGTTCGTATTTTATGCGCTGCCATACCGTTCATCGGATTGCGTCAAAATTTTGTCAACTTATTGCTTGCACTTACAGTAGGTGGCGCGCGTATCGTACCGACAAATTAATTTGTAAGTTCAATTTAAATGAATGTATTATCACTCCTAATTACAAAATATAACTCTTGCAAATTTAAAATGATATCTCCACAATTATTTCTTCTGCGGCACTAACGCGTCGATACCAGCTAGTTACATATGTTTTTGATTTCTTCTAGAAATATATTTTTGAAACGTTGGGGAAGACGCTTTTCAAAGTACCTATTTATCTGGAAAAATGTAAAGTAAAATTAAACATACGTGTGAACATGGAAGGTAGCGAAATATTCTTATCACACTGCGCACTAACGTATGGATTAACTCTATAATACCTACCAGGCGACCATAAGCCCCACTCATATTGTCCATCGTGAAAAAAAGTCTACAGAAAATAACCTTGCCACACGGTAGCATTTTCTCCTGTATCGTGAAGTTTACATACATAAATTGCAAAAGGACAAACATCCAGAGCCGTAACATTTATTTCTAAAGCCAATAGAAACAATACGTCGTTGACACCGCAAAGGGGCGAACCTCAATTTTTCAAAAAATTACAGGAGAGCAAGAAAACATTTATTATTCCCCGATTACGAGACTTTTTTCATTAGAAAATTAAATATATTGGACTTAATGGAAAACTACAAATAAGATTAATTTTCTGATGAAAAAAACTAGTAATCGGGGAATAATAAATGTTTTCTTGCTTTCCTGTATTTTAAAAAAAAATTAGGTTCGCCCCTTTGCGACGTTAGCGACGAATTGTTCCATGCGGTATTCAAAACCTCGGCCCCTAGCGCCGGTACTCAATGCTAAGCCACTCGTTTTTCCATATTGCGCAATTAAAAAAGATTAAATGACGTCAGCATGTAACATAAATACGGCAAACAGAAAACAAAAATAAATTATTGTAAGAACTTGCAACCTGAAAAAACAGAGGCAGTCATAAGGACTGCCGACAGAAGTGAAAACTCAATGATATATGCGTATACATATACACAGGTCGCTATACTACCCGTCGCTAGTCTAGCTTGCGCCAGACTTGCTTGTGACGTATGTACTTACGCGCAATACGTCACTAGCATGTCGAGGTCATCGGTGACGCGAACCCATAAGATTTTCTCCTACCGAAAATCGCTCAATGCAATTCAATTATAAGCAAATCTATCGTCTATTATGTTACGATCTTTTATGTTCGAATAATATATTTTTATATCAAATATACTATTTTTTAGGGTTCCGTACCTCAAAAGGAAAAAAACGGAACCCTTATAGGATCACTTTGTTGTCAGTCTGTCTGTCTGTCAAGACCCTTTTTCTCAGGAACGCGTGGAGGTATCAAGCTGAAATTCATATCAAATATTCAAGTCTAAATAATCTAAGAGTCAAGTCTACAGTCAGTTAACTTCTAAGCCAACGCAATCAAAAGATACAGCCGTTTATGCCGCAAATCTTTGACACTCGGAAGGGAATCAAAACCTACAGGGTACTTCCCGTGAACTCAGAATCTTAAAATTTGGTACGAAGCAACATATTATAGCACGGATAAAGAAAAAATTGCCAAAAACATACATTTTTAGTAACATCATATAATAAAAATATTTTTAATAATTTCTGACTTATATACTATTTGTTGCAATTATAATAATAACTTATAAACGTTTTCGAAATTTCTGTTCCAACCTCATCAAAAAACTTAAACGACAGCATTATGGTAAACTTCTTAATAAATCTGCTAATAACCCCCGTAAATTTTGGAATACAGTAAATGAGATCACTCGATACAAACCACCCAAATCTAATGATGTAGCCCTAATTAACTTAAAATCGCTACCACTAGAATCGGTTAACTATGTCAATAATTATTTTGTTGTATAGGAAATAATTTAGCTGAAATAATTGCTACAAATTCGGGTACTAGAAATCGCGTACTAGTAGCCCCTATCTCTAACTATACACAGACCTCATCCTTCGTCCTCCTAAACACTGACGAAAAAGAAGTCGAGAGCATCTTGATGAATCTGGACTCTGGGAGCTCACCTGGATGGGATGGTATCAGCACTAGTTTTCTAAAGCATGCTAGAGCCTTTGTTGTACCGTACATATGTAACCTCGCAAACCTTTGCTTTAGTACTGGTGTTTTCCCCAGCGTCTTAAAGAGGTCTATGGTAACCCCTGTGCATAAAAGTGGGGACAGAGAGGATGTAAGCAATTACAGGCCTATCTCTGTCCTTACCTCCATCTCAAAAATAATTGAAAAGCTGCTTAACAATAGATTAGTTAATTTCCTAAATAAATTTAAATTACTAGCAAATTGCCAATATGGTTTTAGAAAGGGTCTTTCAACTCAAGATGCGATTCTTGATCTCACTTCTACTATAGTTCGTGAAGTAGACAATGGCAGCAAATGTCTTACAGTCTTTTTGGACTTAAAAAAGGCCTTCGACACCGTCTCTGTGCCTATTCTTTTACACAGGCTAGAATGCATAGGTATTAGGGATACTCCACTCATGCTTTTTAAAAGTTACCTGCAAGACCGAACTCAGCAAGTAAAAATAAATAATATACTCAGTGATAAAGCCACGCCTAGTTTTGGAGTTCCGCAGGGTAGTGTCCTGGGCCCGACTCTCTTTTTAATATACATAAATGATCTATGTAATCTACGGGATGTCGGGGGCAGCATATACTCCTACGCGGACGACACTGCTCTTGTTTTTACTGGTAGCACATGGAATACTGTCCAAGCAGGTACTGAAAAGGGTTTAATCAATGTATCTAATTGGCTCAGAGACAACCTTCTTACCTTGAACACCCAGAAAACCAACTACATCTGCTTCACTCCTTCTAACAAATCCCAACCTGACCATAACTTTGCCATATAAATCCACACTTGCTCTAACCGTGGTAACCTGATTTGTGACTGCCCTACTATTGAAAAAGTCAGCCAAACTAAATATCTAGGTATAATGTTGGACCAACGACTTAGCTGGCACTCACATTTGGAACTCTTAACAAACCGCACTAGGAAACTCATATGGGTATTCAAATCATTACGGCAGGTTATGTGCAACAAACTTAAAAACCGAATCTATGTAGCCCTGGCCCAATCCGTGCTCACCTACTGTATCTCGATTTGGGGAGGAGCTGACAAAACTCACTTCCTTGCACTTGAAAGAGCTCAGAGATCGCTTATCAAAGTCATTTACTCCAAACCTTATCGTTTTCCCACTGATACACTATATAGAATGAGTGGTCTACTTACAGTACGAAAACTCTATGTTCTGAATCTCATTTTAACGTGCCACAAATCTTTGCCTTATGTCAACCTAAGTCATAAAAGAAAGAAGGATGTTGTTGCCGCCGTCACTGCTGTACGTACTGCTTTTGCCAGAAGACAATATAGAGGTCAATCCGCCCATATATACAAGAAAGTAAATAAAATACTTAAAATATACCCCATGTTATCTTACACTTGCAAGAAAACTTTAATAGAATGGTTGGACTCACTTAGTCATGAAGATGTTGAAAAACTTTTTATAAGAATTAATTAAATCTCCGGTTAAACTTAATGTCGGTACCTGTATGCGGAATACCCATACCGATCCCAAGGAACCTCATTCGTAGGGCTTACAGGTGACCGACATACACACGCACACATAAACACACACACACACACACACACACACACACACACACACACACACACACACACACACACACACACACACACAAACACACACACACACACACAGACACACAGACACACACACACACACACACACACACACACACTAAAATATATACACAATAAATAACCCACATTTCTATAATTCTAAGCTTCTAGATATAATATAGTTTAATAGTCTTATTGAGGATACCGTAAGGGAAGTAGCGAGTTATTCCCAACACAAGTGTCTATGACTACTTAAAGGGAAAACTCGACAAATCTTTGTTATAAGACTTTTGAAAATAAAGGAATTTTTTTATTTTTTATTTGTTCGGAACCCTCGCTGCGCGAGTCCGACTCGCACATGGCCGGTTTTATTCTTTTATTAGCCAACTTCAAAATAAGGCTTCTAATTATTTTACAATATGAAAGTATGTTTCTTTTTTGTTATGTGATTTATTTGTCAATTTTGAACCGATTTTGATGGTTCTATTGTCATTAAATTCGTTATAATTCAGGAATAGTCCCAAATTAATTTGGAGAAAAATTCCTTCCTGAACGGTGGAAAGATAGGAGATATGGTTTTTAATGTAACTATTTAGGCGGCATTGTGTTTGCGATTTTCTTTAGTACATTTAAAAATATAATTTTTTTTTAAATAAAATGTAAAATCTAAATAATACCACATTACAAGATCCTACCCAGGCGAAGCCGGCGTTAGTCTTTTATAATAATTAACTTTTGTTTTGTTAACTGTGACGAATTGTAAATTACGAGGTACATTGTTCTTCGCAATCTATTATTCACTCATCATACAATATCTGTGAGACAATATGTCGCCCGGTTTTCCCGCTCATTTCTCCAAGAACATGGCGGAAACACGGGTGATTTGTAGCACTATTTACTATGTAAACATGATCTCATTATTGAGAGGAATATTTAGAATTTTACAGTACTCTTTCCTCCTTGCTGTTATCGACTTAATTAAGAATTAAGTGTAATAAAGGTCACGAGCGATAATGATAAAATTTATGTTGCAGACTCAGTTTCACTAGGTATTTAAACATATTATATTTTTAATGGAGACATATTTAGTAACTATGTTTTTTTTTATATAGAATAAGGGTGAAAAACGAGCACATAGACATCTAAATTTATCCTCGGTAAAGACTCAAATTTTTTTTACCAGTAAAACGTTACCCCCACACTAGGATTTTCTCCTGTATCGTGGAGGAAGTTTATAAACATATATTGCACGAGGACAAACATCCAGACCCGGAACAATTATTTGTAGGCCATACAAATACTTGTTCCGTGCGGGATTCGAACCCGCGTCCCCCAGCGCAACAACTCATTGCTAACCCACAGCACCACGGCGCCGTCGAAAATGCAGATGCGTTGTTACTCCTGAGGACTAAGATAGAATATATCCAGTGAAAAGGGTCTCCGGTTCTCTACACTCATCATACGAAACACAGCAGCATTATGCTGCTATTTTACGCTGATATTCTGGACGAGCCTGCGCTCGTCTTAGGACTACTCCTACCCTGATTGAGCCGACTTATTCCTGCTACAAACAAAATACATATAACTGCAACGTGGCTCTACCACAAACAAAATAATTATATAACGAACGTGCATGTTGGTATATAATGTAGAGAACTATTCATGATTTCAAATATATAATATCATCATGTATCTCAAAGAACCGACGATCGCTGTGTGCAACGATTTGTGTGCGTGACAACTTGGTCTATAATTGCGCTGGCTGTCTTTGTTTCCGTGCCGGAGGAGGTTTTTATAAATTTAGTTTCTATACGTGGTAAAGCCACGCTGCAGCTATAATATTAAGGTTGTAGCATGAATAGGTCTACTCGATCGGGTTCTCTCACAGAATACCAGAGTAAAATAGCTTGCTTAATGCAGCTATGCTTAATATAGTGAGTGTAGAGAACCGGAGACCCTTTTCACTGGAAACGAGGCATTCCATCGTAGACAACGCATTCGAATTTTGATTTTTAATCGAGGATAAATTTAGATGTCTATGGGTCACGGCATCAAATTACCATAAGGTAATATTTTTTATTATATAAAAAAAACATCATTCATGCTGATGCCCATCTCCTATTTAATTTCCCTCTGTCGCCTCTTACGACACCCACGGAATGTAATGGGGTAGTGGATATTCCTAAACCATCCAGGAATAAAATAAATTATTAGTCTGAGGACATCTTGTGATTTACGGGCAGTGTTGCCAACATGGGAGAGTAAAGTAAAGAAAAGTTACAGCCTATTTACGTCCCACTGCTGAGCACAGGCCTCTTCTCTTTCTGAGAGGGTTTTAGGGCAATGAAAAGTCCGCCGCGCTGCCCCAATGCGTGTTGGCGAACTTCACATGTCTTCTAAATAATTTTTTTCTTATTTGTCAGACATGCAGGTTTCCAAGATGTTTTCCTTCACCACCGAGCACGTGGTAAATCAGCACTTAAAATTGCAATTAACAATTTTATTGATGTCGGCGGGGATCGAACCCAGGTTGCTCGAGTAATGTGAAGCTTACAGCTAGTGCTAACCATCTGAGCAACCACGGCTCTTCTGAGCTACCACGGCTTTAACAATTTAAAATTAGAAATTTTGTACAACGGGCTTCAATATAAATTAATAAGAATAACTCAAAAACTAATGATCAGACCTTGATCAAATTGATATGGGATCACAAGAAAAGCACTAGCTTTCAAACAAAAAAGGAGTCGTCGAAATCAGTTCACCCAGAAAAAAGTTACGAGGTAACACACATAAAAAAACATACAGTCGAATTGAGTACCGGCTCCCTTTTGAAGTTAGTAGAAAACACGAAATGATGGATCGTATTATGCCGCCCTTACACGGTTTTAGTACTAAATTGCATTTTCTTTAACTCAGTTCTGATATTATGTTGGATACACCATTAACCAACCTAAACATAAACTAATATTTAAAATAACGACCAGTTTGAAGTTCCAACCTAAATCCTTTAGAGCATATCTGGGACGTTCTGAAGCGACGAGTGAGATCAGAGAGCTACAGAATGTGATTACCGCGGAGTGGGAACGTGTTTCGTAAGAAACCATAAGAGATATACTCAGTAGCATGCCCAAATGAAAGCAAGCTGCTATTTCCGCAAGAGGGGTCACAATCCATACTAAACTTTTAGTTAGGAAGACACTCCTGCCCATCTCCTGATTTGTTTATCTCTGTCACCTTTTACGACACTTAACGGGATGATACGAGGTACTTTTATCTGCATTTACTTTATTAAAGAAAAAACAAACAAATAATTAAAAATTAAAAATGTTGTACAACCGACTTCAATATAAATTATTATAAGAATAACTCAAAAACTATGGGTCAGACCTTGATCAAAATTATATGGGACCACATGTGAAGCACCAGCTTTCAAATAAAAATAGAATCATCGAAATCGGTAACACACATAAAAAAACATACAGTCGCATTTAGTACCGGCTCCTTTTTGAAGTCGGTAGAAAAATACGTGTTTCATTTTTACTTTTTTTATTTATTTATCAGATCAATAGAAAAGAATACATATTATATAGGTCTAATTAACATATAAAAGCCACGGAGGTTTGACTTGATGCTAAATAATTAGGTTTAAGTAAGCATATTATGTGCAAGACAGGAACACACACTACTTAGCGAGCAGGTACACTTGAACTAGAAACTATTACAAAAACATGTACTAAAAGTATTTTAACATTTCGAAGCGATAGAAGCCTGGTTAAGGGTGCGGACTGCGGCGTACAAATTCGAAAAGTTGTGGGTTCGAATCCGACATTCGACTACTGTCGTGAACATTTAGAAGCATTTTATAGTATAACTCTATAATTTTAAATCTATGTATACAAGGAATGGTTTAAGTGAATATTAGTAATGTTAATAACGTTGCTAGTAGGTACTATTAAAAAAAAAGGAATAAAGCACAACTCACAACTTTATGTAAAATAAATATTTATAAAGCATACCTTTGCAAACGGTCAAGTGATAAAACATTTATTTACCATCGGCGGCCTTTCGCCGCCATTGTAAATATTGTCTATGGAATGTAGACATTGAGACGTGCCTGAGAGCATGTGACGCGCACGTTCCGCGTTTCTATAGTGTTGTACAATTTTAAATATCGATTCAATGTTTCAATGTTGTCCTTCCCTGGGCTACTTCAGTGACAATGTCCTTTACCATTTTTTTTTAGAATAAAGGTGACAAAAGTGGATACTATTACCCATAGAAATTTACATCTATCCTCGGTTAAGAATCAAAATGCGAGAGGACTAAGATGGAATGTCTTGTTACGAGTAAAAAGGGTCTCCGGTTCTCTACACTTACCATACGAAACACAGCAGCATTAGGCTGTCATTTTAGGCTGGTATTCTGTGAGAATACTATGGTCCTTCCACGGTTGAGCCGACCCATTCGTGCTACAACCACAATATAACTGTAGAATGGCTTTACCACGTCTAATGACGATTACGGCAATTCCTTCAAATAGGAAATAACCAGCATTGGACTTTTATGGTCTGATACTAAAGAAGATGAAGATATAGGTAAGTTGAAATCCTACCGAGTCGGCTATTAAGCAAGTAGAACCACCAAGCGTGGATGGATTCTCGAGCTATCTTCAACCTGCGAATGCATTGTTGGACAACCTACTACAAGAAGTGTTTAACGATTGTCTATGTTCGCAAGATATCTCAGAAGTTTCGCACTTTTGACGTTGACGGTGACGGTAGATGGGATATTAGTCAAGCGCAGGTTTATAAAAGGTAAAAATAACTGGGTTGTAGCACTCCTTTTTTGCCGTGGATTAAGCCGCGATAGTTCAGGGGTTAAGTGCTTCGCAACCCGGGTTCGATCCCCACCGTACCAGTGAAATTGTCAGTTGCAATTTTAAGGAACCTGAAAGGAAAAATGTGAGGAAATCTACATGTCTCAGAAATAAGAAAAAAAATTTCAAAGACATGTGAAGTTCGCCAACATGTAATAGGGCAGCGTGCCCACATTTCCTTGCCCTAAAACCCTCTCTGGATCTGGGTAGCCGCCTAATAGCAGTGCTTGCAATGTTGTGTTCCGGTTTATAGGGTATAGAGAACCAGTATAACAACAGGCTGGGATGTATTCCATCTTAGTCCTCAGGGGTGGCATCGCTGGGGCGGCATGGCAACGCATCCCTACCTTGGACTGTAAGTCTCGAGTTTAATAAAAATTTATAAAATAAAAAAAATATCGACAACCATACGATTTTACGGGACGAAATAAAGTCAAAGAATGATTTTGTTAAACCGCCACTAAACAGTTCTTTATTAAATCCCATTTACTTAATACACATACCGTATAATGTCTTGCATAAAATGGAGACCATACGAAAGAAAAAAAGCGTGCATATTTAAATAAAGCTAAAGTCTTGCAATTTGTTAAGCAATTTAGGCGTGGTTCATCCGCTCGCGGGATAATATTCACTGAAGGCGTCCGTCACAGCACCTGACATGTGTCGAGATGTGTGGTCTTTATTTATGAGAGTATACAAAAATATATCTTATACAGATAAAACAATGACAACAACAGATAAAATATCAGCGCTCTGGTTATTATTACATACAGCGTAATATTTGCAAGTTTGAATTAATACAACTATTATTTTTATATATACTTTATATTTATTCCGACGTAATTAATAATTATATGTGTTATATATATTATAAGTAATTGCAATTGACCTAATTATGATTTAGTGTAGATTTACACACATATATAATTTTATTAATTTACATACGTTTATTATTATAGTTATGTTATAGTACGTTTGGCCTAATTGTTGACAAGGAGAAAATGCCCTATGGCCCACGGCATTATGACCATGGTTAAGTTAACGAGTAGTGACGGTGTACGAATATCTATTATCCCAATATATCGTCCCGTGAGTGTCTTAAGAGGCGACAGAGGAAAACAAATCAGGAGAAGGACAGCAGCATCTACCTAACAACAACTAAAAATAACTTTTTTACTGCTCATACACGATGCTAAGCATAAATTACATCCGTATGTATGTTGTTTAAAAGAAGGAAACATAAAGTTATAAACCCATAAGCATTCCGGACGGTTATGGAGCATTAAACACTCCAGTGGGTTAGAGAACAAATTCTATATATTCATAAACTTACTGTGTACATTTAACTTTATAATGCTGAGTCGGATGCCTGTTTGTTGCTACTTTAATTACGATGTATTAAAATATATCCATGTGGTGCAATTGTGTAATAAGTAGCTACTATTAAAAAAATAAGTAGTTGGGTTTTGAAGTTATACTTCTTTTGGGGCGTTTGGGGAAAATTATGAGAGTGAATTTTTTACGATGCGCGCGCACACAGACAGCTAAAAACGACACCATTAAGTTGTTACGATGCGCGCGCACATAGACACCTCAAAATGACAACTTCAGTGGGTAACTGTCTATCAAGTTTTCGTGGGAACTTATAACTATATTTAAGGTATTTTTAATTATTTTTCTTTTGTAAAGAAGTATAATAATAAAAAGAAGTATAACTTGCTACGTACGTACACAGACACGTTTTTTTCTTTCCTCTTTCTTAATTGTTTCAGAACTGTAATGAAAATAGAAGTTGGTCGGTTGCTGTATTTTCGGTAGCTGGGTTCAAGCCGGTGTTTTAATTTCATTAAATGTTAAAGAAACGGTCAATTTCAAGCATTACTATTATTTAGGCGGTATATAGAAGTTTTTTTTGCCTAATAGTCCAATCTGGGTAGGTACCACCCTATTCTATTTCTGTCGCCAAGCAGAAGTGAGTGCACTGCTGTGGTCCGTTTTGAAGGGTATGAAGATCCAGTGTAATTAGACTGCGGCGTTCCGTCTTAATCCTCAGAGATGACAATGCACCAGTAGCCTTCTTTGTTTGAGGTTAACTGCAGGTGTCAAGGGCTTTAGTAATTTTCATTGACATTCGATTATCAAGAAGAACGTTATTTAGTGATAGAACCATAATTTAAATTAAATGATGATTAATATAAATCGACTTCGAACACTTTAAGAATAATATAATGTTAAAAAGTTACGGCCTATATACGTCCCACTACTGGGCACAGGCCTCCCCTCATTTCTTAGAGAGTTTTAGGGCTAGGAAGTGTCCGCCGCGCTGCCCCAGTGCGTGTTCAAACTTCACAACATGTCTTCGAGATATTTTCTTTCTTATTTCTCAGAAATGCAGGTTTCCACGATGCATTTCCGAGACATAATACGATGTTTTCTTTCACCGCCAAGCAAGTGATAAAATAGCACTTAAAATTGCAATTAACAATTTCATTGGTGCCGGTGGGGATCGAACCCGGTTTGCTCGCCTACTGTGAATAGAATAGAATAGAATAGAATAGAATAGAATAGAATAGAATAGAATAGAATAGAATAGAATAGAATAGAATAGAATAGAATAGAATAGAATAGAATAGAATAGAATAGAATAGAATAGAATAGAATAGAATAGAATAGAATAGAATAGAATAGAATAGAATAGAATAGAATAGAATAGAATAGAATAGAATAGAATAGAATAGAATAGAATAGAATAGAATAGAATAGAATAGAATAGAATAGAATAGAATAGAATAGAATAGAATAGAATAGAATAGAATAGAATAGAATAGAATAGAATAGAATAGAATAGAATAGAATAGAATAGAATAGAATAGAATAGAATAGAATAGAATAGAATAGAATAGAATAGAATAGAATAGAATAGAATAGAATAGAATAGAATAGAATAGAATAGAATAGAATAGAATAGAATAGAATAGAATAGAATAGAATAGAATAGAATAGAATAGAATAGAATAGAATAGAATAGAATAGAATAGAATAGAATAGAATAGAATAGAATAGAATAGAATAGAATAGAATAGAATAGAATAGAATAGAATAGAATAGAATAGAATAGAATAGAATAGAATAGAATAGAATAGAATAGAATAGAATAGAATAGAATAGAATAGAATAGAATAGAATAGAATAGAATAGAATAGAATAGAATAGAATAGAATAGAATAGAATAGAATGATTTTTATTAAGTATTGATTATTACATAATAATTATTGAAAGTCATTTTTTTATTTACCACTGGTTCGGAAAATACCTCTGTCTTGGGAAGAACCAGCAAGAAACCCAGCGGGACTTTTTTTAAACATAATTTCACTTAATAGTAATTTTGTTTATATAATTTTAAATAAATTTTCATAGAACCAGCATAACGGCGATCACCTTATTACCAAGGGTTATTTTCATTCATGTATTCCTTGATATTATAAGTTTTATTAAAGAAAAACTTTTTGAACAGTTTTACTTTAATAAAACTTTTAAACTTGTTTATTGACAAACTTTGAACATGTTCTGGGATTTTATTGTAAAAATTGATTTTATTGTTTTATTGTAAATCGTATATATTGCCCGATAAATGAATTACTAATTCTGTGGAGTCTAGTAACTGGCATTACAAGCTTATGTTTGTTCCTAGTGTTTAGGGTATAAATATCCTTATTCTTATTAACGCTATTTATGTTTGTATGTACATACATTACATTTTCATAAATATATTGCGATACCAAAGTTAATACGTTTATTTCTTTAAATTTTTCTCTGAGGGTTTCTTTACAATTTAGATTATAAATCGCCCGTACGGCTCTCTTTTGCAAAACAAAAATAGCTCAATATCAATCGCATTACCCCATAGCAAAATTCCATAAGACATTACGCTATGAAAGTAACTAAAATACGCTAACCTAGCTGTCTCAACATCTTTGAGACTTCTAATCTTTCTTACAGCATATGCTGCAGAACTAAGTATGCTTGCTAACATGCTAACATGCTGCTGACATTTACAGCGAGCGCTGATCATCTGAGCTACTACGGCTCAATAGAATAAATTAAATTACACTTAATTGCTTCTGAAGACGATGCTAAGTTATAGTGTATCGATGAATTAAAGCCTTAACTTCAGAAGCTATTTTATGTAAAATATTTTATTCTTTTTAGTTTTCGAAGTAGATTTTTTTTAGGTTTATTTTACCTATCTTAGGAGTTATTCTTTTCTTAAAATGTGTATGGTACCACCCGAACATACACAGACACACACACACACACACAAACACACACACACACACAAACACACACACACACACACACACACACACACACACACACACGCACACGTACAAAATACAAGCGTAAAATAGAAGCTTAATGCTGCTGTGTTTGATATGGTGAGTGTACCGCATACCTTTTTTACTGGAAACGAGCCAATCCATCTTAAACCCCTGGGGTGACAACGCATCTGCATGTTGATTCCAAATCGCGAATAGATGTGATTCTATATAGGTCACAGCATCCATTTACTATATAGTGAACTGTGTGCTCGTTTGTCACCTTTATTCTAAAAAAACATGCATTCATATCTTATTATATACAAAATAATTTTAAATCCTACTCCTGTTTTGAAGTCGGTTAAAAAAGACCAAAAATATCATACATAGATATAATCTAAGTCGACAAATCAATATTAATTCACATGCTAACATCACTAAGAGCCATATGTGCGGCGTGCACAAAAACTAGAAACAAGGAATTTTCGAGTAGCTTCTAATCTTTTAATACCTTTCTCGCGTTGCAGCGAAACGGCCACAGATAATATATGGTTTATTTACTGTGCTTTCTTAAGGTTTACCGTCAGTGTGATACAATATTTATTTTTAATAGCGATAGCTTTTCAGCCCTTAAGGTTTTAGTTTGAAACATTAACATAATCTGTTCTTTTCTTTATTATTAATATAACATTGGAGTTTTGGCGGGAAATTGACCGGCGGCGGTTTGCTGCTCCTGTATTATTGTTTAAATAATGGTTTGAAGTGGACTTTGATATGTAAAAGTGTTGCGATTTTGTGTATTAAGTGTCTACGCATGTGAACTATTAGTGGAAACAGTGAAACAAGTGCTCTGATGGTGATGGATTCTCAAGATAAGCTGTTTGTTTGCATAGGCACCTTTAGATACCATCGCCAACTATCAGCTGTCTGCTGGATCAAGTTGCCGCCAAAATCTCCCAAGAACTGCACAATGTGACGCATCAACATATTGTGAAGCAGTATACTATGAAGGAGTGGGGAAATTACAATAAACCGAATAAAAATACTTAAGACTTGGCCTAAAGGTCTAGATACCAGGCCATAAACTCCAAAAAAAAAATTAATATAACATTCAAATATATACAATATTAACTGGCCAGGCAGACGTTGTTCTGCCCATTCCGACGATGATTGATTAAAAAAAAATATTCAAAAATAGTCATTTTATCGGGATCAAAACTATCCTATCTTTCAAGTTGGACCAAACTGCAGTGTCAAAAATGTCATTGAAATCTGTTCAGTAGTTTAGGATTCATGGCGGACAAACAATGCGACACGTAATTTTTATTTAAAATGATTATAAAACTATAATAAAAAAAAAATTACAAAATGCAAATATAATGCAGGCCTACTCCCCGTTGTATAATAGTGCTAAGAACGCTGACTGTGTTTCCTCGCTGAATGGCTATACTTAGCCTTTAAATGAGAGAAGAACCAGCCCTCATATCACCAGCAGCGACCACCAGTCGCGGGTAAAGTTCCTTTGGGACATTCACCGCATTTGCACCCCACGGACCGATCGTCTCTACAGCAAATGGCATAAATATTTAGTCATCTCTCAGAGACTCATATTTTCGCCACTTAGTTCAGCTGCCTATGACGCCGCCGCGGTTGTAAACGAGGTCCCTTGGGATGAGAGGCCCCCAAAGTAGCCACGCCAGTCTTCGCTATCTTTTTTTTTATAGAAGGGGAGGCAACATGCATGCGGCTCACCTGATGATAAGTGACCACCGCCTATGAAAAACTGCAACAATAGGAGAATAGTAGGTGCGTTGAGAGCCTTTTAAATAGGCGTAGGCTCTTTTCTTAAAGGTCCATAAGTAGTATCGGTCCTGGTATCTCCACACATCCAGTTTTTACAAGGACATAACATTCTAGGTAAGAGAATTGGTGACTGCTAAACAGATAGTCACGTAAAAAGGATTTCTTTTTTTTTAATTTATTTATTTAAGGTAACAAACAGTCATGTATAAATATAGTAACATGGATAAATACGAGTATTAATATAACTAAAGACCTATAGTGCCTTTAACTAAACTTTTACAATATTTAAAAAAAAAGTAAAAAAAAAAATATTTATTAATACACTAAGTTCTAAGATAAGGTAACTATAGTTAACATTTGGTGTCAATTAAGGAAAATAGAGAAGAAAAACCTATGTAAAAATCTGATTATTATAACACTGACAGATTCAATTCAGATTCAATTAGCGAATTGAGTGCTGCATCATTTTCAATTATGGTAACTAGATTATTCACAAGCCAAACATTGAAAGAGGATTTAAGCTTTTATACTGATGTATTAAATAAATCAATATAACGATACACAAATGAGTTACGTGAATAATTTTTATGATATCATGAAGTTAAAAAAAGTGGTTTCGGACGTGAGGAGCGCACTGGCAGATGGACTCTGGAGACAAATGACCATCTGCTAAGTAACAACGAGGAGTCGGCTAGGTTATTAATAATTTTGTATAGAAATATTATGTGAAACATTTTACGCCTATTGCAAAGAGAAAGTAAATTGTATTTTTTTTAATGAATCGGTGTATAACATAAAATATTTTGGCGATAATTTGGGGATTTAAAAAACAATTTTTGAACTCTTTCTATTCTCCTAATATGAATTTGATAACAAGGGCTCCAAACAGTGCTGCAAAAATCAAGGAAAGATCTGACAAAAGAGAAGTATAAAATTTTTGAGTTTCGGGACGTTTAAAGAGTTTACTTATTTGTAGTATAAAACCTAGATTTAATACTATTCATATAAAATTTCATTATTAGTAAGGGGTCATCCATAAATTACATCACACGTTAATGGGGGGAGGGGCAACAATGTGACATTGTTTGACAAGGGAAAAGGGGGGGGGGTGGTTAAAAACTATATGACGCCACATGTTAAAATCTTAAAAATAATATATTACTATAAAAATATTGCTAACTCGATCTATGATTAATGAAAAACATTTGGAAAAACTGCTATTTTTAACTTAATTACTTCTGAAACGTAAAATTGAAAAATATGTGACGTTACACCTGGGGACATGGGTTTTCACAAGTGTGACCACCTTAGACAAGACGGGGGGGTGAGGGGGGGGGATTGTGTAACGTAATTAATGGATGGCTCCTAATTTACTTTGTCAATCAACAATTTCATACGCGAATATTATGTGTAAAGCTAGATCCGGAAATGTGTTTTTCTACAGAGTTCCAATTAGGACTTGAACTACTTACTTCACGTAGTTTCCACCGAAATGTCCGATGCAACATTTTGTTTTCGACTTTCGACCACGTGAGCGGATTTTTCTTCCAAGAATCTTTGATGGAATTGTGCGTTAGTTTTTGTTGCGTGGTATTAGTAACACTTCCTTGTTCGTTGGAAATATCCGACGTGACGGACCTACATACGATCATGTGTCCACATGTTAAAGTCGTGTGACTAATCGTGCATAGCATTGTGATCCTTATCTTTGAACAGTATTGACGAATATGGTGTGCATGCAAATGTATTTTACGCGACTACGTCATAAATAAATTTGGTATGTTGCCCAATCTCTTTTTACGTAATTTTTTTTTATTTATGGCCAGGTTGGACAAAATATCATTCTTTAGATACGATCTTAAAGCACGAAAATTGAAATATCTTGAAATACATTAATTATTGTATATACTCGGAAAAAATATGCGCATGAAATACATACTTAAGTTAATTTCAAATCGAATGGTTTATTGAAATAATATATAATACTAGCTAACCAGGCAGACGTTGTTCTGCCCTTAGCGGCAAACCTCTGTACTATAAAAATACTTAAATTCGAAATAAAAAATACTGAGGGTCACTTATAGGGATAAAAACTATCCTATCTCTCAAGTTGGACCAAACTGCACACAGTGTGCAAAATTTCGTTGAAATCAGTTCAGTAGTTTAGGAGTTCATCGCGGACAAACAATGTGACACGTAATTTTTTATATATAGAGATAATTTTAATCTTTATTTATAAAAATTACGTGTCACATTGTTTGTCCGCGATGAAATCCGAAACCATTCAACCGATTTTAATGATTTTTTTAGGACACATGGTCATCGGAAAGGGCAGAGCAACGTCTGCCTGGTCAGCTATTTATTGAAATAATCTATACATATAATATAATTATAATACATATAATAAATCTGTAGAAAAAATGTGTGTTCACGATTCACGCAAAAACTACTGGATAGATTTCAATGAAATTTTGTATGAATATAGTAAATAACCGTGTATAACATATAGGCTACTTTTTATTCGCTTACGAAAGAGTAAAAAAAAGGGTTATGTTTTCCCTTTTGATTAGTTTATTGTCATTATGGCTGCTGACTGTTCTATTAGTCCTTAAGACGATGTAGCTATACGTATATAGATCTATAGAAAAGTGTGTATATGTGAAAATAAACTCATCGCGCCCCCATCCAGAAAGGGCAGAATAACGTCTGCCGGGTCAGCTAGTATATAATATAATTTTAATTTATTATAAAATAACTTATACTAACCGAGATGAAAAAATTGTAATTTAATCGCCGGGAAAAAACTTTGAACAGTTCCGGTTCTCGTTTTTTCTCATCTAATATTTATCGATAATTTTATGAAAAAAAAAATACTTCGTGCTGGACAGAGATGTAGCGGCGAAGAAGGATCGCTAAACGCCTTTTCACGTCCAAATCCTATCCTTAATTGTTGACTGTTAGTGGCGTCGTAAAGGAATTTATCCCCATGGTTGTCGTAATGCGACTATGGAAACAGTCTGAAATATAAATAGTGTAGTGTGCATTGAGTTATATGTACTATGTACTAGAGAAGTCATTCCGAACATTGACTATGTTCAACTGAACTGTAGTGCAATCCATACAAACTAAATATTGCGTAAATTGAAGATTTGTGAATTTCATAAAATAATTATTATTACATATTATTTAGAAATATGTTTGTTTAGATTAAATTAAGATATTTTATATTAAATTCTTATATTTATTTATATTAATATCTTATTTTATATCAAATTAAAGCCTTCGCGCATGCGCGACTACTACTCCCGCGCATGCGCAAAGACATAGAGTAGGACACAATTTTTGTTTGGAATGGCTTCTCCAGTACGTAGTACATATAACTCAATGGTAGTGTGACGGTGGTAAAATCATCTCGTTTGCATCAGACGTTAAATTCCAGTTAGGTAACGAAAGGCAGCTTCAACGTTTCTCACGTCTGGTACTAATCCTTTCTAAAACGGGAGAGACCAATGTTTAACCGTAGCTATTATCTATTCTGTGACCGTAGTAACTTCTCTATTCTGTAATTTAACACTAGATTTTTTTTTTATAGAATGAGGGTGACAAACGAGCACACAGTTCACCTGATGGTAAGTGGATGCTGTGACCCATAGACATCTACATTTATCCTCGATCAAGAATCAAAATGCAGATGCGTTGTCACCCCTGCGGACTAATATGGAGTGCCTCGTTTCCATTAAAAAGGGTCTCCGGTTCTCTACACTCACCATACGAAACACAGCAGCATTGAGCTGTTATTTTACGCTGGTAAGTACTTTGTGAGAGCGTGGTCCTACCCCGGTCGAGCCGACCCACTCGTGCTGCAACCACAACATAGCTACAGCATGGCTGTACCACTAGAATTTTACGCGCTATTGGATGAAAAATAAGTTTGGATTAGTTGTTGAGCAAGAACGTTTACATTTTTGTTTATAAATTTGTAGCTTTTCTTGCCGCTTTAAAAACTGTAACGGTAACGGTAGATAACTTAACTTAACTTAACTTATCTTCACGCACAATCCCTGACGGGGTAGCCAGAGAGAACAGATCGCCAATTGTCACGATCCTTACATACCTCTTTCGCTTCTTTCAGATCCATTATCTTCTTCATGCATGCACGTCTAGGTATCCGAGTACTTTTGACCCTACCCTCTTCGAGCAATTTGCTCACATGGTCTTCGAAAGTTAGTCTCGGTCTACCTCGACACCTTTTAATATTAACTTTCGCGCTATATATTTTCTTCACCATTCGGTCTTCACTCATTCGCTCAACGTGCCCAAACCACCGAAGCACGCCCTTATCAATTTTTGTGATAAGGTCATCTTTCAAACCTGCCATATTGCGAATCTCTTCGTTTCGCTTTCGGTTGGCCATGGTAACGCCGCACATTTTACGAAGAGATCGCATCTCCACTGCATTCAACTTACTTTTATGCTTCTTCTGGCATACCCAGGTTTCGCTGCCATATAACAAAGTCGGTACCAACACTGCGTTATGTATTGCAAGGCGTGCACTCTTCGCTACGCCTTGCCTTTTGACTAACGCAGTCAGGGCACCATTGACTTTGTTCCCGGCAGCGACACGCCTGTCCACATCTAAATCACATCTTCCATCCCGGCTAAAAGTACTCCCCAAGTATACAATTTCATTTACCTGTTCTAGACATTCCTGATTTACCCATATTTCACACTTCGTTCTCTCTTCGTCCCTTTCAAATACCAGAACCTTAGTTTTATTAGCATTCAAACGGAGACCTTTAATTTCACATTCCTCTTTCATACACGTGACTAATGCCTGCAGTTCTGCCTCTGATGGTGCAATAAGCACTGCATCATCAGCATACAGCAGACAATTTACTTTAATGTCACCCAATTTCACACCCAAACAACTATCTTTCAGCTTCTGTAAACAGCTGTCGAGATACAGTATGAACAGCCAGGAAGACATGACACAACCCTGCTTTACGCCCGTTTGGACGTTAAACATGGGTGACAGGTCATGTCCTACCCGCACACAGGCTTTACAGTCACAGTAAAGAGACTGCACAGCCCTTAGCAATAACGGTAGATGTAACGAAATTTTCGAATTATAGTCTTAGTACAAGTACCTATATCCCGTATCCCCTGTAGTACCTGCTGTAAGAATGTCTACCCTATTATGACACCCACGCGACGTTATGGGGTAGCGAATATTCTTACACCGTCACTACACGTTGAACGGCTTACTATCTTCACTTAATATATAATATTATGCTGTTTTTTTAAAGCACCGCTGGATTTCTCACTGGTTTTCGTAGGACAGTGGTTTTTTTCGAACCAGTGGTAAATTAAAATATAGTACCTGAGGGTAATATGGTCATTCGGTTAATATGGTCACTTTCTTATAACTCAAAAACTAAAACCTTGTTTACATAGATGGCTCTGTGATACGATAGCTCTTCATCAGCCAATCAAACAATGAACGGTCAAAATGGCGCTGCTTTATCGACGCCATTTTGACAGTTGACATTATAGTAAATATTTTAGTCGATTTAATATTGTGTAGTGTAGTTAGTTTTTTTTATGTTGATTTTTCGAAGTGTTCCTAATTATTTGCAAAGCTTGTTTGCTATTTTTTTCTTAATATACCTATTAGTTATAGTATACAACTTTGTATTTTTGTCACTGTCCTCTTCATAGTTATAGTTTTATAGGACGGCAAAGCTTAAGGTGACCATATTACCCTCACGTACCTTAGTGAATTTCGATGAGTATTATTTATAACTATATTGAATTAAAAAAATCTGTTACACTTCTGTTTAATATGTCACGTCTACATTACAACAATTTCACATAATTTAAAACAAGGCACTAACAAGTGGTCATCTATAATGGATTCAAAAGTAATACTCGATTGTAATTCTCGTTTGAGATAAAAGTGGTAAAACACATAAGATTTGGGTCAAAACGTATATTAAAATGGCTAAGGAATATGAAGTGTGCGACCGAAAGGGTACTTGTGAGTTTAGAGAACGTCTAATACCAGTGACCTGGAGGACCCTACATTGTAACGTTTGAGGGACCATTGCCGACAAAGGAGTTCAATCGTATGTTATAGTACTTGCGATTTTTTTTTTCGTAACAGGCTTTTATGGGAAAGACCAGAAAGATTTCGCAACATGCGATAAACGCGCGACATTCTGTTTCGTATCTTTATCATTTACTAGCTGTGCCCGCGGCGTAGCTCGCGTATATAGATTTTACATAAAGAATTTGTCGTTTAGGTAAGAGAATATTAAACGATTTATATCATTACTGTATCAATAAGTGGTAACAAATAAATCATTATCATCAAAGTTCTAAGTAGTTTATGATAGGGCTTCGGTGTAAACAACGTTAGAAGTAGACTTAGACGGGGTGTACACAAAAAGATTACGGGGGCTACTATCGCGGGAAAAAGCAACATAGAGTTGGCCATGTGCAAAACAGTCAGTACCGAGGCCCACTCTTACAACGCGTAAATTTTGACCTTGCGCTTTATTTACGGTCATCGCATAACACACGCTGACTGTAACTGGGAACTGAACGCGCTTAAAACTGAAAGGAAAGTTACTTCTTAATAGAGGGTTTTTTGGCAGTGCTGCCAGATCAAAAAAACACATTCAGCGCTAGGACAACACAAAAAGCGCTAGATTTCATGAAAACAGCGCTTTAAAAAAGCCCTAGATTTCGCGCTAAATTAACTACAAACAAAGTTTGTGTTTTTTATTATAATTTATAATTCAAGAAAATATAATTATAATAAAGAAAACAACATTAAGTTTTTTTTCTGGCAATATTTTTTGATGTATCAATACTTCGCAGGACATCGACTTATAATTATGGAAATCGCTGTCAACAGTAGTAAGTACTACTCTAAGTAACTTTTAACTTAGCTGTGCTCTAAACAACTGACTAAAACTGAATAAAGCAAAATAAATGCGTTGCCAAAACCATGAACGAAAACTTTAATGAAGGGGATTTCCCCGCTTATAGTCGTCGATAAAAAAAATCAAGTTGATCATCATAAAGGGGAAGCCGGGAGATCCATAGCACAGGGTATCCTAGTTTGGACTCGTCTCCCATGCTCTTTGTTTTGTGGAAAAAATATGTTTGAAAAAGATAAACTGCAATGTACTATTTGTGGAAAAAAATAATAAAGGTCATTATTATTATGATCGGTAATGTGGACTAACAGTGCTGCTATAAAAGAGTTAGATAGACCGCTAGTCGCTACAATTTTGTAATGTGTGCTAAATACACCAAAAAGCGCTGGATTAAGTGCTAGGTGCTAAAATTTCGAAATGCGCGCTATACATTCCAAAAAAGCGCTAAATCTAGTTCCCAAAGCGCTAAAATGGCAGTACTGATTTTGCGTATATTATAAATACAATATCACGACATTTCGTTGCAATTTTGTTATTTTTGTTCGGGTTCCGTTGTATGGCTTCGATAGATACAAATTTCTTCAGTAAGTCTCAATACGATTCATCGGCGAAAAATCTCAACACAGCAAATCAGAAAAGTTTGTAATTTGTACAACTGCATCTATTACGTCCTTTGTGTGAGAAAACATCCTTTTTTAAATCTCTTTTTATGTTTTAAGTATAAATATATTAATTATTATGGAACGTTTTTTTTACACACAAATATTTTTATTACTATTTTTTAGATTTTTATGGCGCCATTGAACAAATTCGAACCTACATTTTAAAATAATAATCATTACTTTCGATAGAATTAACCAATTTTAATAAAACAAAGATTAAATGTAACTGAAGATACGCTTTATGATTTTCTTAACGATTTCTTTGAAAAAAAAAAAGATGTTTACTTTGGACGTGATGCATTCATATAAAAACAGACAAACAGACAGACAGACAATTCTAAAAATTATAAAAATGTACTTATTTAATTATTTTTAGTAACCATAATGATTTTAGTCACCAAAATATATATACAATGTATAGAAAGAGACACAACATGTTATCATCATTTTTATTATATGTATATATTTAATTAAAGAGAGATGGCGCTGCTAACATCAACTTGATGACTCAAACAAAGCCACCGTTGAGCAAATTCCCTACCCATACTTCAGAATATTTATCATAACTTTTGATGGAATGAACCGATTTTAATGAAATAAAGACTAAATGTAACCCGAAGGTACACTTTAGAATTTCCTTAACAATTCTTATGATATAAATTAGTACTTTAAACGTGATACGTTAACAAACAAACAGACAGACAGACAGACAGACAGAAAATTCTAAAAATGGTAGAAATGTATTTAATTACTTATTTTTAGTACCCCTCAATCACTTTTATTACAAAAATATAAAATGTATAGACATCTGCTATTTACAGTTTTATTATATGTAATAGATAATAGATAAGCTGTTCGACTTCGCCCGCGTGTAATTTAGGGTTGTAATTATGTTGCGCGGAACTTTAATTCTTTTTATAATATATTTTATTAAGCCTAAGTTACTCCTTATACATCAGCTATCTTCCAGTGAAAGTCCCGTCGAAATCGGTCCAGCCGTTTCGGAGATTAACCAGAACAAACAGACAAAAATTTTAAAAATTGTGTTTTTGTTATAAGTACCGTATATGCTTTCATATTATGCATAAAGAAAAAAGCTATTATTTTGATATTACAAACAGACACTTCAATTTTATTTATTTGTACAGATTTATACTTAATAAAAACGATTACAATTATAGTAATAAAAATGCAGATGTTGTCACCCAGATTTCATCTTAGTCCTCACTAAAATGAAATCTACTCTAACCATACGAACACAGCAGCATTAAGCTGCTATTTTACGCTGGTGTTCTATGAGAGCATGGTTCTCCCCATCGGTTGAACTGAACCATTCGTGCTACACCCATAATTATAACGTGGTAGAGCCATGCTGCAGCTATATTAATATAGTTGTAGCACGAATGGGTCGGCTCGACCGGGGAAGGACCACGCTCTCACAGTATACCAGCGTCAAATAGCAGTTTAACACTGCTGCGTTTCGTATGGTGAGTGTAGAGAACCGGTGACCCTTTTTACTGGTAATGAGGCATTCCATCTTATTCCTCACGGGTGGCAACGCATCTGTATTTTGATTTGTAATAAAGGATAGATGTAGATGTCTATGGGCTGCAGCAACCACTTACCATCAGGTGGACTGTGTGCTCGTTTGTCACCCTTATCCTATAAAAAAATATAGTTGCAGCGTGGCCCTGCCGTATATAAATTAAAACTTATCCTAGCTTTGGCAATGTTATTAATGATATAATTAATTTAATCTTGCATCTGGCTGAGAGCCCCACGCATGCAGTCATATCCAGTGCTCCAGCAGTGGAGAATCCCACCATCAATTTGTCACTTCGTCAAGAATGTTGTTCGAAGTATCGCGCACAGGTCTTAGCAGCGAGATTCTCTTGCGGATGGTTATATAATTTACATAAAAAGTATACCTACATAAGCATAGCTTGCTTATGTATACTCTTATATAGAAGCAATTAGTTTGCTCCTCGGAAATCAGCCCACTCTAAAAACATTAATGCGTTTAAAAAAAAAGTTTCTTGTAATTGACGTGCGTGCTTTTTTATTTTCCATTTTTTAACTTTGGTACAAATAAATATATCGCACAAATAGATATTTTGAAGTCGAAATTTTGTTTATGGAGACCACACATAAGCAATTGCACGTCAGCCTCTGACAGGCCTCCATCGAAACTCGCCTTGAGGTGTTGGTTTCGCGCCGTACCTAATTTTATCGTAATGGACACCTTTATGAGATTTTCGTGTTAAATTGGTAGTTGCACGAAAAAAAAAACACGTCAGTTTTTAAATTGGACCACCGTGGGCACGAGACGGATTGGTTTTTTGTGGATGTAAAAAAGAAATAGTGTAGCTTGATTACTAAGTATCGTCTGCCTGATGGTAACAGATATGAGTCACAGACATATGGGATAAATAAATTAGTAAATGCAACAATAGAGGCAATCTCTAGCAATAATAATAGTTTAATTAACTTTGAACGCAGCCCACAAATAAGTAATAAAAACTGTTTACACCTGATGCATCAAAATATACAAGGCATGATGGGCAAAGAATTAGAAGTTGAATTATTTTTAAATAGTAACAACTTACATATTCTTTGTATTAGTGAACATTGGCTAAAAGATTATAATTTCATGTTTCATTTAAGAAATCACCAGGTGGTCAGTTCCTTCAAAAGAGAAAAAAGTTTACGTGGTGGCTCCTTAATACTAGCAGATAAATCATTATTATATAAAGAACGTAAGGATATAGTGAGCCTCTCTGTTGAACGAACTGTAGAAATGGCTTGTGTCGAGCTCGAGCACCTCAATGTTGTAAGTGTTTACAGACCCCCGTGTGCTACTTATGACTATTTTGAAAGGATTGTGGAAGAAGTTTTGCTCAAACTTAGTAAACAGAACAAGTCTGTTGTAATGTGTGGAGACTTTAACATCAATCTCCTTGAAACTTCTTCCATTAGTATTAAGTTTAGCTCATTGTTTAAATCGATTATACGATGTCAACTTATTCTTAGAATCAACACGTATTGCTGGGCCTATTGCGACCTGTATAGATAACATTTTTACAGATGTTAAGCCTTTGTAAATAAATTAATTATTCAAAATTTAAGTTCAGATCACTGTGGACAGTTGATATCATTGCCTTATATACACAAGAAACAGAAAAATAAGAAAGTTGTGTTTGTTCCAATAAATGAACATCGCTTGGAGAGGTTTAGAAGTAATATAATAAAAAGACTTCCATCACTTTCATTTAAAAATAGTGCTAATTATTTGTATAGTACGTTTATTAAAACATTAAACTCTGAATTTACTAGGATATTTACTTCTAAAACTTTCTCTTTAACAGTCGCAAATCATTTAATGAATGGGCGACAGTAGGAATTTATAAAAGTAGGTGAAAATTATATGAGCTTTATAAGGAAAGATTATATAAAAGTAGTGTTATATTTAGAGATTATGTAAAAACATATTCTAAAATATTTAAAAAAGTGTGCTCCACTGCTAAGGCTTTACATTTAAGTAACAAAATTAAAACTGCATCTAACAAAATTAAAATGACCTGGAAAATAATAAATAGTGAAACGGGCAAGGTCAAACCACGCAACTCGGATTTTCAATTGAATATTACCAATTATTTAACTCGATCTGATCAAGAAGTTGTTATGGCTTTTTGGGAAATATTTTACTCATGTTCCTTTTTTGACACCTAAATCATTAAATTCTTCTCCTACTGTCGCCGAATCATTTCTTAAACAAAATGTAAAGGCTTGTTCAAATATTTTTAAATTCCATAGAGTACTGCCAAAAGATATCGTTAAATATTTTAAAACTATTGATGTTAAATGTTAACGGCAGACTTATGGGGGATTTCCGTTAAAGTTATTTTATCTATAATAGATATAATAGCACCTTATCTAGACACTATATTTAATACAAGCGTCGAATCTTGTGTGTTTCCTGATTTAAAGAGACATAGTAAAGTCATACCTTTATTTAAATCTGGTAGTACATTAGACCCCACCAATTTTAGACCAATTTCTGTACTACCAACGTTTAGTAAAATTTTTGAAAAAATTATTTTAGTACAGATGTTAAGTTTCTTTAATATTGATAAATTGATACATAAAAATCAATTCGGGTTTACAAGGGGTCGCTCGACAACTGACGCTGGAGTTGAGCTTATTAAACATATTTTTTGTGCATGGGAGAATTCAGAGGATGCTTTGGGTATATTTTGTGACCTTTCCAAGGCTTTCGACAGCGTTCACCATGAGACATTAATCAGGAAGCTACTGTACTATGGTGTCAAGAACTCAGCGCTTAAACTTATTATTTTATATTTAAGTAATAGAATGCAGAAAGTTATTATCAATGGCAAAAGTTCTTCCGGGTCACTTGTACTAATGGGTGTCCCTCAGGGCTCCATTCTCGGCCCATTCCTATTTATAGTGTATATTAATGACTTACCTTCTATTGTAGGGGATAATCATGATATAGTATTATTTGCTGATGATACTTCCTTGATTTTTAAACTTAAACGTCAATCATTTAAATGTGACGAAGTGAATAATGCTATATCAAAATTAGTGCATTGGTTTAACCTTAATAATCTACATTTAAACAAAAATAAAACTAAATGTATTAGATCTACAACAACGAATGTTAAAAATCTGAGTACCAATGTGTCTTAAATGGGAAAGAACTGAGCCCTTTTGAATCCACTGTTTTTCTTGGCATCACTCTTGACGCAAATCTTCATCTTCATATGTCCAAACTAGCAAGCAGACGAAGTTCTACAGCCTATGCTGTAAAAAAGATTAGAGGTCTCACTAGTGTCGAGCCAGCTAGATTAGTTTATTTCAGTTATTTCCATAGCATAATGTCTTATAGGATTTTGCTATGGGGAAATGCGGCTGATTCAGAAACTATATTTGTTTTACAGAAGAGGGCCATTAGAGCTATTTACAACCTAAAACCGAGAGAGTCTCTTAGAGATAAATTTAAAGAAATAAATATATTAACTTTGGCCTCTCAGTATATTTAAGAAAATTTAATGTATGTTCACAAAAATAAAGGTAGTTTTAGTAAAAAAAGTGATATACATTCTGTCAACACTAGGAACAAACACAAGCTAGTGAACCCAGTTTCTCGACTCCACAGAATCAGTAATTCATTCTTGGGGCAATGTATACACTATTACAACAATGTCCTGGAAAGTGTACAGGCTCTCTCTATTACCAAGTTTAAATGTTTTGTTAAGTTAAAACTGTATAAAAAGGGTTATTATAGTATAAATGAATACATGGTTGATAATTAGCCTTGGGAATGAGGTGGTCGCTTCCAAGCTGTTTCTAAAATAAATTTTGTACCAACTATTAATGTAAAATATGCTTTTAAAAAAAAGTCCCGCTGGGTTTCTTGCTGGTTCTTCCCAGGACAGAGGTTTTTTCTCGAACCAGTGGTAAAGTAAAAAATTACTTTCAATAAGAATTACACATGTGATCTATTTTGACTTAAAAATATTCTGTTCTATTTTATTCTATAGATATAAGACATCTACATGTATCCTCGATTAAGTATCAAAATGTAGATGCGTTGTCGAGCTCGAGGACTTAGATAGAATGCCCGAAATCGAAGACCTTTTACTAGTAATCTAATCTAATTATTTGAAATTATTTTATTATCTTTAGATGTTTAAAGTGGACGTGACAGTCAAATTTAGTCCAATAGATTTGGGCATATTTATCATTTAGTCATATCGTGTCATCTCATATCAGTCGGGCATTAGCTGAACGAGTATGTTTAGACTCTCCTCATTTTTTAATGTTTTGACGTCAGTTTCGGTTTCTATAATTAAGAACACCACTATCTGAAAGTTCTTTAGGTAAGATGTTACGATATCGCCTTTAAAGCGATAAAACATCGGTAAACGAGTCAATTATTCGTTGTTGCTGTGAAGAAGCTTAAATTTTTTTTATATAAAGACACCTGCTGGTAAATGACTGCCGCCATCCATAATTGCAACACCAGGAAAATTGTAGATACGTTGCCAGCCTTTTAAAAGAGATTAGGTTCTACTTTTGAAGGTCCCTAAGTCTTATCGGTCCGGAAAAATCGCTGGTGCTATTAGATTCCACAAGGAAGTTAAAAACACATACATAAATACTCACGCTAATAAAAGGGGTAGGCAGAGACTACGAACTTTCATTTGGCACGATCCTGACACACCTCTCTAGCCTCCTTTACATCCATAACCTACGCATACATGCTCGTCCGTTGCATCGCCAATTTGGTCGATAAAATTTCGCTACGGCGTGTCTTGCCAATTCTGCCGTTCACTTAAGCAACATAAATTTGCTTTGTCACTATTTCCTCGTCATTCTTTCTACACTACCACCGAAGCATTCCTTTCTTAATCCTGGTCACAACATCATCTTGCAAACCACACTCTTCTCTTATCACACAATTTCTGACCCTGTCATTCAGATTCAGCCCTAACATACTCATTAATGACCGAATGAATTTGTGCTAGGAAATAAATCAGGGAGCCATTAGACGGGCCTTGAACGGATAACCTTCAGTGTCGTAAGCAGTCTATCAACTTTGGCTATCGGGACATCAAATTACAAACGCATGACAACTTTTATTATACAGGATAAAGTTGTACGGCATACTTAGAAGTCCAAAAATGTATGAGCCAACATACAGTCACCGTTTCTTACAACAATATGTCATTCATTTCGAGAACCAACTTTTATAGTGCAAAAAGCGTGCCGACAAACAATGGCGTACTAGTTTTGAATATTAATCTTGAATATCAATGCAAAACTAGTTGACTAAATATATTTTGATGACATACTTCTATGTTAAAAGTGAGCTTAAAAGTAACTGACATAAGAGCTATTTTTATAACACCTTTTATAGAATAAGAGTGACAAATGAGCTCAAAGTTCACCTGGTGGATACTGTTGCCCATAGACATCTACATCTATACTCGATTGAGATTCAAAATGCAGAATCGTTGTCACCCCTGAGGACTAAGATGAAATACCTCGTATGCAGTACAAAGGGTCTCCGGTTTTCGACACTCACTAAGTCGCTATATGAAACACACCACCAACGTAAAATAGCACAGTATGTTGTCATTCGTGAGGACTAAGATAGAATGCCTCTTTTCCAGTAAAATTGCTCTCCGGTTTCGGTTCGGTTTCACAATCACTGAAATACAGCAGCATTAACTGTTATTTTACGCTGGTATTCTGTGAGAGCGTGGTCCTGCCCCGGTGAAGCCGACCCATTCGTGCTACAGCCACAATATAACTGCAACGGGTCTCTACCACGTATATTAATAATTAATAACCTATTAATTAATTAAGGTTATACGTACTGAATGGCACGGGTCTCCAAAGTTCAGCGAGTTGCTCGAGTACAGATTTTCATGTCCGAAATACAATATATATAGGACTAGCTGTCCCCCGCGACTTCGCTCGCGGAACCCTAATTCTATTTCCAAAATAAAAGCCTAAGTTACTCCTTATAAAATCAGCTATCTGCCAGTGAAAGTCCCGTCAAAATCGGTCCAGCCATTTCGAAGATTAGCCGGAACAAACAGACAGACAGAGAGACAGACAAAAATAATTACGCAAATTATTATAAGATCCTTTATTCTTCAGATACGTATATATCTAACTACGTACTGTCGGTGTAACAGTGTATCAGTTTTAATATCCACACAGATATATATATATATATATCAGACAGAGGGAAATTGAAAAAGGAGTTGACAGCAGCATATTCCTGATAATATCTCAAAATTATAATAAACTGCGGTTGCCAACCCGCCTGCCAAGCTTAGTATTTATGGCAAAATCCCCCCTAAGAAGCAATTTATGGGGATGCCAATGCCAATGTTCAGCAATGGACTTTTATAGGCTATGATGGATAATAGATATATTATATAACTTTCAAACCTTTAATTAATAAATTAGAACAAAATATTACAATTAAGGCGTTTCCCTGACCAAATAACCTTGAGCATTCGTTCCCTCTTTAGACGTACGCCGCTTTATCATAGAATTCACACAATTTTTGGAATTATTTTAATTAAAAAAGAAAAACGAACTTTAAAAATTAAATAAAACGTGAAGAATACAGATTTTAAAATTATCTATCCATTAATGTAATCCTCAAATGATTAGAGCGTTGCCTTTAGCAACAGATGCATGTAATCAATAATTTTAGTCATTTTATAAAAGTAGATTTTAAATGTATTTATAACACATTTTTACGTGGTAGAGCCAAGCTGCAGCTATATTACTGGTATAGTTGTAGCACGAATGGATCGGCTCGGCCGGGGTAGGACCACGCTCTCACAGAATACCAGCGTAAAATAGCAGCTTAATGCTGCTTTGTTTCGTATGGTGAGTGTAGAGAACCGGAGACCCTTTTTTACTGAAAACGAGGCATTCTATCTTAGTCCTCACAGGTGACAACGCATCTGCATTTTGATTCGTAATCTAGGATAGATGTAGAATGTCTATGAGCCACAGCAACCATTTACCATCAGGTGGACTGTGTACTCGTTTGTCACCCTAATTCTATAAAAAAACATAAAAACAAATTAGAACGTGGGATGTGATGATAGGATATCAAACATTAATAATGTGCTATTAGATGTAGCTTATTTCTCATAACTAATGAGATAAAAGTCTCTGAAAAATGCACTATCGCAAGGTTTTGATCGGGGTATCACCTTAAGGAGAATTCCGCTTCTCGGCTGCATGCATAATTTTCCAGCACGAAGTAAGCGTGTGACATTTGGTGGACAAAAAGGAACTTTATTTGAAACATTTTTGCTTATTATCACAAAATCAAGGGCTTAAATAAAATGCAGCCTACTAAAAATCTAATTCAATAAATTCCTTTCATATTATCGAAATATATTATATCGGTATCGTTTTAAAAAAACGAGAACTCGAATGTCAAAGTTTTTTCCCGGAATATTTTTTTTAATTCGATTAAGTAATATAAAGAAATTTAAATATGCATTGCGTTAAGAGTAAAATTTAGTATTTCATGTATGCGCATATTTTGTTTCCGAGCTTACACTATTGCAAGAAATATCAATTCTCGCGTGTCAAAACCGTGTCTAAAATACGATATTTTTTCTTGACAACTTGACCGTATGGTAGCTAGGTTTAGACGCCCGGGGCGTCGGGGGCTACGTCGTGGCCCCCGGCCACCGTAGGCGCGGGCCTGTGGACGGCGAGCAATGGGTAGCTCGCCGTCCGTCCGTCTAACGACGACAGGCCGTGTCGACGGCGCGTTTTGTTCCACGCGCGCCTCAAAGAGCTGTCAGCACCGTGAGGGGCCCGCAAGGGCCGACGCCTGCCGGGGCTGCGGGCTGTTCGAAAGAGATACCGCGGCTCCGGAACGTAAGGGCACTGAAGGAACACGGATGGTTTTTAGTCAGTAAAAGTCTGACACTCCCTTCCGCTCCACCCAGAGCGAAAGGCCTTATTTATTGTTTTTTTATCCGCAAAAAAAAAATGGTAGCTAGGTTTGCCAGATCGGAAGATCAAAATATCTGGATAAAATTTGAAAATGTCGGGATTTTGGGGTTGTTGCCGGGAGAAATAAATATTAAAAATATTTTTTAAGTTAATAGGCTACACATAACTAATTTAAGTACACATAATTTTTAGGTTGCCATATGTATTTGACATCGAATTTACTGAGTCGACTAATTTGGATCCTTTTAAAAATTCAAACAATTTACTACAAAGTTCAGTCTAATTACTAACTCAGCTTTTATTAAATCAAAATCCAAACGATTTCTTTCTTAGGTATATAAATTATTTACCAAACTAAACATTCTTTTACAGTAGGCATTGCTTATAGGAATTAACAACACAAATGATATAGGTACATATCATCATTCATCATCATCATCATTACAGCCCTTCACAAGTCCACTGCTGAACATAGGCCTCCCCCAAAGAATGCCACAAAACACGGTCCTGAGCCACCTGTATCCATCGACTTCCTGCATGTCTTACCAGGTCGTCACTCCATCTCGTGGGGGGACGCCCTACACTTCGCCTACCGGTACGAGGCTGCCACTCGAGAACCTTTCTTCCCCATCGGTTGTCGGTTCTTCGAGCTATATGGCCGGCCCACTGCCACTTCAGCTTACTAATCCGTTGGGCTATGTCGGTCACTCTGGTTCTACTGCGGATATCCTCATTCCTAAGTTTATCACGCAGAGAAACTCCGAGCATAGCCCTCTCCATAGCTCGCTGAGCGACCTTGAGCTTCCTCATACGGCCAGCAGTGAAGGACCACGTCTCAGTTCCGTAAGTCATCACTGGCAACACGCACTGGTTGTACAATTTCGTTTTAAGGTTTTGAGGTATGTCTGACGAGAAGATGTGTCGTAGCTTCCCGAACGCTGCCCAGCCGAGTTGAATCCGTCGATTGACCTCTCGGTCGAAGTTGGACTTACCCAGTCGGACTATTTGTCCCAGGTAAACATACTCGTCAACAACTTCGAGCTTAGTGTTCCCAACAACTATCGGCATAGGTGTGACATGGACATTAAACATGATCTTAGTTTTGTCCATGTTCATCTTAAGACCTATCCGTTGGGAAACACTATTGAGGTCATTGAGCATAGTGCTTAGGTCCTCCAGCGATTCTGCCATAAGGACTATATCGTCGGCAAATCGAAGGTGAGTGATGTACTCGCCATTGATGTTGATACCGTATCCTTTCCAGTCCAGAAGCTTGAAAACGTCTTCCAATGCAGCGGTGAAGAGTTTCGGGGATATGACGTCACCCTGTCTTACACCTCTCTGCAATTGGATAGGTTTCGTACTCTGGTTCTGTACTCGGATAGCCATCGTAGCCCTACTGTACAAGCACTTCAACACTTCGATATACCGACAGTCAACTTGGCACCGCTGAAGGGACTGCAGCACCGCCCAAATTTCGACGGAATCAAAGGCTTTCTCATAGTCCACATACGCCAGACATAGTGGCAAATTGTACTCTTCGGACTTCTGTACAACTTGCCGAAGGGTATGTATGTGGTCTATGGTGCTAAAGCCCTTTCGGAAACCGGCTTGTTCGGGAGGCTGGAAGTCGTCAAGTCTGCGCGCGAGACGATTCGTAATGACTCTCGAAAACAGCATATATCTTTTTTTAATTTTTGAGGTCGTTTTAGTTGTATTTAAAAAAAATATGGCCAAATTTTGTCATCTGACATAATATGCTTGTATTTTGAAAGATGATCAAATATTTTTGGAAGATAGCAGTAATGGGTATATACAGCAAATTGGTCAAAATCGTTTGAAATATTAAGTATGTCGGGCAATACGGATAGATACGGGCAATACAGCGAATTTCTTATATAAAAAGTTCTCAGAAAAATCATACTTAGCGTTCTTCCAAGTTACTGTTTGCATTCGTCAACCCCTTCACTATTATCAATATGGTGTATACTTTTGGTTACAAGCTCCCATATCTCTTTTTTTTATAGGATCGAGTGACAAACGAGCATACAGTCCACCTGATGGTAAGTGGTTGCTGTGGCCCATAGACATCTACATTTATCCTCAATAAAGAATCAAAATGCAGATGCGTTGTCACTCGTGAGGACTAGGATGGAATGCCTCTTTTACAGTAAAAAGGGTCTCCGGTTCTCTACACTCACCACACGAAGCACAGCAGCATTAAGCTGCTATTTTACGCTGGTATTCTGTGAGAGCGTGGTCCTTCCCCGGTCGAGCCGACCCATTCGTGCTACAACTTATAGCTGCAGCATGGCTCTACCACGTAAAAAGGGTTTTCCCCTTTTTACAAAAAATACTACTTCACAGCAGACTAGCAATACAGTAAATGATCTTAAGCGGGCAAAAGAGATAGCCATCTTGTTATGACATGATTAAGCACAACATCGAAGCTCGCGGCAATTTTAAATTATTATTTTGTATTGAACTTTTCGAGAAGCTGTTTGTCTGGAGATTTTGAGTTTTGTCATGATTCAGAAGATCATTTAAAATGTCGGGAGAATCCAGATGAATCCCGACTATCTGGCAACCCTAATGGTAGCGGTGTTAAAATTTCTACTCTACTCTATCGTCCCGACACACACACGTCTTTGTGCGGACAGATGGAAACAAATGAAGAGATGGGCAGAAGCATTTTTTTCAAATAAAACTAAACTAAATAACAGAGGTTGCCAACCCGCTTACTTAACTTGGCAACTATGACAAAATATCCCCTTAATGAGGCAACATACGGGAGGCTTATGCTCAGCAGTTGGCTTTGATAACTAACAACTTTACTTTTACTTTTTCAGTCTTACTTATTTTTTTATTTCCTTTGTTTGTTTATTTTACTTGATACTTAAAAGTTAATTTAATAATTTAATTTAGGCGTGGTAGTGCCATGCTGCAGCTATATTAATTGTATAGTTGTAGTACCAATAGGTCGGCTCGACCGGGGAGGGACCGCGCTCTCACAGAATACCAGCGTAAAATAGCAGCTTAATGCTGCTATGTTTCGAATGGTGATTATTTAAAACTAGCTGTTGCCCGCGACTTCGCCTGCGTGTTATTTAGGGTTTTAATTTTTTGTGCGGAACCTTAATTCTTTTTCTAAAATAAAAGTAGCTTAAGTTACTCCTTATAACATTAGTTGTCTGCCAGTGAAATCCCATCAAAATCGGTCCAGCCCTTTCGGAGATTAGCCGGAACAAACAGACGGACAGACAGACAAAGATGTAAATAATTGTATTTTTGTTTTAAGTACCGTATATACATTTATATGCATTTAGTAAAAAGCTCTTATTTTGACATTACAAACAGCACTTCAATTTTATTTATTTGTATAGATAATAATCAAGTTAGTTGCATTAATTCTTAATTCATTAGTATCGAATCATATGCTCAGCGTTTCTATGCATGATAGATTTAAAAACGAGCATATCCGCAGCAAAACTAGAGTACCCGACATAGCCCAAAGGATTAGCTGAAGTGGCAATGCGCCGACCATACTGCTCGAAGAACCGACAACCGATGGGGAATAAAGGTTCTCGAGTGGCAGCCTCGTACCGGCAGGCGAAGTGTAGGGCATCCCTGTAGATAGAGTTACGACCTGGTAAGACATGCAGGAAGTCGATGGATGCAGGTGGCGTTCCTTGGGGGAAGCCTATGTTCAGCAGTGGATTTGTGAAGAGCTGTAATGATGATGATGAAGATGTATCGAATTAAAATCAGAATCGAAAGGCGAATCGATTCACATCGATTACTCCCAGAGTCGCAGATCCCACAGGTCTAAGGTTACAAAGCAAAATGGTGCAGTGTGCCGCAATTGCAATGTTATACCGTTGCTCCAATTACGGATGTATGTGCGGACGTGCGGCTTGGATTTCCTATGACATAACATATGATAACGTATGCTATATTGCAGGTTTATTTTATAGTTCTTATTAATTTATTGAGAAAGATGAAGAATTTATTTGTAAGTTGAACGTTTACGATATCTAATATATAAAACGTAATGTTTGTTTGTTCGTATTTTACGCGCTACCATACCGTTCGAATGCGCTAAAACTTTGTCAACATATTGCTTGCACTTGCGCGAAGGTTATAGGCATAGTACAATGTAATTACAGTGTGCTTACAGTACGTGGCGCGCGTATCGTATTTTAATACGTATTTGGTATCGTACTGACAAATTTATTTGAAAGTAATACGCCATTAAACTTTTTTTTTCTTCCATTTCTTGGCCTGCACGGTTTGTGCGCCAGCCATGTCTTCCATTTTTCAATGTATAATTATCCTTCATAGTACAAATATATAATTATCCTTCATAGTACACTGCTTCACAATATGTTGATGCGTCATATTGTGAAGTCTTTGGGAGATTTTGACGGCAACTTGAGCCAGCAGATAGTTGGCAATGGTATCTCAAGGCGCCTAAGCAGACAACCTTATGTTGAGAATCGCATCACCATTAGAGCACTTGTTTGACCGTTTCCACTAATAGATCACATGCGTAGACACTTAATACACAAAATCGCACCACCTTTACATATCAAAGTCCACTTCAAACTATTATTTAAACAATAATACAGGAGCAGCAAACCGCCGCCGGTCAAGTTTCCGCCAAAACCCCACACTTCAACTTTAATTAATGTATTATCATTACTAATTAAACAACACAACTCTTCCAAATTTAAAACGATATTTCGACAATTATTTTTTTCTATGGCAGCAACGCTCTGGGTACCAGCTACTAATATTATAACAAATAATGTTGAAGTTATGCTCCTTTTGGGGCGTTTGGCAAAAACGATGAGAGTGCAATTTTACGATTTTGTGCGCGTACACCGACACCTAAAAACGACATCATGAAGTTAGATGCGTGCGCACATTGACACCTAAAAGAGACAACTTTAGAGGGTAACTGTCTCTCAAGTTGTTTTTGTTTTGTTACGCTAAAGAATTATAACTTCTTACGTGCGTACATAAGTACACATACACATTTTTTAACAAGGTTAATATTTTATAAATGTTGGCCATATGAGGAAGCTCAAAGTCGCCCGGTAAGCGATGTGTATTGCGGCCCCACGACCTGCGAAATCGATAGATGCAGGTGATTCAGGACCGTGCTTCGTGGCATTCCTTGGGGAAGACCTATGTTCAGCACTGGACTTGTGAAGGGCTGTTATGGTGATGATGACGTCATAAATATGTCGGTGCCTCTAAAAGTATTATAGAAAGCATTATCCCACCAGAAACACAAATGTAAAAAGTGGGTCAAGTTCTGTACAAAAGACTTGTGTGTGCTGACAAGTGGTAAAATTAAACATACTGTACAACCGACTTCACGTATAAATTATTAAGATAACTCAAAAACTACTGGTCAGACCTAAATCAATATGGGACAACCTGGGGAATATATATACCCTTTGAAACAGAAAAATAATTTTCCAAATCGGTTCAGGCGTCTTCCAGTAATCGGTGAGCATACATGAAAAAAAAAGATTCCGACGAATTCAGAACCTCCTAATTTTTGAAGTCAGTTGAATAAAAGGATTGAGATCTGAGCAGACGCCATAGCAGTTGCTTAAGGCACATTTTTAAGAATGTACTAAGTTCTTGAGAGCTGAAAGGTTACTAGGTATGCAAAATTGTAGGTACAAAGGTGTATGTCTAATATTTTTTTTTAATTTCGTGTGGTTATAAATGAGTCAAAATTTTACGTGGCAGAGTCATATTTATAGATAGAAATTACATAGGCATACAGACTTTAGGGGCCTCCATGCGTGAAGATATATAAAATCTGGACTTCTGAAAATCAGTTGGACCCATACATCTTCCTAAAGTAACAATTTTTTTTATAGGATAGGGTGACAACCGAGCACACAGTCCACATGATGGTAAGTAGTTGCTGTGACCCATAGACATCTACATTTACCCTCAATAAAGAATCAAAATGCAGATGCGTCGTCAGTCGTCACCCGTGACGACTAAGATGGAATGCCTCTTTTCCAGTAAAATGTGTCTCCGGTTTTCTACACTCACCATACGAAACACAGCAGTGTCAAGCTGCCATTTTATGCTCGTATTCTGTGAGAGCGTAATCCTTCCCTGGTCGAGCCGACCCATTCGTGCTACAACTATACTACTAATATAGCTGCAGCATGGTTCTACCGCGTATAAAACGTACATATATTTCCTGACATACATTTATAACTAATCATTTTATATTATAGAATAAGGGTTACAAACGAGCACACAGCCCACCTGATGATAAGTGGTTGCTGTGGCCCATAGATATGTATATCTATCCTCGATTAAGAATCAAAATGCAGATGTGTTGTCGCCCCCGAGGACTAAAATGGAATGCTTCGTTTTCAGTAAAACGAGTCTCGGTTACTACTACACTCACCATACGAAACACAGCAGCATTATTATTTTATGTTGGTATTATGTGAGAGAGTACAGGATATAGCTCCAGCGTGGCTTTACCACGTAAGATGGATGACACTGATTATTTATTACTATACAATAATTTAATTTTAGCGACGCAATTAAGTATCGAATTCCGCAAGACTGCATTTTGATTACACACAGTACAATTAATAACAACACATAAAATAATACTAATAACTTATTATTGTAGATAACTGATATTATACCAGTTTCATATTACCCTTGCTCATTACTTGATTTGAATACACACCTGTGCACCACGTTGAAGGGAGGTTGTTAGTTATAGCATTACGCTTTAGGCTGGTTAAATTAGCTTCCTACTGAAACACCTTTAGTTTGGAGTTAAATTTATTTGTTTAGGCTTTATTTGCCCACCAAGTACAAAAAGGCTGACGTTTTTTGTTTTTAACTTTCCGCTTTGAATTTGATTTTTAGAATGCGCGCGCGCGCGCGCGTGTTTGTGTGTGTGTGCGTGTGTGTTTGTGTGTGTGTGTGCGGGTGTGCGCGCGTGCATGCGTGCATGCGTGCGTTTTTTGCGTGCGTGCGTGAGCATGTGCATGTGCGTTAGTCTCTCTCTCCCTCTCTCTCTTTCTCTCTCTCTCTCTCTCTCTCTCTCTCTCTGTGTGTGTGTGTGTGTGTGTGTGTGTGTGTGTGTGTGTTTGTGTGTATGTATGTATGTATGTAAATAAAATATTGTCTTACGATATCTTTAGAACGAACCAACCGAACGAGATGGGCGACACGGTGTGCGAAAGTGTTCATTGAGACTTCGCGCTGGTTAGATTTTCAAGTCAATCGGTCGAGTCGTTTCCGCGGCCTCACAATCGCAGTCACGCTCGTTACTTCACCATGGAGCCGTCAGTTCATTTAGAAATTTAGAGCATCTTAAACACGCTTACGTTCCATTATTACATGTACACATGTTCATTTGTGTCCCGAATAGTTGGTATAAACTATTCTCGGAACGCGTTACTCCCAGGGAATGCCCCCAGACAATTATCTTAGTCATCTTAGTCATGTCACGCATCTTATCGGGAATACGTCCGTCATTCGCAGTAAGTACTAATTGAAGCTAGTTTGTTAAACTACTTAGGCATTAGGTTGATTCATTGGTTAGAAAGGTTTTTTTCAATTAAAGTAACACACCCACATAAATACATGTAAACAGTAAAGTTACTGTAAGTACACAGGGTTATTTTGCAATAACCGGCCAAATTAGCAGAAAAGGTTCAGAATAAGTAATATAGGTGGAGAAAAATTTATTAAAAAGCATCTCATACATTCAGGCCTTTTTATCTTTTAAATTCAAAATGCGTGGTAATGCATAGTTAGGACGAAGTTCTTAATCGGACGGTACGGGATTGGCGGATGGGAGCTAGGCGACAAATGTATATATATATATATATTATATTATTACACAGTGCACCTGATGGTAAGTGGTTGCTGTGGCCCATAGACATCTACATTTATCCTCGTTCGCGAATCAAAATATAGATGTGTTGCCACCCGTGAGGACTAAGATGGAATGTCTCGTTTCCAGTAAAAAGGGTCTCCGGTTCTCTACACTCACCATACGAAACACAGCAGCTTTAAGCTGCTATTTTACGCTGCTATTCTGTGAGAGCGTGGTCCTTCCCCGGTCGAGCCGACCCATTCGTGCTACAACTATACCAGTAATATAGCTGCAGCATGGCTCTACCACGTATAAAACCTGCAGTCTCACTATCGTATATTTGTTTCTCTTATTTTTTTTATCTAAGCCTTTCTTTATGTATACCGCACACATAGTCCACTTGATGGTAAGTGGATAGTATGGTCCGAGACACCTTTATAATTTTCCTTATGAAATTAAAATGATAAACGAACTTTCCGTACACTTGATGGTAAGTGGTTACTGAATTCCTAAGACACCTGCCGCCAGCTTGTAACAAAGAAGGGTGTGGCGGCACTAACGTCGCCACACAAGCGAAATACATACATCGAAGCCTAAATCGCGCTATCAAAGTTCCGAACTACCACTCGGAGCTTTGGCTGCTACCCGGGTTGAACACCTTGTGCTGTGGGAGATCTCCCCTTTTCCTATTGCAGCCTGTCTAGGTTCTCTATATCCTTAAGACAGAAAAACAGCAAATGCATGTACTGCTATTTGTCGGCAAAAGCAGGTAAGAGGATGGAACCTATCCAGATGATTTCTAGACTGGAAATGAGTCTTACCACCTAGTGGAGTTCTACCACTTATTACATCTCTAATCGAGGCCCGTATTAATAAACGTTACTCAGCTCAAGTACACGCACTCGAGTACAATATTGAGGTTATGATCTTATTAATAAACATATCTCAAGATGCGGTTTAGGTTTACGATATCAGCTGAGTGCCACACTGATTAATAAACGAAACTGGACTCTCAAGTGTGTGTACTTGAATGCAAGTCACAGAACACTATTCTTAAGTACAGTGTTTAGAGATGCTGTTTTTATGTGTTTAATAATTAGCAACGATCTTGAGATGCTGATATCGTAATTGAGTTCGTTCTTAGAAGAACTTTTAAATACGGGCTAAGACTTGTGTGGCGGGAGGACAGTCGGGATGTAGAATGAGTTTTTGACGAAGGTACAAATACTCGACTTTAGTGTACGTCATGATACTCTTTACAATAATATAAGCTGAACACCGTTCCTAGAAACAGCTTACAATAATCAAGTTGCACGAGGGTAGCAAAAGTTTTACAATCTCTGTAGGTGCGTTATTCCTTAAGGTTTAAATATACTACCCATATTCGCAATTAGGTGGACGCAGCTATTTAGCGGTATTTTTTATTGTGGAGAAATCCTCATAGATATCTTCCTATTGGCCAAAACCCCACGGTGGTCACCATCAGCGTATATGAGGGATCTCGGTTCGGAACACAACCGGGGCCCCCTCTCGCTTTGCTCTATTAAAGCACGTCCCGGGGGCAGTCCTTACTGCCCCCAGCACACTCGCAATGCTATCATGGTGCTCGAGACCACTTTCGAGTCACCGTCCTCCTCCATCTGGACCATAACGGATTCACAGAAGGCGGCTACGGCATTTCACGCGGAGTCCCTGCTCAGCATCGCCGACACGACTGCTGGCAGGGAGAGGTTCTGACCGATCCGGCCTACCAGGACCGTCCGCTAGCGTTCCCACGCTGGGCATGTGGCCAGCGTATGGGATACGGAGTGCTGTTTCTGCCCAACGCAGTGGAAACAGTTCGCCGTCGCTTTGCGTACAATCTTACACAAATACTCACCGAAGCACCCGTGCCTGATCATTATCTGTGTAAGTCTGTAGGTTAGTCTTCCTGTTCTTCGATGCATCCAGGCTTCAAAGTGCAGCAGGATTGCTTCCACAACCCGTTTGCGTGCATAACGCTCTTCAGAGGGGCGAGCGCGCCACGTTACGAAAGCGTTAAGTCGTTCCTGCCGCTTAACTTCTTCGAACACAGCATCTGGCTCACTCCCAACGCTCTGGCGGATGACATGAGTCCGGTCGTACACCCTCGCATCAATGTCTGCCGGTATGTCCAGAGGTGGAAAGCGAGTCAGGACCGTCGCCACCTCAAAGGATATCGTACGGTATCCTCGCACGGCCATACTCCGTTGCACCCTCTAGATTTTAGCTCTACAGCGTCAGGTGGCCGGCCTTTTCGCCCAAACATGCGCCCCGTACAAGGCTACGGACCGTATCACTCCTGCATAGAAATTATTCCAAAAGTATTTAAACAAACGAACACTGCTCGATAACAACTACTATCAGGACCCCAATTACATGATAACACCAAAGTATGCAAACCAACAGTATCACCACCCATCTCAATGTAACACAGCACAGCCTCTCAGCAACATGACCTTCCTTGCTACACTAGTAGAATACCCCAACGGACATGGTAACGACAGTGAGACTCTTAGAATTGTTTTTTTTTTATAGGATAGGGTGACAAACGAGCACACAGTCCAACTGATGGTAAGTGGTTGCTGTGACCCATAGACATTCACATTTATCCTCAATAAAGGATCAAAATGCAGATGCGTTGTCAACCGTGAGGTCTAAGATGGAATGCCTCTTTTCCAGTAAAAAGGGTCGCCGGTTCTCTACACTCACCATACGAAACACAGCAGTGTTAAGCTGCTATTTTACGCTGGTATTCTGTGAGAGCGTGGTGCTTCCACGGTCGAGCCGACCCATTCGTGCTACAACTATACTGTTAATATAGCTGCAGCATGGCTCTACCAGGTACAGATGCCTCTTAGTCGCATATGCGATACTTTATACTGCTATAATAAGTGGGAGATTACCATTCTAACTTCATTTGTTCGTATTTACTTTTTGTTTTACCCTCATTCCAAACAATATGATTTTAGTCATCTAGTTTGGTTTGTGGGAATTAATGGTGTAATGTTACAGACTGAAAATGTAGATGTGTTGTCACCTCTGAGGACTTAGATACCGGTTCTCGGGATCCACCATACAATAAACAGCAGCATTATGTTGCTATTTCACCCTGGTATTCTGTAAGAGCGTGGTCCATCCTCATTTGGGCACACCAATCCCACAATTCTCTGCGGGTGGTCCTACCACGTGAATAATCTCGAACTTTCTAAAATTATTTAATCTCGAATTCGAAACAATCTCTACCTCATCAATTTATTAAGTCACATTAACATATTATTCCCACGTAAGATTAACTTTAATTAATAATTTTGATAGCTGGTAAGTCTCATTGATTTATTATATAGTTTTAGGGACGTCGAGAGTTCAATTATGCGTTACCAATTCTGGACCGGTTTGGAACCACGTAACTGATAAATGAGATTAAGAGGATGTTTTTTTTTCTAATATTAGAGTGACAGATGCGTTAACAGTTCATGAACACCTGCAATCAACTTCAATCAAGAAGATCCCAGCAGTGTTTTTATCTCTAAACAAGTTTTTTTTTTATAAATTTTGTACTAAGGTTATTATACCACGTTTTTTTTTTCATATTCCATTCATTCGTATTCGATACTGAGCTTTTTTTTATAGGATACTCCTGCATAGGAATTATTCCAAAAGTATTTAAATAAACGAACATTGCTCGGTAACAAACCCTGCTTACTATCAGCACCCCAATTACATGATAACACCAAAGTATGCAAGCCAACAGCATCACCAACCATCTCAATGTAACACAGGGCAGCCTCTCAGCAACATGACCTTCCTTGCTACACTACTAGAATACCACAACGGGCATGGTAACGACAGTGAGACTCTTAGAATTATAGATTGATTTTTTTTATAGGATAGGGTGACAAACGAGCACACAGTCCACCTGATAGTAAATGGTTGCTGCGGCCCATAGACATCTACATCTATCCTCTATTACAACACAGCAGCGTTAAGCTGCTATTTTACGCTGGTATTCAGTGAGAGCGTGGTCCATCCCCGGTCGAGCTGACCCATTCGTACTACAACTATACTACTAATACAGCTGCAGCATGGCTCTACCACGTCAAAAGTTAACTACTACTACTAAGCTATGTTTAAAATTTCAAGCCCCTAGCTCATCGGGAAGTGCTAAAAATCCGAGTCGCAAGACTCCACCCGGAACGACAGACAGACAGACAAACAAGAAAGCGACTTAATAAGAACGTAGTAAAAATCAAATGAAGTGTCTTCCAGCCTGTGATTAGTAATGAACAATAAGAGAGTCTGTAATCACTCTTGAAACTGGATAGAAGGAGTGCACCTCAGTTAACGTAAATATATATATATATATATATATATATATATATATATCTGTTTAAAATATTTATTATATATAAAATATAAACATATATAAAATATTTATTTGAGATATATATATATATATATATATATATCTATCTCAAATAAATATTTACATAATTATAATGGAATGAGCGACACTAACCTTACTTAACCCTTTTTACTGGAAAATAGGCATTCCATCTTAGTCCTCGCGGGTGACGACGCATCTGGATTTTGATTCCTAACCGAGGATAGATGTAGATGTCATTTGTCAGCCTTATGCTATAAAAAAACTTAATCTTCTTTATTATATCATATACTAGCTATTCCCCGTAACGTAGTCTGCGTGGAACTTATTGCGATTGGACTTCATGGGTTTTAATTTTTTTGCGCAGAACCCTAATTCTTATACTAAAATAAAAGTAGCCTATGTTACTCCTTATAATAGCAGCTATCTGCGAGGGTAAGTCCCGTCAAAATCGGTCCAACCGTTTCGGAGATTAGCTGGAACAAACATACAGATAGACAGACAGACAGACAATCATTTTACAACAATTGTTTTTTTTTTGTTTTAAGTACCGTATATACTTTCATATGCATTTAGCAAAAAGCTGTTATTTTGTCATTACAAATAGTCATTTCAATTTTATTTATTTGTATAGATTAACTTAGTTCACATATATCTAATAATATTTCAACGTTCATTATATTCATTATCATTATTGTCTTAACAATTATATTATTATTCGTCATTTCCACTCCATTCAAATTTTATAAATAATTTATTACAAGATAACAAAGATCCATATTTGTTAGTTACAATATCGCTTATTTATTAAAGTTGTAGCCAATACGTAAAAAGGATTTTGTATTATTTAAAAAAATATTTATGTAATTTTAATTTAAAATTCAAATTTCCTTTTTGTTTATAAAACCAATTAAATGTTTAAATACATCATAAACAAAGCTTTAAAAATGCTAAATTACATTGTACATACCTGGTAACACATCTACAAAAAAACGTGCGTTGGCCGGGAATCGAACCCGGATCAACTGCTTGGAAGGCAACTATGCTGACCATTACACCACCAACGCCGTTGCGCTTGACGTGAAATGTGTGAAATAGTATCTTGCGCTATCATTGCGCATTCATCATGATATACGTATAATTATTATCAGTTTATTTTATCAGGTTTTCTACCGAATTCAAAAAGGAGTCGGTAGTCCATTCGACTGTATGTTTTTTATGTGTGTTACCTCATAACTTTTTACTGGGTGCACCGATTTCAATGATTCTTTTTTTATTTGAAAGCTGTTGCTTCTTTCATGTGGTCCCATATAAATTTGATCTAGGTCTGACTAACAGTTTTTAAGTTATTGTTAATAATTTATATTGAATTTGGTTGTACAAAATTTTTATTAAGCCACTTTTTGTTTGTCTGTCGTTACGGGTGGAATTAAGTAATTGATTTTAAACTCAAATAAAAAAAAACGTTCAAATTCGTATGACAATGCAATATTATGATAAAACAACTTGGTAAAAATTAAAAAAAAAATCAATTGTTTTAAATACAGTTGGTATCTAATTAGGTAGAGTTGTTTTAGGATAAGGGTGACATACAGTCAGCCTAATGGTAAGTGGTTGTTGTGGCCCACAGACATCTACATCTATCCCCGAATACGAATGAAAATGCAAATGCGTTGTCACCCGTGAGGACTACGATGGAATGCCTCGTTTCCAGTAAAACGGGTCTTCGGTTCTCTATACTCACTAAGCGAAATACAGCAGCGTTAAGCTGCTATTTTACGCTGGTAATCTGTGAGAGCGTGGTCCTTCCCCGGTCGAGCCGATCCATTCGTGCTACAACTATACTACTTGTGATATGGCTGCATCGTGGCTCTACCACGTAATAAAGTTCTGATAGCTTTCCGAATGACTTTTTACGTTCTTGTCTTTTTAAATATTTGCTAGTTTTTAGAGCGTTGGAGCATATTTTCTGCAGACTTCAAAAAGGAGACGGTACTCAATTCGACTATAAGTTTTTTTTTGTGTGTTACCTCGATAACTTTTTACTAGGTGAACCGTTTTTGATGATTCTTTTTTTAGTTGGAAGCTCGTGCTTCACACGTGGTGCAATATAAAGTTGATCAAGGTCTGACGAATAGTTTTGAGTTATTCTTAATAATTTATATTGAAATCGGTTGTACGAAAATTTTAATTTTAAATTTTCGTACAACCGATTTATTAGATAGGTAATATGCCGAAAGAGTCAACCGTATGACATTTTGGAGGTCAATTACCGCAAGATTTTTAACAGTGGTAGAGCCACGCGGCAGCTTTTGCTGTCGCACGGATGGGCCGGCTCGAACCGGGGTGGTACCACGACCTCACAGAAAACCAGCGTGAAGTAGAGGTTTACCTTTGCGTTTCGCTTGGTGAGTGCAGGTGGCCGGAGGCCATTTTTACTGGAAATGAGGCATTCCATCTTAGTCCTCACGGGTAACAACGCATCTACATTTTGATTTGTAATAGAGAATAGATGTAGATGTCTATGGGCCGCAGCAACCACTTACCATGAGGTGGACTGTGTGCTCGTTTGTCACCCTTATCCTATAAAAAAAAAGATTGCAACAATTAATTGCAAGACAATATTAGTGGCAGCTGAACAAAAAAATTTGAAATAAGATTTTTTTTAAAAAGAAATCTATAAGTGCTCTTAAAAATAAAAACTACATAACTGCGAAATTAATTATATGGAAATAGTTAGTCACCAATGATATTATATACAAAAAGAAGTATATTATATCATGGTTCGTCACTTTATCATATTATGAAGAAACAGTAGAGTTGTTAAACATTAGCTGTTGCTAAGAAATTCATCAACAACATGCAAATACATTTTAACGTGGTAGAGCCATGCTGCAGCTATATTAATTGTAAAGTTGTAGCACGAATGAGTCGGCTCGACCGGGGAAGGACCACGCTCTCACAGAATACCAGCGTAAAATAGCAGCTTGACACTGCTGTGGTGAGTGTAGAGAACCGGAGCGCCATTCTACTGGAAACGAGGCATTGCATCTTAGTTCTCACGGCTGCCAACGCATCTTCAACGCATCATTTTGATTGGCAAACGAGGATAGATGTAGATGTCTATGGGCCACAGCAACCACTTACCATCTGGTGAACTGTGTGCTCGCTTGTCATCCCTATCCTATAAAAATATATATTTTTTTATATGCATATTGTTAATACAATACATTTCTATAAAACTTGGCTTGATTGTTGTAAATTTCTTTTCCCTTATGTATAAATTTTAAGTAATAAATGATAACAGAACATGTTAATACAATTTGTCTGATATATTATAATAACGCATACTGAATTCAGGTTTCCTAGATACAGGCTTGCCTAGTGAATACAATTTAGCACAGGGCAACCTAGTTTGGGCACCAGTCTCCCACCTAGTTCTTATTTGGCTAATATTTATAGCTGTTATTTAGTTGTACAGTTCATTGTTACTTAGTTTATTGTGGTGTACTGATCATAATATCTGGGAGAAAATAAATACCAATTTATTATTATTATTAAGAAACCGATAGATACTACCTATGTTTATATGTGAATACATATACATGGTTATTTTGCAATAATCGGCAAATTTGCAGAGAAGTTTCAGAAGAAGTAACATAGGCAAATGGTGAAGAAAATTAATTAAAAAAAATAGAATATGGGTGACAAACGGGCACACAGTCCACCTAATGGTAAGTGGATGATGTGGCCCATAGACATCATATACGTGGTAGAGCCATGCTGCAGCTATATTATTGGTATAGTTGTGGGTCGGCTCTACCGGGTAAGGATCACGCTCTCACAGAATACCAGCGTAAAATAGCAGCTTAACGCTGCTGTGTTTCGTACGGTGTGTATGGAGAACGGGTCTTAGTCTTAGTCCTCACGGGTGAGAACGCATCTGCATTTTGATTCGTAATAGAGGATAGATGTAGATGTTTATGGGACACAGCAACCACTTACCATCAGGTGGACTGTGTGCTCGTTTGTCAGCCTTGTTCTATATAAAAAAATCTACATATATCCTCAATTAATAATCAAAACCAAGAACAAGATGAAATGCCTCGTTTCCAGTAAAAAGTTTCTCCGATTCTTTACACTCACCATACGAAATACAGCAGCGTTGAGCTGCTTGTTTACGCTGATGTTCTGTCAAGCCCTCCCATTCATGCTACAACTATATTATAGCTTCAGTACGGGTCTACTATGTAAACAGATCGGCTCGACCAGGGAAGGATGACAGGTCAGGTTCAGGTTACCATTACCGATGGTATCTGGCGTACTGTGTTCGTTTGTCACCCTTATTCTATATAAAAAAAGGTTGCAGTACAGTTTGCACTTGTCCTAGATATACCTAGTATAGTCGGTGCGTTCTCTATAGCTTTCTCTTCTCTAGTGATAGATGTAGATCCAAGCGCCACAGCATCTATTTGCTTTCATGAGAACTAGGTTTGTGTTGTTGTGGTCTTATTTGTATGAATAATATTATATAAAGAGTTTAATTTGCGAATGAAACTGTGTCATTTAAAAAAAAAACAAACACACACACAATTTGTTCCGGTTCCATTTTCTCGGAAGGCGTACGCGTTATTCTTGTTACTATGCATTATTGTAATGATAATGACAGGTGTGTGAGAGAGTCGGTCAAGTGTGACGATCTTGCTGAAAAATATTCAACGTTATTCCATTGCGTTAAGGATAACTATACACTAGCCGTTAATTTGTTTTCTTTAGTTGAAGCATGTTTCAATTGATTTTGAATTGTAACATGTTAAATAATAAAGTAAATTTTTGTGTGCACCTACACAACTACACCGTCAAGTTTCCACGCTGCTATTCCTACGAATTATAGTTGATGAAATGTAGAAAGAGTTTGTTTTGTATTATAACACTTACGTCATTAAGTTGCTTTTCGCTTGTTTCGAGTAGAGCGTTCCGCGTTGGAGAACCTTGTGGGAATTCTCACAAAAAGAAGGAAGTGTAGGAAATAAGTCAAGGATGAATTCCTTGCACTATTAAAAATACACTTTTATCATCAAAATCGTTTTACTTGAGCGCGTTACTAAAAAAAGGGTTATGTAATAATTCTGGATAAACACATTATTATTATCCCATTTTTACTACATTTGGTAGAAATAGAAACACTTATATTTTTATTAAATACTGGCTGGTTCTCGGCACATTGCTACCGTAGAAGAAACAATTAGGAAATATCGTTTCTAAATTTGAACGAGTTTCATGGTTTGATAAGGAATGATCAAAACATTCATTGAAATTTAATGATATATAACTTGCAAATAAATTTGTCGGTACACGCGCGCCACCTACTGTAATTTAACCTATAATTTTATGCCTATAACCTTCGCGCAAGTGCCGGCCATAACTTGACAAAATTTGTGTCAGTGCTTAAAATATAAACAAAAAAATTAATTCTTATGTACTTATGTTATTATAAATAATACTTATACAAGATATGAGTTACATAATTATTTTATTTAATAAACCACTGGTTCGGAAAATACCTTTGTGCTGGGAAAACCAGCGAGAAATCCAGCGGGACATTTTTTTGATAAAAGAACATTTTACAATCACTATATTATGTTACACAATTGCATAAAACAAATTAGAAATAGCTTGGTAGCGATCACATCATTCCCAGGGGTTACGAACTTCTCCTAAACAGTTGGACCGATTTTTGTGAAATTTCTTGTATGTGTGTCAGATTCACAATCTAGTTTTGTATATTTTCTGGGATTATGCTTTGGTTTTGTACATCAGGGTAGCTAGTGATATTCCTTCATCTCCGAGCACATTCTAGAAATTACAGAAAGTCATCGAGGCTAAAAGAGTACACGTGTACTACCATTACGAAATTTTACATCGTCTTTCTAAACCCATCTGTGCCCCATACATTGCAAGCGAAAGGATATTAGGTCGTCAGATGGTGACCATCTGTCCCCGTTGCAGGTAGGAGCCATTAAAGAAATTGCATTTACGAAACAAGCCGGTGTCGTAAACTTTTCTAATAATTATAGATGCAATTGCATAAGTACCGCTTTGCAAATTACGATCGATAACTTTTATAGTTATAGTGTAGGTACATTCTTAGTAATAACCAAGACTTCACATACTTGTAAATAAATAAATAATAATTATAATTATAATGAAAAGCATCCTAAGGGATGGCACCGTCCACATTTGTCGAGCTTGTCGCCATCCCGGTGAATCACTTAGGCATGTCATCTACGGTTGTTCGGCGCTTTCTAACTCTGAGTACTTGCATAGGCACAACCTAGTAGCCAGGATTCTACACCAGGAGCTCGCTCTGAAATACGGTCTCGTGGATCGGAAACTGCCTTATTATAAGTACATGCCGGAAGCCATGCTCGAAAATGACCGCGCCAGGCTCTACTGGGACCGGGCCATCATCACAGACAGGACCATTCTTGCGAATAACCCTGATGTTGTGCTGTTGGAACGGGCACAGTTAAGGATATATTTATTTGACATTACCATTCCGTATGACGAGAACCACGTGAAAGCCGAAGCAGATAAGAAGACAAAATATCTGGACGTAGCTCACGAGGTGACCGACATGTGGGGTTGACTGCCGGCCGATATTATACCTGTAGTCGTTTCTGCGAACGGGTTGATCCTAGTCAGCCTCTCGGGTCATCTGAGGCGACTGGGACTCCGTGACGGACCGCTCCAAGCTGAAATGCAGAAGGCGGTGCTCCTCGATACCGCCCGCATCGTCCGCCGGTTCCTTTCCCTTTCCCCCTAACCCTCGGCCGTTTGGTCTCCCTTGCCGAGGGCTTCCATCTGGTTGGGTTTTTATTTATTTAGGTATTTTTATGTATTTATTTTCTTTTATTGATATTTATGTATGTTTATAATTTTCTCTTAAATATTTATTCAGCCCAAACAGATGGGGATACTCTATGAATACCCCATATTAATAAGCCTTTTTATTTCTTTATATAATATATATTAAACAATAATAAAACATTCATATTATTCTAAAACAAATAATTTCCGTATCTCTATTAAACTTTAGCATTTAAAATTACATGCATATTTTTATATAGAATAAGGGTGACAAACGAGCACAGTCCACCTGATGGTAAGTGGATGCTGTGGCCCATAGACATCTACATTTATCCTAGATTAAGAATCAAAATGCAGATGCGTTGTCACCAGTGAAGACTAAGTTGGAATGTCTCGTTTCCAGTAAAAAGGGGTCTCCGGTTGTCTACACTCACCGTACGAGAAACATTAGGTCTTGGTCCTTCCCCGGTCGAGCCGACCCATTCGTGCTACAGCCATATTATATCTGCAGGGTGGTTCTACGACTAAGATTTTTTATTTAGTTTTATTTTGGTTCGGACCCTTTTGAATTCAGCCCTCCTCTAGCTTTTTCAATATTTCTCTGTCCTTCGCCTTCACTATCCAATTATTTTCTACTTTTACTATATCGTTGCTCCACCTTACGTTTGGTACCTACCTTCTGGTTCCTGTTAAATCAATGAACCTCTTTAAATACTTTCCGTTATCTAGATTACGTGCATATAACAAATAAATTAGATGTGTTGTGACGGTGATACGGACTTTTTTTATAGAATTAGGGTGATAAACGAGTACACAGTCCACCTGATGGTAAGTGGTTGCTGTAGCTCATAGATATCTACAATTATCCTCGATTGAGAATCGAAATGCAGATGCATTGTCACCCCTGAGGACTAAGATGGAATGCCTCTTTTCCAGTAAAAAGTTCTCTACACTCATCATACGAAACACAGCAGTGTCAAGCTGCCATTTTACGCTGGTATTCTGTGAGAGCGTGGTCCTTCCCCGGTCGAGCCGACCCATTCGTGCTACAACTATACTACTAATAAAGCTGCAGCATGGCTCTACCACGTAATATTTCTACCGACTTTAAAAAGGAGGAGGTACTGAATTCGACTGTACTTTACTGTTCTTTTTTATGTATGTTACCTCATAACTTTTTCAAGGTGAACCGATTTTGATGATTCTTTTTTTATTTGAAAGCTGATTTTCATATGTTCACATATAAATTAATAAACCTATAAACTACTGAAGGTCTCACCAGTAGTTTTTGAGTTATCCTCCATAATTTATATTGAAGTCGGTTATATAAAATTTTTAATTTTACAACTTGTATAGCCACCAAATTCCACCAAGGCACATCGCGACAAAACTCACGCAGGTCTCCTGTGCTATTTACGTATATATATGAGTTTTCTGCTCCGTACGACTTCTTTATGAAATCGTTTATCAATGGTGATTTTTTTTCGGATCATTCTGGAGTGGACGGTAGTCGCAAGTACCGTAGAACTGTTTCGCTTCGTGAAGAATAGAGCGGAGTTTACTAAGCTGACTACCAATCTTAGCTCGTCGGTGAGGCACCGGACGTCTTGCGTCACCAATACATCGGGACCTTCAAGAAACGTGCTGACTCAGTTTTAAAAGGCCGGCAAAGCACTTGCGAATCTTTGGTGTTGCAGTTGTTCTTGGGCGGTCGGCACTTACCATCAGGTGAGCCACATGCTCGTTTTCCAATTCTTCTATGATAATTGCAATACATAAATTTATTTGTTTCGTCTGGGATCGAATCTTCGCTCGCGTATTGTTAAAGTTTAAAGGAAACAATAAAATAATAAAACAAATATATTCACCAATATAAAATCTTTTATTTTTTAAAACATAGAGACACATTCCCCGCTACAACAGTTAACTCATAAAAAACACTGTTACTCCTTTGTCAAATCATATTCTTTATTAACGTTATAAAGTTTTATATCGCAACCATAAACAAAACTATCTATGGAATAACACTATAAAAGTGCGAAGTCTTTGTGTTTGTTACTGTGAAATTACGTAAAACTATATTGGTTGCGATTAATAGATCACAGATTATTTAGTGTAATGTTTCTCTGTACTGTATCTGGCTAGTTCATAACTATTTATGAAATCGAATAGCAGTGCTTACACTGCTGAGTTTCGATGTGAAGGATATAGAAAGCCTATAATTACCAAAGACGTATTAAAAAAGATAGGTTACACACTAACATTATTGTATTTTAAAGTGGCGCAGGTAGTACTATATCTACGTACAGTTATTTATTATGACACGTTGCGCTAACAAAAAGATAGAAATGATACGGCATACCTATCGTTAGAAAAAGACGAATACTCATTATTTGTTGCGTATTGATTGCTGCTGAGCGCTCATTGGCGCGAGCGCATGACATACCGATATGGAAAATGAACACACTAGCTAGCGTCAAAGTTTACACTAACGGTTAGTGTTGAAATAATAAAACCAATTATGAACAAAACATCAACCTTCAAAATATTAATGAGAAGTTTTTCTTGTCTCTAACAGTTACTGTGTAATTTGTGCACCACCTAAAAACACCGGAAGGCATTTTTGCCACGAATAACTAGAAGATGGATACGCGCTGTAGCGGAGGTATAGCCGCGACGCAAGAGCGTGCCCGACTGAATGCGAGTCGGGCAATTACCTGACTTTCTTATTGCCATTCTAGAGCGAATATGACGTATCCATACTTTAAAAACATCTTAGATAATTACATACCGCGAGGCATTTCATCTTAGTCCTGAGATGAAATGCCTCAGAGTCCTTATGGCAGAATCTCTGGAGGTCCTAAGGACTATGCTCAATAACCTCAATAGTGTCTCTCCCAACGGATAGGTCTTAAGATGAACATGGACAAAAAAAAGATCATGTGTAATGTCTATATCACACCTATGCCCGTATTTGTAGGGAGCACAAAGCTCGATTTTTTTTAATAGGGTGACATGCGAGCATACAGTCCACCTGATGTTAAGTGGTTGCTGTGGCCCATAGACATCTACATCTATCCTTGTTTGCGAATCAAAATGCAGATGCGTTGTCACCAGTGAGGACTAAGACGGAATGCCTCGTTTCCAGTAAAACGGGTCTCCGGTTCTCTACACTCACCATACGAAACACAGCAGCTTTCAGTTGCTATTTTACGCTGGTATTCTGTGAGAGCATGGTCCTTCCCTGTCTCGGCTGCATGTGTCCATGGACTGCAGTAGCCACTTATGATCGAAGAACTGTAAGTTCGTTTACTACTACAGTCTAATACTTTTTTATATAGATAATTAAGTAACGGATGAGAGCCATGGTAGCTCAGATAAGTGTTCTTATTAGAGGAACGCAGAAGTTGATAATAGCTGCATTATGACAGCTTGACATTAAAAAAGCTTCCAACAAGTTTATTTTTAAAAATCAAGTCCGTAAGCATGTGAAAAAATTGTTGCAATTTGAACTAACATAGCTTTTATTTTCATACACATATGTACATTTCATATTTGTTCTGACATAGATAATATTTATAAGTATTGTGTATATATGTAGTGTATGCGTGTATATGTGTATGTATGTATTTATATATGTATATATTGTGTGTATTTAAGTATATATGTCTATGTATGTGTGTGTATATGTATATTTATATGTATATACAATTTTTTTTTCTTTTAGCTTTTTCTATTTTGATTACTGCTGCACCGCCTCTTGTTTGTATATCTCTGTTTAGCCTAATGGTTGACTGGGAGAGAATGCCCTATGGAATTAAGTCCGCCATATGTACTACTTTGTGCATGAAAGCTTAAATAAATAATAAATAATTATGAATGTAACAGAATAAATAAACTTTATTAAATTAATTTAAGTATTTAAATTTAAAAAAAAAATATTCATATAGATTAGAAAATACTTTTTTTTTATAGAATAAGGGTGACAAACGAGCACAATGTCCACCTGATGATAAGTGGTTGCTGTAGCCCATAGACATTTACAGGTAAAGAATCAAAATGCAGATGCGCCGTCACCCGTGAGGACTAAGATGGAATGCCTCTTTTCCAGCAAAATGGGTCTCCGGTTCTCTACACGCACCATACGAAACAGCAGTGTTAAGCTGCTATTTTACTCTGGTATTTCGTGAGAGCGTGGTCCTTCCCCGGTCGAGCCGACCCATTCGTGCTACAATTACACTATTAATATAGCTGCAGCATGGCTCTACCACGTACAAGACTTATTGAAAGTCATTTGATAAAAAAACTTTTACGGATTCTATCGAGTTTCCATGGGTACTGTAAAGCACTCGTAAGGTCGGGAATTGATAAAAAATAAGTTAATTAAATTACGGTGGTAGAGCCACGCAGCAGTTTTTGCTGTTGCATGTATGGACCGGCTCGAGCCGGGTTGGTACCACGACCTCACAGAATACCGGCGTGAAGTAGAAGCTTTGCTTCTGCGTTTCGTCTGGTGAGTGCAGGTGGCCGGAGGCCCAATTCCCCCCCTTCCCCCATCAACATGGTAGCGGAATTACACGAAGAACTACCCCAGGAGGGTACCAGCACCCCTGGAGAATCCCTCGCTGAGCATCCACGACCATGTTATTCCGATCCTGACCGTGGGTGCTCAGGCTGCCCCGCGTATTCTGGGGGGGGGGGGGGGGGGGGCAAAATTCCGCTCAAAAGCATTACTGCTAGGGGCAAACTGAGCAAGAACACCAAGGCGACCCCTGCCACGCTATCCGTGAATTTCTGCAACATCAGGGGACTTCACTATAACCTAAACGCCGTCCACTACCATCTCGAGACGGCGAAGCCGGCCTTGCTCTTTCTGACCGAGACGCAGGTTTCCTCTCCGGCTGATATTTCGTATCTCTCCTACCCGGGGTACAAATTGGAGCATTCCTTTGTGCCTCGGGCTGGAGTTTGCGTGTATGTCAGAGAGGACATCTGTTCTCGACGCCTCGGCAGTCTTGAAGGTTCGGACCTGTCCATCCTTTGGCTACGCGTAGACAGCGACGACCATCCGCGCGTCTACGTGTGCCTCTATAGGTCCCATAGCGGTAATGCCGAAACAGACCGACTCATCGACCACGTCCAAATGGCTACAGATTTCTTGCTACAACAGGTCCCATCCGCAGAGATCGTGATCCTTGGCGATTTTAACGCCCACCATGCCGAATGGGTCGGTTCACGTCTAACCGATCATGCGGGGAGATCTGTTTATGACTTTGCCTTGGCATATGGTCTGACACAACTGGTTACTTCGCCTACGCGGATTCCAGATGTGGAGGATCATACACCTTCCCTGTTGGACCTTCTGCTGACCTCTCATCCGGACGGATATCAGGTTTCCGTCGATGCCCGTCTCGGCTCTTCGGACCATTGTCTGATCCGGAGTGTGGTGCCACTCACGCTCCCTTCGCTATTGCGTTCTGCAGGTTGCCGCCGTGTTTGGCATTACAGGTCGGCGGATTGGGACGGAATGCGGTCCTTCTTTGCATCCTACCCATGGGGGCGGGTTTGCTTCTCGCCGGATGATCCCAGCGCTGTTGCTGACTCTGTCACTGATGTGGTGCTACAGGGAATGGAACTATTTATTCCATCCCATACCCATCGGAGGCAGATCTCAGCCTTGGTTTGGTCGCTCCTGTAAGACTGCATTACGCAGTAAGCAGGAGTGTTATCAAGCCTGGGCTGCGGCTTCGGCGACTCGGGATGTAAACACCAGCACACTTAAAAAGAAGTATAACTTCGCCTCCAGGTCCTTCAAAAGAGTTATTGCCAAGGCAAAGTCAGAGCACATAGGCAGAATTGGCGAGAAACTAGTTCGCCTTCCTTCGGGAACCCGTGCATTCTGGTCTCTCGCCAAGGCTGTCCAAGGGAATTTCTGTAAGCCATCACTACCATCTCTGCACAGGGAGGATGACTCACTGGCCCATGACGCAAAAGACAAAGCCGACCTTTTAGGTTCCCTTTTTGCGTCCAACTCGACTCTTGATGACGGGGGGAAAACACCGCCGACCATCCCGCGGTGTGAGTGCTCCATGCCGGATGTGCTGTTCTCACAGCGCTCGGTTCGCAAAGCACTGCTCTCCCTGGACATCCAGAAGTCGAGTGGGCCTGACAGAATCCCCCCAATTGTGCTGAGGACGTGTGCTCCGGAGTTGGCACCGGTGCTAACGCGTCTTTTCCGGTACTCCTACTCCCAAGGCTTAGTCCCGAATTCATGGAAGACAGCTTTTGTCCACCCGATCCCTAAAAAAGGCGACCGCTCAGACCCATCCAACTATAGGCCTATCGCGATCACCTCCTTGTTCTCCAAAATAATGGAATCCATTATTAACTGCCAGCTCATCCGGTACCTTGAGGATCACCAGCTGATTAGTGACCGCCAATACGGTTTTCGTCGGGGTCGATCAGCTGGTGATCTTCTGGTCTACCTGACCCATAGATGGGCGGAGGCAGTAGAGTCCAAGGGGGAGGCGTTGGCCGTTAGTCTGGACATTGCGAAGGCCTTCGATCGGGTTTGGCACAAAGCGCTTCTTTCGAAGCTCCCTTCCTATGGGCTTCCCGAGAAATTGTGCAATTGGATCACCAGCTTCCTTGCAGATCAGAGCATCAAGGTCGTTGTAGACGGTGCATGCTCTGACTACAAGCCTATTAACGCTGGTGTTCCACAAGGCTGTGTGCTATCACCAACGCTGTTTCTTCTGCATATCAATGATATGTTGCTAACTGGTAACGTTCATTGCTATGCGGATAACAGCACTGGTGATGCTCTATACACCGGCCGTGCCAATATTTCTCGGGAAAACGTCGCTGAGTACCGGAACAAACTTGTGTCTGAAGTCGAGTCTTTGCTGAACAAAGTCTCGGATTGGGGGCGACTAAATCTAGTCCAATTTAATCCTCAGAAGACACAAGTTTGCGCGTTTACCGCTAAAAAGAACCCCTTTGTCGTATCTCCTCAGTTTCAAGGCACTCCCCTTCTTGCCTCAGCCAGTATCGGTATCCTCGGAGTCGACATATCGAGTGACGTGCAGTTTCGTGGTCACTTGGAAGGGAAGGCCAAATTGGCCTCTAAAAAGCTTGGCGTGCTCAGCAGAGCGGGACAGTATTTCATGTCGGCACACCGCCTGCTACTTTACAAGGCGCAAGTTCGGCCTCACATGGAATACTGTTCCCATCTCTGGGCAGGGGCTCCCCAGTGCCAGCTCCTTCCACTTGACCGCATCCAACGCAGAGCGGCTCGAATTGTCGACGACCGAGCCCTTTCCGATCGGCTCGATTCATTGGCACTGCGAAGAGATGTTGCATCCCTTTGCATTTTCTTTCGCATCTACCATGGGGAGTGCTCTGAGGAATTGTTCGGATTAATCCCAGCCGCCAAATTTCACGAACGCACATCGCGGCAGAACTCCCGATACCATCCACACCATCTGGATGATGGGCGGTCCACCACTGTGCGATTTAGAAGATGTTTTCTTCCTCGCACGACCTCCTTGTGGAATCGATTACCATCAGCGATTTTTCCGGACCGATACGACTTAGGGACCTTCAAGAAAAGAGCGTACTCCTTTTTAAAAGGCCGGCAACGCATCTGCGATTCCCCTGGTGTTGCAGTTGTTCATGGGCGGCGGTAGTCACTTACCATCAGGTGAGCCGCATGCTCGTTTGCCCCCTCTCCTATAAAAAAAAAAAACGCGATAGAATCCGTAAAAGTAATTTTATTCAATGTGTAGTGTTCGCGTCAATATAAGAAATCATTATGAAAGTCAATCAGAAATCATCACCAGTGGTTTGGTAAAAACCTTTAGAAACGGCATGGTAGCGATCACCTCATTCCCAGGGGTTATTATCATGTACTCTTTAGTAGTATAATAACCCTTACTAAACAATATCTGCTTAGTAAAAAAATTTAAAATTTTTGATAATTGTCCTAAATATTTTCTGGGACTCCAAAAAGGAATTACCGACTCTTTGGAGTGGAAGTAACTGGTATACCTAACTAACTTGTGTTGACGTGATGAAACTTCTTTATTGAGAAATTTAATACGGTATTAAAAAATAAAAACGTCACGTTTTCTTGTATTGTTTCACCGCCGTGGCTGCATGAGTTAACCTACTTATGTCAAATATTTAATAAAAGAAAAATAATATGACGTAATCATTTCGTACGTGTGTACATAACTACGCACACTATTTTTTTATTTTTTTTTCGTAAATATATTGATAGGCCAAAGTTAATATATTAATTCCTTTAATTTTTTTTCTTAATTTATTCGGACCTAGATTATGAATTGCTCTTATGGCTCTCTTAATAAATGGTACAAAAATTTTATAGGTACATAAATAAGCAACAGATGAGGGACATGGTAGCTCAGACAATCGTTCGTGGTAGAGTCACGCCGAAGGGTATTGTACTCCTAGAGTATGAATGGGTTAGCTTCAACAGAAAAGGCCACGCTCTCTAAGAATATTAGCGTAAGACAAAAGCATAATGTTGCTGTATTTGATGAGTTGAGTGAAAATATGCGGACATCCTTTGTACTGAGAAGGGGTGTTCCAGTTTAGTCTTCAAGGCTGCATTTTATCACTTGAGGACAAAGACGTATTAAAAAAGATAGACAGGGTACACACTAACATTATTGTATTTTAAAGTGGCGCAGGTAGTACTATATATACGTACAGTTATTTATTATGACACGTTGCGCTAACAAAAAGAAACAAAAGATAGGCCACACCTATCGTTAGAAAAAGATGACTATACATCAATAGTTGCGTATCGATTGCTGCCGAGCGCTCATTGGCGCGAGCGACTGACGTACCGATATGGAAAATGAACACACTAGCTAGCGTCAAAGTTTACGCTAGCGGTTAGTGTTGAAATAATAAAACCAATTATGAACAAAACATCTATATTCAAAATATTAATGAGACGTTTTTCTTGTCTCTAATAGTTGCCATGTAATTTTTGCACCACCTAAAAACACAGGAAGACATTTTTGCCACGAATAACTAGAAGATTTACGCGCTGTAGCGAAGAAATAGCCGCGACGCGAGAGCGTGCCCGACTGAATGCGAGTCGGGCAATTACCTGACTTTCGTATTGTCATTTTAGAGCGAGTATGACGTATCTATACTTTTAAAACATCTTAGCTTGAGGGTAGGCGAATATATGTTTGCAGGTGTTTATGTGCTACATCATACCCATACCACAGTCTAACTACTACTAATACTCGGGAGCTGTGCGCTGGGGTTATCCTGTCACGCAAATAAATTAAAATGGTTCACACTACGGTAAAAAAACTGTCAATCTTCCTAATTTAAAGAAAAAGACTTAAAGTTTCATCAGCTTCCACATACATAGGAATTTGTTTAAACGTGAAAGAAAATAAAATCAGTTTTTATAAAAGCTTTTACAAAAATTTACTTCGCAAATATCCGCGTTATAAAATAAAATGATGTGTCTTACCTAGTATGAAGAAGCACCTCCCGCCCTCCCTCAATTGCGTGCACTATCCCCGTCACCACTAATCCCAGCACCGCTACTTCCAACACCACTACACTAGGCAAGACATACCACTGACGATAATACGACACGACAGGATGCCTCGTGTAGAGGCGAAACATGTGTCGTATTATCGTCAGTCAGTTTTATTTTTTTATTACTTCTCGTCCTGACAACCCTAGCAATTTATTGTTTATGTCGGCTTTTCCGAGAACATCAAACGCGATGACTGACTGTATGTTCTCCTTAGGCTGTGCCCATTCCATTAGGTGGACTGTGCGCCCATTTCTTACTTTTTAGTCTATAAAAATTATATTTCTCTGACATGGACATTTTCTCAAGATGTATCCTTCTCTTATCACGTGGTAAATCACGCTTTATAATTCCAGTGTTCAGGCTCAAGTTGCTCCCGTGTCTCAGGTACCGCGGCCCTATATATGCATATGCGTAGGAATTTCAATAACTGTGGACAGAAAAGAGATAATCATTAATTAGGTCAGTATATCACATTAATCATCGCCCGCGCAAAGTTTCGACCACAGATAAGAGTAAAATATGTTCGACAAACTTGATTAGTTGGCGCCTTAAGAATTAGTGTCGAAAATGTCTTTTATCTGTGACTTGAAAACATTCTAAACTTCAAACCTCTGTCAACTCGTGTCTAATCACCTTGCTGACGTTTGCGGATAAATCCTGCCGAATAGTGTCACCATAAATTTAGATATAATGTTAACCTTTTGAGCTCAGTGTTATTTTAAGAATGCAGTACAAATGGGTCGATCGAGGTAGGACCACGCTTTCACAGAATACCTGTGTGAAACAGCAAAATAATAATATTTTGTTTTGTATGGTGAGTGTGGAGAACCGGAGACCCTTTTTAATGGAAACGAGGCATTGTATCTTAGTCCTCACGGGTGACGACACATCTGCATTTTGATTTATAATCGAGGATAGATGTAGATGTCTATGAGCCACAGCAACCACTTATCAACAGGTAGTTTGTTTGCTCGTTTTCCTGTGCTCACTCTTATTCTACTAAAAATAAATGACAAATTATAATTAATATTATTTTTATATGTGTATGATATATAATATTTTTTTAAACGAATCCTTAACATCCTAGAAAATTTTAAACAAAATGGTCTCACTACAAAGGATAATAAAGCAAAGCAAACTACGCTTCTTATCGCAGTGACGCCGCGGCATCAAAGCTAGTTGTATCTATCCTGGCAACATGATAAGGCGGGAATGTTAAAAGGTTAAGGTCTTTTAAAAATAAATTGATAATTTAGTATTGCACAGTGTATCTGCCGATAGAGAGTTCGGTAACTGAATTGAAAATTTAAAAAAAAAACCCCGAAATAAAAACAGCTGACGATCTTCAAACGGCTGAATCGATTTTGATAAAATATGTCGAAGAAGCACCGCTAGGAAACCTGGTTTTAATTTTTTTTAAAACCGCACCCAAATCAGTTCACCTGTTTAAGAGCTACGGTGCTACAGTCAAACAAACAGACAGATAGATATACGCACAGCGGTTATACTTATAACATCCTTCTTTTTGCATCATGGGTTAATAATCTAGAACATATTATATTCATGAAAAATATGAAAATAACTGAAATGATATATGATATGAAAAATAATTTAAAATTAAATTTTTTTTTACAGCCGACTTCAATGTAAGTTATTAAGAATAACTCAAAAACTATTAGTCTGACCTTGATCAAATTCATATGAAACCACACGAGAAGTAGCTTTCAAATAAAAAAAGAATCATCGAAATCGGTTCACCCAGTAAAAAGTTATGAGGTAACACACATAAAAAAACATACAGTCGAATTGAGTACCGTCTCCTTTTTGGAAGTCGGCAGAAAAGAAAACACAGACACGCAGACATAGAGACGGACAGAAACACATAGCGATCAAACTTATAACATCCCTCTTTTTGCGTCGGTGATTAAAATGCGCAAGTACAGGCCAAACTTGGTAAATTGGACAGTAGACATAATAATAACAAATTACAAAATTACATACATAGTTAGTATTTACTACTTTCCGTGGTGTCTTAAATATTTGTCAATTTTCTGTCTTTTGTCACCCTTATACTATAAAAAAAAAACATAAATGATATTCCATAAAAATATGACTTATATTACATTATTCATTTCGTGCTAGAGCTGAGATGTGCGAGTATGTTGCGCAGAGGTAAACCATAACGGCTTCACTTTTTGTTAACGCTTTATTTTACTACTCATTTAGTTTCCATACCGTGTGCTATATATGAAACGATTCTTAAGGAGGAAATCTAATAAAATGTAAAATAAAAAGAATAAAATCATTTCAGAGTTCAAACCTTAGACTACCACCTTTAGTAATACTGATTCTTAAATAGGTGATGTCGTAAATAGGCTATAATACAGTTCTTTGCTAAATCTCAGTCTATTAAGCGTATTATATCTTCCACCTCTACACTGTAACCGTAATATATTAAATAAAACACAGTGGACTAAATTTTAGAGACTACTCCCGACTAAAACAAGTCAAAGATAACTTCACGCCATAAATGTATATGGTGATTATAAATTCGTTAGTGGAATCGGTCTCTGTTGTTGCTTTACTCTGTGCTTAGATAGCGTCTGTTGACGCGATAAGCTGTCGTTTCAGCGCACGCTCCACTAATTTGGAGTTCGACCTTTGAACAAGTTATGGTGTACGGTGTAAACATTAGGGATGCATCCCATGCCGATACCGGTACAGATATATCGAATAGAAATAGATTTACAACGTGTTTGAGCCATGCTGCAGCTATATTATAGTTGTAGCACAATTTTTGTAGTGAAAACATCTTTAGCCGCGTTGAGCGATTTTCGGTAGGAGAAAAACTTATGGTTCGCGTCACCGATGACCTCGACATGCTAGTCACGAGCATGTCTACTATGCATCGTTAAAGCGGACTGTATACATGTATATACGCATATATAATTGACTTTTCACTTCTGTCGGTTATGACTGCCTTTTTTATAGAATAAGGATGATAAACGCGCATACACTCCACCTGATGGTAAGTCGATGCATGGTCCATAGACATCTACATCTGTCCTCGATTACGAATCATAATACGGATGCCTTGTCAGCCCTGAGGGCTATATAGAATGCTTCGTATCCAGTAAAAAGGGGTTTCCGGTTCACTACACTCATCATACTAAACACGGAGGACGCCTTCACAGAACATCAGCGTAAAATAGCAGCTCAATGCGTTACACACACAATATTGTTAAGTATTGCGGTGAAAGGCGATTCTGCAAGCCTGTTTGGATGTGACCTGCGGTGGTAGAAAATAGTGGTGACTCGAAAGCGGCAGAGCTCATTTGAAAGTAACTTCTTCTATTGCAAAAGTGTTCGTCTGCGATTTGCGTTACCAATTAAACCTGATACGTTTTTTAACTAACTTCAAAAAGAAGGACTCAATTTAACTGTATGTTTTTTTATGTGTTACCACATAACTTTTTTCTAGTTGAACCGATTTTGATGATTCTTTTTTTATTTGAAAACTGGTGCTTTTCATGTGGTCTCATATAAATTTGATCAAGGACTGACTAGTAGTTTTTGAGTTATACTTAATAATTTATATTGAAGTCGGCTGTACAAAATTTTTAATTTTAATTTATTATTCACATCATATATCATTTCAGTTATTTTCATATTTTTCATGAATATAATATGTTCTAGATTATTAACCCATGATGCAAAAAGAAGGTTGTTATAAGTACAATATTTTTAACTTTACCACTTGTTATAGAATAAGTATGACAAACGAGCATACAGTCCACCTGATAGTAAATGGATGCTGTGGCCCGTAGATATATACATTTCTGTTACGGAACAGTAAGTGATGTTAAAATTCTAAATACCGATCCGTTGTCATCTCTGAGGACTAAGATGAAATGCCTCGTTTCCAGTAAAAAAGGTCTCCCGTTTTCTGCACACATCATACGAAACACAGCAGCATTAAGCTGCTATTTTACTTTGGTATTCCATGAGAGCATGATCCTTCCTCGGGTCCAGCCGACCCATTCGTGCTACAACCATAATATAGCTGCAGCTTAACTCTACCACGTTTAGATTGTATTTGAACTCAGAACCTCTGGAAGCAACCGCGTTAACGACCATAAGACCAACGAGCAGTCACTTTCGTCTTAAGGTTCTGAGGAATATCGGACAAGTTTTTTTTTTTTCATTTATATGGAATTTGTTCTCGAATATTCGCAGTCCGGAGTTAGGTCAGAGAGGTTGTCTAAAGTATTTTATCATTAACATTTTCGGGCTACCGCGAAAGGGTTTCGTTGAGTGGAAAAGGGTGGACATTATTTTATGCGATTTATGACTTAAGTTACTAGAATGTTTTCAATTATATTATTAAATTTAATTAAATTTTTTCATCATCAACATTGTTATAAATTCTAACGTTGGATGAATCTAAATTTTTTATACGTGATAGAGTCAGCTGCAGCTTTATCAGTAGTATAGTTGTAGCACGAATGGGTCGGCTCGACGGACCACGCTCTGACCTCTCACAGAATACCAGCGTAAAGCAGCGTTAAGCTGCTTAACGCTGCTGTGTTTTATATGGTGAGTGTAGAGAACCGGACACTGCTTTTACTGGAAACTTTACTGGAATCGAGGCATTTTATCTTAGTTATCACGGCTGACAACACATCTGCAGATTGATTCGTAGTTGAGGATGGATGTAGATGTCTATGGGCCACAGAAACTACTTACCATCGGGTGGACTGTGTGCTCGTTTGTCACCCTTAACCTGTAAGAAAAATTAAATGAATTTGCTGTTATATCTAAATGGAAAAGTGGATTGGTAATATCAGAATCAGGCTTACTGAACTTCTTATAATAGAATTAAGGTAAAAATCACCGTAACATTATTAGTTTGCTTTTGCTGCCCTAGCTACCATATGTTTATCTCTGCTTAGCCTAATGGTTAACTGGGAGAGAATGCCTTAAGGCATTAAGTCCGCCATATGTACGTTTCTTTTTTGCATAAAAGTTTAAAAAAATGCGTGAGTGTCGTGGAACACTCGGTTGGAACGAAGTTCCTTGCGTAGTATATTATTATTTATCAATAATATTATTATTTATCAATAATAATATAGTACGCAAGGACGTACGTATTATATTATTGATTAACAAATACAAATAAATGAATTACTAGCGTCTATTAAAATGAAGCGTCATTTGAAATAAAATAATATTTATTTTATGGCAAGATAAGAACAAGTGCGAGGGAGATGGATATTATTCCATCTCACTTCCTTATTTCGCCGCCAAGGCCGTCTACACTATGACACAAGGGATAGTGACGGAAAAATCTTAAATTTTTTGTCGCCTAGCTCCCATCCGCCAAACCCGTACCGTCCGGTAAAGAACTTCGTTCCAATAAATAACATCTGGTTATCAGATGGTGGAAGGAAGAGTGAGAAATTATGTCGTGTAATTCTTGCGCACAACGTAGCACAGTGGTTATATGTCATCGCTGCAGGGTTTCAATGCGTCTTCAGTTCTCACACGGGATAACTACATTAATTGTCGTGTAATAAAGGGTTAGTGATCCTTGGAAGCTCAGATGGTTAGCGCTCACTGTAACCTTCACAGTACTCGAGCAACCCGGGTTCGATCCCAGCCGGCACCAATGAAATTGTTAATTGCAATTTTAAGTGCTGATTCACCACGTGCTCGGCGGTGAAGGAAAACATCGTGAGGAAACCTGCATGTCTGAGAAATAAGAAAAAAAAATATTTCGAAGACATGTGAAGTTCGCCAACACGCATTGGGGCAGCGCGGCGGACATTTCCTTGCCCTAAAACCCTTTCAGAAATGAGAGGAGGCCTGTGCCCAGCAGTGGGGCGTATATAGGCTGTAACTTTACTTTTACTCTAAAGGTTTAGTAGATCCGTCTGGATAGATACTAAAGCTTTTAACCATTTCTGTCATAACATTTAATGTTGTGCTTACACAGTAATTTAAACAGAAACAGAAACTTTTTTTATTCAATATTGATTATAAATAATACTTATTGAAAGTCACTCGTTTGTTTAATTGCCACTGGTTCGGAAGAAACCTCTGTCCTGGGAAAAACCAGCAAGAATTTTACGTGGTAGAGCCATGCTGCAGCTATATTAGTAATATAGTTGTAGCACGATTGGGTCGGCTCGACCGGGGAAGAACCACGCTCTCACAGAAAACCAGCGTAAAATAGCAGCTTAACGCTGCTGTGTTTCGTATGGTGAGTGTAGAGAACCGGAGACCCTTTTTACTGGCAAAGAGGCATTCCATCTTAGTCCTCACGGGTGACAACGCATCTGCATCTTGAGTCTTTATTGAGGATATATGTAGATGTCGATGGGTCACAGTAACCACTTACCATCAGGTGGACTGTGTGCTCGTTTGTCACCGTATCCTATAAAAAAAAAGAAACTACCCAGTGGGAATTACAAAAAAAAACAGCTTAAATTGATGTTTATTACACAACTAACAACACAAAACAAATTAGAAAATATTTATGTTTCTGTGTGAGCTTCGGACTGAAGGATATAGAGAGTCAGTATCATCACCGGCTTCGAGGCAATCCATCTTAATCCTCAGAGGTAGCAATACATCTGCAGCTTTCTTTGTTTACAATTGGTTGCTGGTGACCGTGCAGGAGTCACAGCAGGTGTCGTACAAACTTAAGTTTATATAACGCCGCCAATATGCAGGAAAAATGCATTTACTTTGATTGCAGTGATTTAGTTTGATTCAATTTCTGCTTTGGAGTACGTTTTTTTTATATAATAAGGGTGACAAACGAGCACACAGTCCACCTGATGGTAAGTGGATGCTGTGACCCATAAACATATGCATTTATCCTCAATAAAGAATCAAAATGCAGATGCATTGTCCCCGTGAGGACTAAGATGGAATGCCCCGTTTCCAGTAAAAAGGGTTTCTGGTTCTCTACACTCACCATAGGAAACACAGCAGCGTTAAGCTGCTATTTTACGCTATTGTTTCTGTACGAATCTAGTGTTAAGTATATTCGTACAGAAACAAACAGAACCAGTGTTATACACGCTGGCCAAATAAGAGGTATATATTTATTTTATGAAATTTACCAGATATAAACAAAAATTAAAAGGTTTTTTTTATTAAAAAAAAAAACTTTATATAGCCTTGGCCATTGCGTGTGGAACATAACACCTGCCAAATATCCACCTCTAGCAGCATGACAGATCTCTTTTCATCGCGTTTCTCATCATATTTACGCATAATTCTGGTTTTATCTGCTGCCTGCGTCTTCGCCCGCGTGTGATAATTTATTACGATTGGATTTCATGCGTTTTATGTTTTGTTCGGAACCCAAATTTTTCTAAAACAATAGAAGCCTAAGTTACTCCCTATAACATCAATTAAATGCCAGTGGAAGTACCGTCAAAATCGGTCCCGCCATTTCGGAGATTAACTGGAACAGACAGACAGACAGACCAAAATTTTAAAAATTTGTGTTTTTGTTATAAGTACCGTATATATACTTTCATATGCATTTAATAAAAAGCTGTTATTTTGATATTACAAACAGACACTTAATTTTTATTTATTTGTATAGATACAAAAAAAAAACAATTAAAGTAGATTGGGAGTCGAACCCACAACAGAGTACTGAGTACAAGACCACTTCCGCTGTAGGGCAGACAGACAGTGGTTAAAGTAAACGGAATTGAACTCAACTAGACTATTTGTCTGTATTTGTTACGAATTAACGAGTGGGCACTGGATTACAATCAACGGTCGGTGTCATTAGATGAAATCAGAGGTCATTGCTCTTGCAATTGTTTTGGTCACTAGCCTAAATAAATGACTAATTTTATTTATTTTCTACCGACTTCAAAAAGGAGGAGGTTCTCAATTCGACTGTATGTTCTTTTATGTGTGTTACCTCATAACTGTATTCTAGATGAACCGATTCGGATGATTCTTTTTTTTATTTGAAAGCTGGTGCTTCTCATGTTATCTCTTTTAAATTTAATCAAGTTCAGACAAATACTTTCTGAGTTCCTCTCTTTCTTCTAATATTTAATAATTTATATTGAAGTCGGTTGTACAACTTTTTTTACCACTTCTTTTAAAAACAAACTAAGTGATTTTTTTATAGAATAAGGGTTGACAAACTGTGTCCTGTAAACATGTACATTTATACTCAATTAAGATTTGAAATATAGATGCGTTGTCACTACTGAGGACGAATATTAAATACTTAGTTTGCAGTAAAAAGGGTCTCCGGTTCTCTACACTCACCATACGAAACACAGCAGCATTAAGTTGCTATTTTACGCTGGTATTCTGTGAGAGCGTGGGTCTACTCTGGTCGAGTCGACCCGTTCGTGCTACAACTATACCTGTTACTAATATAGCTGCAGCATGGCTCTACCACGTAAAAAAATATTTTAATTATAATTTATAGTCAATGTTTATGATTTGTGCACTATCATCCTAATTACTCCACCTTTTTCCTCCTAATTAGTGTGATATTTCCATTCCTATATTCCAAAGCCATTCGTGCTGCAACCGTGATATACAATGCAGCGTGGCTCTACCACGCATTCAATTTGACGATGAATCTGTCGTTTGCCCAACTGATACCACATTTATAGTCAGTTACCTACTAGGTAAGACACGTAGATATATTTAAATAAAACTAGTTTTACGAATTTTATCGCGTATATTAACTTATTTTATATTCCCGACGTTTCCCGACGTGAAGAATCGACGCTCCGGGAAGTCTGCAGTCTGTGAACACGTACAGGATCGCCCCCGTCACTACATTAGATTTGATATACCACACATCCTCACTAAAGAACATCGATTCCTTCCAAGGATGATTCGCAAGGATATCAAAATCAAAAAACATCCTAATTTCAATAGACAAGATGGCTGGGTGATACCATCTGCTTGGGATCCTATAATCAATAAAATTAAATCCCAACCCAAACATACAACTGCAAAACTTCAAAATACTGTAAGTTCATACTGCGTAGATCGAAACTAAAATTAATAATTTTTAATCTCTAGGTAGCCATGGTTAACTATGACATTGGGACGTCATACACAGCAGAAAAAAATTATGAGAAAAGGGTTCATGATTTATGAAAAACGTCACAGTTCGCGTCACTTCCCGCGGATTCCAAAGACTGCGCCGATACTAGATACGGGAATTCACGAGAATGCGCTAAAATTCCCTGCGCGACTTGTTTTTGGCTCAAATCTTAGTTTGCATGTTACACAATTAACATAATATAGGCCGGCAACGCATCTGCAATTCCCTCCCTGGTGTTGCAGTAGTTCATGGGCGGCGGTAGTCACTTACCATCAGGTGAGCCGCATGCTCGTTTACCCCCTCTCTTAAAAAAAAATACACCTCAGTCCCCCCCCCCCCCCCCATGACCACGGGTGCTGTAAAGTATTCTAAACGTCGGCAATATAAAATAAGTTCATATACGCGATAAAATCTGTAAAACTAGTTTTATTTAAATGTGTAGTGTTCGCGTAAATATAAGAAATCATCACGTAGATATAGTATAATATATACTGAACTCTTTAACTTTAAACATAAGACTCTAAAAATATAAAAATAAGTATATTAGTATATATACTTAAAAATATATATAAATAATAAAATATAATAATGTTGATTCATTATTCGATTGAGATATCCGCGGTAGATGCAGAGTGACCAATGTAGCACACCGAATCAGTAAGCTGAAGTGGCTATGGGATACAGCGTGAGCATTCGAAATTTTTCCTGCATTACTTTAAAGTTTTTTTTAGGAGGCTTAAACAGCCTTAAATAGTTTTCAATTTCTTTCATATTGCAAAAGATCTTACAAAAAAGTCAAGAAAAATCAGAAACGGTGTAGCAGTTCATGTCAAAATTATTTGGATCAAGATTGAATGATGAAGATTATTTCAATTGCGTGATAATTTTTATAAAAATCTAATAATTTTGAATTTTTTTTTTACAATTTAGATATTGTGAGTCACAGACAAGTTTGAGTTTCAAGACAAAATTGTCTTTAAATACCGGTCCAATTGTGCAAAATAGCTTTCCAAAAAAATAAGTCATATGATGATACTAAGTAATACATTGCTATAAAAAATATTGTATAGTAAATAATCTACTGTATGCATACACGCACGCACGCACGCATGAACGCACGAACGCACGCAGATTTTATTACTTTGATAGTACCGTATCTCCTATATACAGGTTACTAAGTAACCTAGCTAGGAGACTCGGAATTCTACCCATTTCTAATTGTTGCTAATCCACAAATATAGCTTCCACTCCAGCGATTTCATATCCGGAGATCTAGTAAACAATCTAGACGAATAACACACATGAACAAATGAATCAGGAAGCCGCAGTGCACGTTGTACTCAGAAGGTTAAGGAGCCGCCAATAAATTGCTTTTGGAGGGCGAATTGATATAACAATCATTTTTCGCGGTTGCTATCTTGTAATGGCGACCCATATTTCTGGCCCAAGTGAAAAAGGACTTAAGTGCAAAATGATAATATTACATGACAGGAGGAAAACATTGCGCGATATTAATGGGTTATATTAAACGCTCTTTTGAAATAATTCAAAATTTCAATAATCTTTTTTTATAGGATCGGGTGACAAACGAGCACACAGTCCACCTGATGGTAAGTGGTTACTGTGACCCATAGACACCTACATCTATCCTCAATAAAGACTCAAGATGCAGATGCGTTGTCACCCGTGAGGACTAAGATGGAATGCCTCTTTGCCAGTAAAAAGAGTCTCCGGTTCTCTACACTCACCATACGAAACAGCAGCGTTAAGCTGCTATTTTACGCTGGTTTTCTGTGAGAGCGTGGTCCTTCCCCGTTCGAGCCGAACCATTCGTGCTACAACCATAATGTAGCTGCAGCATGGCTCTACCACGTAGAAGATATACTACTTATAATTGAAATTGAAATGTCTATCTATAACAGAAGAGGGTCATAAGAGTAATCTGTGATTTAAAGCCGAGAGAGTTGCTGCGACAAAAATTTAAGGAAACTAATATATTCTCAATACTTTATGAAAACGTAATTAATGTACACAAAAATAAAAGTAGTTTTACAAAAATAAGAGATATTCATTCTGTAAATACTAGCAACAGACACAAGCTAGTAGTACCAGTTACTCGACTCCATTGTGTCAGTAATTCATTCTTGGGGCGATGTACGCTTTTACAACAAAATCTCAGAAAATATACAAAATTTGACCTGCTGCAAAGTTTATAAATTTTATTAAACTAAGTTTGTATAAAAAGGGTTTTATAATATTAAGGAATTTATGGATGATAATAACTCCTGGGAACAACAAGCTATTTCTAATTTGTTTTGTGTTGTTAATTGTGAAACATACGTGATGGTAGCAAGCTGTCCTTTTTTTTTTAAATTCCCTCTGGGTTTCTTTCTGGTTCTTCCCAAGGAGTGACTTTCAATAAATATTATTTATAATCTATATTGAAAAAAAAATTTCTGTTTCTGCTCCTAGCATCGAAATAAACGCCCTTTTTTGAGCTTTTCTAGATTCCTAAAATTTTTGTCTGTCTGTCGGCCCGGGCTTTTCTTCGGAATGGCTGAACCGATTGTGGTGAAACTTCACCAACAGATAAAGAGCAATACCAGGAGTGATCTTAGCTTTATCCGAAAAACTTTGCAGTTTTTTGTGTAATTGAACATATTAAATAAGTAATTTATAACAATTATCTTAAATCTAAATGATGCCACATTTTTGGATGAACTGGAACCAACTCAGGCGAGGCTGGGCGGGTTGCTAGTATATAAATAAAATTTCCTTTTCCCAGGGATGTAGGTGGATATCAACGATATTCGTTACATCGAATTAAATCTATTTAAAACAATACAAATGTATTTATTTCGTAAAAATTTATTAATTTTTATGAATATTTATTCTAAGTTACTTTTTATTGATTTTTCAAATAGAATGAGGAATACGTTTTTAAGGAAATTATTAAGATATCATTTAGCCGGGTACCAGCTGGTATATAATATATTATATATATATATATATATATATATATATATATATATATATATATATATATATATATGTATAATATATATATATATATATTATGCCAATCTTACGTTCGAGTCCTACCACCTAGGAGGATAGAATTCGGCCTAATTGACACGCTTGGCTGTCTCAGATTTCTAGCACCTTTGATACTGCTGCCAGTCACCGTTCTAAGTATTTTAACCGACTTCAAAAAGAAGGGGGTTCGCAATTCTAGTGTATGTTTTTTTATATGTATGTTACGCGATATCTTCGCAGATTGAGAACCAATTTTAATGATTATTTTTTTTATTAAATAGGCTTTAGCTCAAGGGTGGTTCCATAAAATCTTCAAGAAAAACTTCCGCCCACAAAGGTGGCAAACCTAACCGTGTTGTGGCGGTATCCACTACCCCATATCGTCGCGTGGTTGTCGTAAGAGGCGACAGAGGGAAACTGCAACAGGAGATGGACGGCAGCATTATCTTGATAACAACTAAAAATAATTTAAAAAAACGGCGGTTGCCAACCCGCATGCCAAGCGTGGCAACTATGGCAAAATCCCCCCTATGAGGTAATCTATAGGGGAGGCCTATGTTCAGCAGTGGACTTTATAGGCTGTGATGGATGGATGTACAGAAGATAATCTACCAGGAGCACATGACCCACTGATAGGTGATATTATTAAATCAACAGTAACATTACAACTATGGTAAAATCTATGAGGCAATCTATGGGGGAGGTCTATGTTCAGCAGTGGACTTAATAGGTTGTACTGTAAGGGTGGCAAATAAATAACTACTTTTTTAGCAATTTGAAGTAGGTTTTTACTTTTTGTTAAAAGTTATAATTATTGCAGTTCTGGCGTAAATGTGGTTAGGTGCACTAAATACCAATAACTTTCTTTATACAATCAGTTCTCGAATGGCAGCCTCGTATCGACGGGCAAAGTGTAGGGGGTCCCCTACTAGATGGAGTGACGACTTGGTAAGACGTGCACATGCATTACACGTGGTAAAGCCATGCTGCAGCTATATAAGTAGTATAGTTGCAGCACGAATGGGTCGGCTCGAACGGGGAAGGACCACGCTCTCACAGAATACCAGCATAAAATAGTAGTTTAACACTGCTGTGTTTCGTATGGTGAGTGTAAAGAACCGGACAGCCTTTTTACTGGAAAATAGGCATTCCATCTTAGTCCTCACGGGTGACAACGCATCTGCATTTTGAGTCGCAAACGAGGATAGATGTAGATGTCTATGGGCCAGAGCAAACACTTACAATCAGGTGGACTGTGTGCTCGTTTGTCACCCTATCCTATAAAAAAAAGTCGATGAATGCAGGAGGCCCAGGACCGTGCTTTGTGGCATTCCTTGGTAGAGGCCTATGTTCAGCAGTGGACTCATGAAAGGCTGTAATGATGATACAAGTATTTAACCGGTTTATGTAACGGTGACAACTATAGCCCAAAGATACTTCCACGTCACCTATGGTGAGTGTTGAGAACCGGAGACACTTTTTACTGGAAATGAAGCAATCCATCGTAAACTCAGGCGTGACAACGCATCTGTATTTTGATACTTAATCGAAGATAAATATAGATGTCTAAGTGCCACAGCATTCACTTACCATCAGGTGGATAGTGTGCTCGTCTGTCACCCAATCCAAAAAAAAAAAAAAGAAAAAAGAATACTGTCTTAACCTTTAAATACAACGAACTTTAACTTCACGAACACAGAAATTGAAGCGTAAATAAAAAAATCATCTAAAATATTTTAACATCCGTTAATACGTTTGTTTAACTTGTATTTTATTAATATCTACATATTTGTTTTATTCATACCATATTGTTTCCTTGATTCCACAGGAAAGTCTTCCGGAATGAAGTTGGTTTGCAGTAAAATCAACACATCGAAAGAAAATGTAAACACAGACCGTACTCCGTTTCTTTGATATTGTTAATGTTTGTGTAATTGTTATATATCAACCGACTTCAAGAAAGGAAGAGATTCTCAATTCTATTATATTTTTTTATGTGTGTTACCTCACAACGTTCTTCTAGGTGAACCAATTTTGATGATTCTTTTTTATTTGAAAGCTGGTGCTTCTCCTGTGGGCCCGTATAAATTTGATCAAGATCAGACCAGTAGCTTTTGAGTTATCCTTAATAATACGTATTTAATTGACTTCGGGTACATTGGTGATGAGAATTTTATTTACATCAAAGTCGGTTGTACAAAATTATTCATTTTAGCACTTGTTACATGTAATTATTAGAGATCGTATAATTTAAAACTTTACGCGTATGTTTTGTATTTTGGTAGATTTATTAATTTTCTTTACTTAACTATTATTTTTTAAGGTACATCAATTGCAGTATGTATATGTAAGTATATATTGTGACTATTTTTGGACTTGTGCGCGAGCACATACCCACCTGATGGTAAGTGGATGCTGTGGCCCATAGAAATCTACATTTATCCTCTATTGTTCCGCGTTGTCACCACTGACAATGACTCGTATCCGGTAAAAAAGGTGTTCGACTCAGAGACGTGGCATTTTGTCAAAAATCCCTTTTTTTACTAAAAATTGTTACAGTAAGCGATAGTTGTAGTGTGGTGTTAATAATTAAAAATTATAAATTTTGTACAACCGACTTCAATATAAATTATTAAATATAACTCAAAAACTATTTGTCAGAACTTGATAAAATTTATATGATATATGACATGAGAAGCACCAGCTTTCAAATAAAAAAAAAAGAATCAACCAAATCGGTTCACGCAGGAAATGTTATGAGGTAACACATATAAAAAAGAACATACAGTCGAATTGAGTACCTTCTTCTTTTTGAAGTCGGTAGAAAACAAGCGAATACCTTCAAGTCATGGTATCTTACTGGCTATCGTAGTTGTGTTCTACAAAGAACACTACTATCGAGGTAGAAGAAAAGATTAAAAGACAAAAAGTGGCAATGAGTGGCTTTCTGGTGTATTCAATTTTTTACAAGTGTTTTTAAAAAACATTGTTTTAAATTTACGATGTCCTCCTTACCGAATATTTTTTTTATTTATTAAGATGAAGAGGAAGAGCCGTGGTAGCTCAGATGGGTAGCGCTCGCTGTAAGCTTCACAGTACTCGAGCAACCCGGGTTCGATCCCCGCCGGCACCAATGAAATTGTAAATTGCAATTTAAGTGCTGATTTACCACGTGCTCGGCGGTGAAGGAAAACATCGTGAGGAAACCTGCATGTCTGAGAAATAAGAAAAAAAATATTTCGAAGACATGTGAAGTTCGCCAACACGCATTGGGGCAGCGCGGTGGACATTTCCCTAAAACCCTCCCAGAAATGAGAGGAGGCCTGTGCCCAGCAGTGGGACGTAAATAGGCTGCAACTTTACTTTACTTTAAGATGAAGAGGAAGACAGTGAATTTAAAGAAATTTATTAGATAACGATCAGCGACTGATAACTAAGTTGAATGATTCACAGACATTAAATATTCAGGCTCTCTCTTTTTCTTGATTAATTGGGTGCGTCTTAAATTTTCCCAACATTTTAGCGATTGTTTTTTTAATTATTTCTTATATTTACGCGAACACATTAAATGAATATTGATAATTATACTGATTTTATTGCGTTTAACTTTTTCACTTCTTCTTCTTCTTCTTTTAAATTATGGCTTCTCTTGATAGAATTCTGCCAGTGTCAAAACAGTCATGATAGTGACAAGTAAATATTTATTACATTAAAGAGTTCTCGATTTTACGAGTGGGTTCACAACCTACAACAAAAGACGTCACATTTTTAAATACCATCACCAAAATTGATTAGTAATTTTACAGTTTAATATTATTAGTGCGAATAAAATCACACAAAATATTTACAAAAGGAATATACACTAGGGTTAACAAATACTGGAAATTTATAGGACGCGGGACGTAATGGGGCAGGATATCATAGAGAGAGTGAGAAAGATTAGGACAATCAAAGAACAGGTGATTTACGGATCCTTCGTCTAGCCCACATACCAACTTTTTCACTTGGTCACGAGGAACTGAGGTTTTTGACATACCTTAGTCATAGTTACCCCGGCTACCATCAGGTTTTGAATATAAATTTTTGGTTAGCTCTACGCAGGATGAGCTTACAGTAGTATCTTTTGCAGTCGTATGCTTGGGTTTGGATTTAATTTAATTAATTCTAGGATACCAAGCAGATGGTAGCACCCAATCGTCTTCTCTATTGAAATTAGGATGTTATTTAATTAAAATACCCTCGCGAGTCATCCTTGGTAGGAATCGGTGTTCTTGTGCGAGGATCTGTACAAATATTCATTAGGATGCCTCTTACAAAAATAAATCTATCAATAGCGCGCAAAGCGGCTGTAATTTGTTAGTATTCACGAGAACGCGGTCAGTTGATTTCCATCAATAGATCATTTTAAAATCTATAAGCATCGAATTAAATAAATCTTACAATGTTAAATTTGTGCGGATACGGAAGTCGTACTTACTAGAGACGGGTGTGATCAGTTTGCTTTTAATTGCATTTTATTAAATACTTGATATACGTTTCATTACGAATAGTGGTTGAAGATATGATGATGAAGAAGAAGGAATATTATAAGCGTTGCTTTGACATTGGATGAAACTAGTTTTTGCGGGTTTTATCGCATTAATTATTTTATAATGATTTCGTATATTTATGCTAACACCACACATTGAATAAAACTACGTTTACTGATTTTATCGCGTTTAATTTACTTAATTTAATTCCCGACGTTTCGGGTGATTTACAGCAACCCATGGTTACGGGGAGGACTGAGATGTTTGACGTTCTAATATCATATTTAGCCCGGCTACCTTCTGTTTTTCAATATTAATTGTTGGTTCGATCTACTCCAAATGACCTTACATTATCTTGACGTCTTGCAGTGGTATGCTTGGCTTTGGATTTAATTTTGTTAATTACAGGATCCCAAACGGATGGCAGCACCCATCCATCTTGTCTATTAAAATTAGAATGTTTTTAATTTCAATAACCTTGCATATCATCCTTGGTAGGAATGGTGGTCTATGGTGTTCTTTTGCGAGGATATGTGTTCTATCGAATCTGATGTAATAGCGGAGATGATCTTGATCATGTTCACAGACTGCAGACTTCCCAAAACGGCGGTGTCTCACGTCAGCTATATATTTTTTTGTTCGCGGTTTATGTTTGCGGGTTTTGATAGATCCTTTTGTTTGTCCTATGTAAGAGAGATCACATTCGCAATCAAGCTTGTACATTCCTGCATCTTGTAGAGGAATATGACACTTGACAGATAGTAAAAATTGACTAATCTTAAATTTACTAATCTTCTTCGGCGGCTTGAAGTATGTTTCAATGGAAGCTTGCCTCAAGATGTATCCATTCTTGTCTGTGACTCCTCTGATATAGGGCAGTACAGCAGGCACACGCTTGACTGTGGCCGGCTTCACTCCGTCACTGTGACGTAGGCGCGGGACCCGAATCTTGTTGTCTTGCAATACTTGCTCGACGTGCTGAAGCTCGACGGCCAATTGTTTTCTGTCGCAGATCCCCGTGCTCTCTTGATTTTCAAAGATTTTCCCACGGTAGCTAACTGTGATGGATGATGTTGAGATTCACCATTTAAATATCGGTCCGTATGAGCCTATAGTGTTATCAAGATTCCGGATGACTAAACATCTAGGAAAGCTAAAGAATTGCTTGCCTTTAACTCCATTGTGAATTGTATTTTAGAGTTTATGGAATTAAGGTGGTCTAAAAATGCAGTTACTTTGTGAGATGGTAAAATTGTGAAAGTGGCCTCTACGTACCGCTAGTAGAATCTTGGATTTACAGGAGCAGTAAGAGGAGCTTTCTCCTCAAAAAAAAAAACTCCATGATTATGTCGGCGATTATGGGAGATACCGGTGAGCCCATCGCCACACCGTTTTCGTGCTTGTAGATCTCTTTCTTCCACAATATACACATATTCTGTAGGCATGTTGTTATCTTCTAGCTTCTTAGTTACAATTGAGATGCAGTCATCAATATGTAAGCATGTGAATAGTGACTGAACATCAAAACTGACCATAGTTTCATTGTCAGCGAGATGTTGGTCTTTTATTTCACTAATAAAATGGTACAAATCCTTTGTGTGTACTCTGGTGTGTCCTCTCAACGGTGACAGAATTTTTTTTTTTCATGAAGTTATATGATCTTTGTAGATTCCACCACGCTGAATGGCTTCGTTCAAGTTTAACCGAACATGCGGGGAGATATGTTTATGACTTTGCATATGGTCTTACATAGCTGGTTACTTGATGACCTCTCATCAAGTAACCAGCTATGTAAGACCATACACACATATAAGGTTTCCGTCAACGCCCCTCTTGGCACCTTGGATCATTGTCTTGTTCGGAGTGTGGTGCCACTCACACTTTCGTCGCGGTTGCATTCTGCAAGCTGTCGCCATGTTTGGCACTATAGGTCGGCCGGTTGCCATAGGATGCGGTCTATTTTGCATCCTACACTTTTGCGGGCTTGCTTCTCGCCGGACGATCCCAGCGTTATTGCTGATTCTGTCGTTGATTTGGTACTTTAGGGTATTTAACTTTTTTTGGTGCCCATCGGAGGCAGATCCCAGCTATGATTTGGTCGCACCTGTAAAATACCATCAAGCTATAAGAAGGAGTGCTCCCGGGCCGGGGTTTGCATCAACGTCTCAGGATGTAAACACCAGCGCTCTTAAAAAGAAGTATAATTCCGCCTCCAGGTCCTTTAAAAGAATAATTGCCAGGGCAAGGCCAGAGCACTTCGGCAAAATTGGCGAGAAGCTAGTTCGCCTTTCTTTGGGAACCCGTGCAAGGGAACTTCTGTCAGTCATCTCTTCCATATCTGCACAGTGAGGACGTCTCACTGGCGCATGCCGCAAAGGAGAAAACCGATATGTTAAGCTCTTACTTTGCATCCAGCTCGACTCCCAATGACAGGGGGAACATACCGCTTATCAACCCGTGGTGTAAGTGCTCCATGGCAGATGTGTATTTTACACTGCGCTCGGTTCGCAAAGCAATCTTCTACCAGGACGTAAACAAGTCAAGTGGGCCTGATGGAGTCCCTCCCATTGTGCTGAAGACGTGTGCTCCGGAGTTAGTACCGTTTTTCACGCGTCTATTTCCTTCGATTGGGTCTGACACAAAGCGCTTCTTTTGACGCTCCCTTCCTATAGGCTTACCGAGAAATAGTCCAATTGGACCACCAGTTTCCTTGCTGATCGGAGCATCAAATTTGTAGTAGATGATGCATGCTCTGATTACAAACCTATTAACGCCGGTGCCTGCGTGCTATCACCAACGTTGTTTCTTTTGTACATCAATGACATGTTGAAAACCGGTAACATTAATTGCTAGGTAAAACATCGCCGAGTACCGGAACAAACTTGTGTCTGAAAGCAAGTCTTTGCTGAATCGAGGGCTACTAAATCTAGTCTAGTTTAAACCCAAGAAGACACAAGCTTGCGCGTTTAGCGCTAAACCTAACCACTTTGTTGTATCCCCTCAGTTTTAAGGCTCCCCTTGCTGCCTCAGCTAGCATCGAAATCCTCGACTTCAACATATCGAATAGTGTGTAGTTTCGTAGTCACTTGGAAGGGAAGGCCAAATTAGCCTCTAAAAAGCTTGGCGTGCTCAGCACAGCGGGACAGTATTTCATGTCGCCACATCGCTTGCAACTTTACAAAGCGCAAAATCGGCCTCACATGGAATACTGTTCTCATCTCTGGGCCGGGGCACCCCAGTCCCAGCTCCTTCCACATTTTTTTTAATAGGATAGGGTGACAAATGAGCACACAGTCCACCTGATGGTAAGTGTTTACTGTGACCCATAGACATCTACATCTATCCTCAATAAAGACTCAAGATGCAGATGCGTGCCCGTGAGGACTAAGATGGAATGCCTCTTTGCCAGTAACCCCTTTTACCGGTTCTCACTCACCATACGAAACACAGCAGCGTTAAGCTGCTATTTTACGCTGGTTTTCTGTGAGAGCGTGGTCCTTCCCCGGTCGAGACGACCCATTGGTGCCACAAATATACTACTAATATAGTTGCAGCATGGCTCTACCACGTAAAAAAAAATTGAGTCTTGGTCTCTTCGCGGCAAGAACTTTCTGATCGGCTCGATTCACTGGCGCTGCGTAGGGATGTTGCATATTTTTGCATTTTCTATCGAATCTACCACGGGGAGTGCTCAGAGGAATTGTTCGGATTAATTCCAGTCGCCAAATATCACGAACGCACATCGCGTTAAAATTCACAATACCATCCTCACCATCTAGTTGCTTGGCGGTCCACGACTGTGCGTTTTACTAGGAGTTTTCTTCCTCGTACAACTTGTCTGTGGAGTTTTTTACCACCGCTGATTTTTCTAGACCAATACGACTTAGGGGCCTACAAGAAAAGTGTTACTCCTTTCTAAGAGGCCGGCAATGCACTTGCGATTCCCCTGGTGTTGCGGTTATTCATGGGCGGCGGTAGTAACTTTTCATTAGTTGAGCCGCATGCTCGTTTACCTCCTCTTCTATAAAAAAAGATCCGAACCGATAGTTTTGTCTTGCGGTAAAAGCTTCTAATAAACGATGCCCTTCCATCCCACCATACACACAGCATCAGCTAATTGGGTTTTAATCCGGGTTTTGCTACAGCCTGTGGAGCTTGACTACTCTTTGACCATGATCTTTATCGCACGTTCTAGTCCATTTTTATTTTTCATCTTTGTGACCAATCTTTTCAAATGAGTGAACGGTTCATTAGGTTTCAGTCAGCTCGTGTGGTACCCAAATATCGAGCTTTTTTATATAGTCAGACTTTTTCAAATGGGTCAAAACTGTTTAGATCAATCCTCAATTTCTCGACTATGTTGTAACTACCAATATCCCGACCTTCCTTCACTTTTTCAAAAATGGCATCGACTTTATCCATATGGGGGCGACCAGAGCGAGTTGCATAATTTACTTTTAAAATTTACTTCAAAATTCCTGGACTGAAAACGTATGAACCAACTTTGTGCTACTCTTAGGCTGAGGTCTACTCGTACTTTGACTTTGCTCAGACTTAGCTTACGAAAAACTTAGCTGAGTATATGCTTAGCAAAAACTTTAAATTTATGTTTGTATCGGGCTAACATTAAGCTAAGCTTATGGTAAGGCTCAGACAGACCAAATATTAATGAATGCTTCATTCCACACATTATGTTTTTGACTTTACTGTATAGAAGTAAATACTATATATATATTTAAAATAGAAAACGGGCGTATGAGAACGGGAACGGATAAGATGAGTGCAAAATCAAAAAAAAAGAAAAAATAAGATTTTAAGGAATTTGAAATAAGATTGAAATTACGTAATTAGAAAATGGATTAATACTATTTAAATTAGAAGACGGCCTAAAACTACCTAGTTATTGTTATAATTAATTAGAGTAATTAAAAACAACAATTTAAAATTAATACGGTGGTTTTGAATAATATCCTGAGTTTTACGTAAGTCGTCGACACCGTTGAAGGCCTAAGCGCGCACTCAGCACGACTTCGAAGTTTTTTTTTATAGGATAGGGTGACAAACGAGCACACAGTCCACCTGATGGTAAGTGGTTGTTGTGGCCCATAAACATCTACATCTATCCTCGTTTGCCAGCGAGTGCTAACCATCTGAGCTACCACGGCTCCTCATTTCTGAGAGGGTTTTAGGGCAAGTGTATGTCCGCCGCGCTGCCCCAATGCGAGTTGTCTTCGAAATATTTTTTTTAATTTCTCACACATGCAGGTTTCCTCACGATGTTTTCCTTCACCGCCGGGTACGTGGTAAATTAGCACTTAAAATTACAATTAACAATTTTATTGGGGCCGGCGAGGATCGACCCCGGGTTTGCACACGCACTGTGAAAGTGAAACTAACCCTCCCTCAAACCCTCTCAGAATTGAGATGAGCCCTGTGCCTAGCAGTGGGAACTATATAGGCTGTAATTTTTTTTTATAGTTGCATAACGACACGAGTATCCTTAACAGGTAGGGCGTGAATGAAAAATGTGATGAGGAAGTGAGGGCGATGTAGGAGTAATCAAATAGACGATTTTTTTTCGTTTTAAAAGCTTATGCACGCGCCCCTATTAAACCTTGCGGCCGTAGGAACATGCTTAGTTTGCCTTAAGAAAAATCCGCCACTAGGTAATGGGCAGTCATGAGATGGCAAAATGTTTGATAATTCATATAGAATTATAAACTTACTATCTACGTCTACACTAGCAAATACACAAGGGATTCTAAAATATTGCAATAACACGGATGTAAAATAAATATAGGGGAAGAAAATTTAACCGATAAAGCGGTTATCATCTCACTGTAGCGTCGTTACAAATTGTTCTTCATCCAACCAGATTAATAGCTCCAGTTTCCGGAACAAGTTTGATGTACGCGCTGCTAAAGATAGCCTAATTGCGGCAGAGTCTCTCGCCTCGCGATAATTTTCGACTGTCATAAATGCTTATAATTTATATAATTACTTGGATGTCGGCTACCGTATGGCTTAATAGTTACTGTTGGCGACGCGCTTAAAAAAGTCAGTTATATCATTTTTATAAGTTTTCATTTCATAAAATAAACTACATTTTCACTTATAATTATTTACTATTTAAATTGTAAAACATTCCAAATGATAAGGCAGTCTATGTTAAAAGTAAATAGATTAAATATAATGATAAGAATATTCGATTTTCTAACGAAAGTTCGGGGTTCGATTACCCGGTCGAGAGTTAATTCCACAAAAGTTTGTTTATAGATTAACTTAGAATTACATAGCCGATTACTATGTGTTACATACGACTATGTAATACGAATAAAAGTCTTATATTAAAATAGATACTTATCTTAGATAAAAATATATTTTGTTATTGTGATAAGAAAGGAGATACATAATAGCTAGATAAGAATAGCATATGTGAATAAATAATGTTTAATAATGAACAGAGATAGCTGTAATTTAGACAAAGAAAGCTGAGCTCCTACTGAGTTGATGAGGGTCGTGCAGAGATCGGTTGTTCATGTTGTATGGGACTCGAACAGTGTCTAAATGATGTACTATAAAAGTAAAAATAAATTGTTTAATATACTTGGTTCGGTTGTCTGCGCTCAAGCCGCGCGGACGTATTCTTCGGTCGAGCCCATGCGCTCCCGAATTACTAAGTTGCAATTGTGCGAAAAAAAAGACAATAAAAGGATTAAGTGCTCGAAGTGCTTCAGTGGTGTTGTGCGTCATTGCCGCCGTCAGGTTGCATCGGCCCGCCGGCCCATTGTTCTATTGTGTTAGGGATTAGTGTAGTGCCCCACGCTCTGCCAATTTCCAGTAAAAACTGTAAGTAGTTTATTACACACCGCCGTGCCGCCTCAGAGGCGGCTATTATATTGTTATTGTATTAATCTCTGTGTTCGCTTGTCGCATTAGGCGACAGCTAGGTACACACCCTAACGTACCAACGCGTTAGGTATATAGGTGTTCGTTTAAGCACACACCTCCCCCGCCGTGAGGTGGGGGAGCTTGGTACACAAGTGTTTTCTTTAAAACAAGACAAGATGGCGGCTATAACCATAGCCGAACTCGCCGACTTTTTCAGTCGTGCGTGCCCCGACGTTTGGGCGACCTTTCTAGCGCAACGCCAAACGCCCGCTGCTGAACGTCCGACCGTGTTGGTGGACGACCCTATGTCGCCCAGCACCGGACCCGCGACCCCCGCGTCCGTAGAAACGCTTTATGACGTAGGATCCCCCGCGCCTTCTGCGCTCTCCACTCGTGGGCCGTCCCCGGCGTTCTCGGACGCCGAGACGGGCTCCGAAATGGAGTTCGACGTCGCGAAACCCGCCATGCCCGATGACGAAGGCTTCACCGTAGTCTCGGGCAAAAAACGTAAACGTCCCGCCGCGAAAAAGGGCGCCGAGCCTCACTCGGCCCCTTCGTCCCCGTCGTCGTCACCTAACGCCACTCCGGCTAAAAAGACCGCGCCTTCAGCGCGGCCTAAAATCGCCAAAATCGCGAACTCTGAACCCGCCGCGGTGCGCAAGGAAAAACCGCCGCCCCCGATCATCCTTCAGGATAAATCCCGATGGAGCAACCTTTCGCATTGGATTGACTCCAAAAAAATCTTCTGCCCAAAGGTCCACAATGGTGGCCAGGGCATACGCATCCACGTCTCAACGACTGATGACTTCCGCGCTTTAACTGCGCATCTTAAAGCTCAGAAACTGAGCTTCCATACTTACGCCCTTGCGGAAGAACGCAACCTCCGCGTAGTCGTTCGCGGGCTCCCTAAGGAGCTCGAAACCGAGCACATTTTAAGCGATCTTAAATCGCAGAATCTCCCGGTTAGGGAAGTGCACAGAATGCACCACCCCACCGACAAAAAAAGATACCTAGACCTTTGTCTAGTTATCTTAGACCTGTCCCCGGAAGGGAAAGAAATATACAATATTCGCCGAATCTGTAATCTCACTGGGATTACGGTAGAGGCCCCCCGTAATAGGGGCATCGTTGGTCAATGCCACCGATGCCAACTGTATGGCCACTCGGCCAAAAATTGCTATGCGAAACCTAGATGCGTTAAGTGTCTAGGTGACCACGGCACACCCGAGTGCACCCGAACGCCCGAGTCGGAAGGCCCTCCGAGCTGCGTTCTGTGCGGCGAAGCGGGACACCCAGCGAACTATCGCGGGTGTACCAAAGCGCCGCGTAGAAAGTGGCGCGGAGGCGCAAACCGGCGCGGACGAGCGGCTAGCGCTAGTAGGTCCCGTCCTAGGCAACATGCCCCATCACTAGCACCGATCTCGGTGTCTCAACCCGCGCCCCCTCAGCCTCACACCAAACCCGCCCCCGCTAAAGGGTCTTCCGGGCAAGGTGTAAGCTCATCGGTGCCTTCAGCACCCGCGTCGAACGCATGGGTTAAGCCCCCGGCGATTGTTAGCGCGGCCGCCTCACGGCCAGCGCCCTCTCTCCAGGCTCAAAAGCCCAAACTTGCCCCTCAGGCATCTTCTACCTTCGCTGCTGACTTCTCGTTAGTCTGCAGCTTCTTCAACAATATTAATGTTGCCGAAGTGTCTTCCCTGGCCCGTAAACTACGCGAGGCCAAATCCGCTCAAGATAAGCTCAATGCCACCATTGAGCATATCAATCTCATCGACGCGATCGGTTCATTCCAATGCGCTTAAATAATAATCTCTCTAAAACAAAATGGCAGTACAACATACAGGCAGAACCAAACCTAGCTCACTGACTGTCGCGTTCTTTAACGCAAACGGCATCAGAGATCAAAAGGAAGAAATCGTGTACTTTTTACGCGATCATGATGTCGACATCATGCTAGTGCAGGAGACCTTCTTGAAACCTAGCGTGCGCGATCCCAAAATAGCTAATTATACCTTAGTAAGAAATGATAGGCTGACCGGACCTAAAGGCGGCACCTTGATCTACTACAAAAGGTCCTTGCACTGTATACCGTTAGACACTCCACCGCTTGCTAACTTAGAAGCATCGGTATGTAGAATAGCACTTACGGGCCATCCGCCCGTCATAATTGCCTCGGCATATCAGCCACCGCAAACACCCTTATTAGAAGCCGACATCTCGGCACTACTAAATCTAGGCCCCAGCGTAGTAATCGCGGGTGACCTAAACAGTAAGCACGTTAGTTGGAACTCTAACCTAAACAATCCAAACGGAAACATATTATGCGGCCTCACGGAGAGACTTAACTTCGACGTTATCGCTCCTGAGAGCCCAACTCACTACCCATTTATAACTAGTCACCAACCGGACGTCCTTGACGTAGCTATTTTAAAAGACATCCGGCTTAACATTAACTCGATCGAAACTTTCATCGAACTATGCTCGGACCATAGGCCGATCGTATTAGAACTGGGCCGGTCGGCTGGTGAGGTCCCTCAGACCAAAACCATCGTCGACTGGCGTAAGCTCAAGGTCAAACTTGAGTCTACGAACTCCCAGCATTTAGACTCAATACCGGACAAGATAGACTCGCCGGAGGAAGCCAATAGGGCGATTAGCGCCCTATCGACTCACCTCACATCAGCGGTCGAAGAGTGCTCCCGTAAGGTTCGTGTGTCGAGCGATCGGTACACAAAGCTTCCGGCAGACGTTCGACGGCTGATTAGAGCGAAAAACTCCGCGCTAAAAGCATATGACCGTTATCGCACGGCAGATAACAAAATCCGGCTACGTTCTCTGCAAAACGAGATTAAACAACGCGTTGTAGAATTTAGAAATGATAAATGGGATAACCTCTTAGAGGGATTAGAACCATCTCAAGATGCCTTTTGGAGGCTGACTAAAGCCATAAAAGCAGAGCAAATTGCTCCCATGCCGCCTCTCGTGAGGCTCGACCACCCCGATCTCGCCTTAGACGATCTCGAAAAAGCCGAATGCCTAGCCGACAGTCTAGAGAGCCAGTGTACCCCATCCAGCGTACCAACAGATCCCGCTCACCTGCTAGAGGTAGAAGCGGAAATCGAACGTAGGGCTGCGTTTCCGCCAGCGGGCGATCCACTCGATCCCGTGACTTTCGAAGAAGTCACTAAGACCATAAAAAGCCTTAAGATTAGATCAGCCCCTGGGCCAGACGGCATCAGTAACAAGGTGATCAAATCTCTTCCGGCACCGTTAATTTACCTCCTCGTAGGAATTTTCAACGCGCTTCTCTCGAGCTGCTCTTTCCCGGATATCTGGAAAGAAGCAGACGTAATAGGAATCCATAAACCGGGCAAACCGCGTAACCGACCCACCAGTTACAGGCCTATCAGCCTACTCAACACCTTAGGTAAATTATATGAGCACACTATCCTCAAGCGCCTCCGTCACTTCACGGAAACTAACAGACTCCTCCCTGACGAACAGTTTGGATTTAGAGCCAAACATTCATGTACTAACCAAATTCATCGCCTAACAGAATATATTCTGTCTGGCTTCAATCATCATCCGACAAGGAGAAAATCTCGAGGCACGGGAGCCCTCTTCTTTGATGTCGCAAAGGCTTTTGATAAGGTCTGGCACGACGGCTTGCTCTACAAGCTGTATAAACTAAACGTGCCGGACAGGCTCGTACACATCATCCGAGCCTTCCTTTCAAATCGCTCTTTTCGCTATCGAGTGGAGGGAACCCGTTCTTCGAAACGCTTTCCTAAGGCCGGTGTCCCACAAGGCTCCGCCCTGTCTCCAATTCTGTTTACACTTTTTACGAGTGACATCCCTAAAGATCCAGCGGTCAACACCGCTCTCTTCGCCGACGATACGGCTCTCTTTGTATCAGAGTACAATAGGAATATTCTCACTTTAAAACTCCAAAAAGCTGCCAATCGCTTAGGCGAATGGTTCCGCCAATGGAGAATTGAAGTGAATCCCGAAAAAAGTGTAGCAATATACTTTCAACGGAATCCAAAACAGTCCGGTAATGGACCAAGAAAACGTATGAAGGTAATTACCTTATACGGCCGCCCCATCCCATGGGAATCCTCGGCCAAATATCTGGGCGTTACGTTTGACGCCAACATGAGTTTCGCGAAACACATTAGTATTGTTCGCAACAAAGCCAAGTCAGTTATTGGCCGTCTCCATCCTCTTGTGAACAGCAAGAGTAAGCTGTCTCTAAGGCACAAACTCCATTTGTACAAATCCTGCGTTAGACCTATCATGGCTTACGCAAGTGTAGCCTTTGCACACACATATAAGTCCCACCTAAACGAACTACAGAAAGTTCAAAACCATTTCATCCGTAAAGCCACCGGTGCACGGTGGTATCAACGGAACTCTGATTTACACAGCGATTGTCAACTCCCCTGTATCTCCGAATACTTTAAGGAGATGTCCCAGCGCTACTTTGACAGCGCCGAAGCTCATCCGAACCCCCTAGTGGTAAACGCAGCCAACTACGTCCCGATACCGAACGTCGCGCCGTTTCTCCGTAGACCGCGTAATGTATTAATAGAGCAACCGCGCTCGCTCGATCCCGTCGACCCAAACGTCGCAGGCACATCACACACTGACACTACACCCACACCAATTGGGACAAACACTAATAGGACAACGGAAGGGGCGCGTCGCACCCGTAGGCGGGCACGACGCGTTCCAACACACACCGCGTACACACCGTACACCCGCGTGCCTGGGCGGTTCTCACCGCCCAGAACATCGACCGATACGAGCTAAGCAGTCAGAGGCAGGGGTTCGCATTCCCCCCCTCGGACTGCGGTTAGATAGCTCAAAATAAACCTCTACGGAGGGGACATGATGATTGGTAACAATACCAAATCACAAACCATCATCATCCTCATCCTTATCCCAGCTACCGCCTTTCCACTTTTAAATAGCTCGCGGCCTGAAAGGCTGCGAGCCCTGCGTCCGATGAAGCTGTAAGAACCGCATAGGTTAACAGCGTAAACATCACACAGAAAATAGTTAATATACTTGATCAATTTGTGATAATTTCAGTAATATGTGTAGAAATAAGCAATAACTATTTCAGGATTATTGTGTGTAATAATAAGATAAGTGATGTGTTAAAAGTGTCTAAATTTGTGATCTTCCTGATGTCATAGGTTACCTATTTAGGTTAGGCTAGGCTAGGTTACATTCCTAGGTTACCTTCAACTCCAACCATCATTCCAACTACTTGACTTAAATACTTGATAGACCACAAACCCACGCAAAGGATTCTTGCGATTTGCGAGGCTATTGATATTAATAATATTAGATTAACAAATTTATAAAAACCCCAAAACAAAAAGAGCTGATGATCTTTAAGCGGCGGAAAAGATTTTCTTGAATTATAGCTAAGAACACTCTCGATTAAGTCAAGGTGCCCGTGCCTCAGAAAGCACGTAAAGCTGGTCTTGTCGAATTACCGTCCCATCGGACTATGAGGGTGGGGAAATAGGGAGTGCCTGCATCCAGCGTAGAGTGGTTCGAATCGCCGACAACCGATTTCTGTCCGATCGGCTTGACTCATTGGCACTGCGTGGAGATGTTGCATCTCTTTGCTTATTTTGTCGCATCTACCACGGGGTGTGCTCCGTGGAATTTTTCAGGCTGATTCCAGCCGCTCAATTTCACCATCGCACATCGCGATAAAACTCGCGATACCATCCATACCATCTGGATGATTGGCAGTCCACCACTGTGCGATTTAGAATAAGTTTTCTTCCTCGCACAACTTCTTAGTGGAATCGATTACCACCAGCGATTTTGCCGGTCCAATACGACTTAACGACCTTCAAGAAAAGAGCCTACTCCTTTTTAAAAGGTCGGGAACGCATCTGCAATCCCCCTGGTGCTGCATTTGTTAATGGGTGGTGGTAGTCACTTACCATCAGGTTAGCCGCATGCTCGTTTGCCGTTGCTCGTTTCTCCTATAAAAACAAGAGTCATCGGTTCTCTACACTCACCATACGAAACACAATTGCATTAAACTGCTATTTTACGCTGGTATTCTGTGAGAGCGTGGTCCTTTCCCGGTCGAGCCGATCCATTTGTGCTACAACCTTAATATAGCTGCAGCATGTTTCTACCACGTATAATATTGGCTTGTAGTCTTTTTACATACACATTACAAAGATTATAATTTATTTGATTTTTGTTATAGCGTTGCATTGGTTAATAGAACTGTAACGACGTTATAATGTATGTAATAAGTCTTCTAATATATCAAAATTATTTTTTTTTCATATTTTATGCGCTGCCATAGCGTTCATCAGATTGCGTTAAAACTTTGTCAACTTACTTGATCTTGCGCGAAGGTTATGAGTATACTATGTACTATTAAATTACAGTAGGTGGTGCGCGTATCGAATCGACAAATTTATTTAAAAGTTATACATCACTGAACGTCAATGAATCTATTATCATTCCTAATTAAACAATATAACTCTTCCAAATTTATAAAGATATTTACGATAATTATTTTTATCTGTGGCAGCGACAGCCAGTAACATAATAAAATTAAATCCAAACCTAAAATATTTCTGCAAGATTTTAAGATACTGTAAGCTTGTCTGCATAGATCTGTCCAAAAATTATAAATTAAGTTTAAGTAGGTCAAAGGTAGTCTTCGTTAACTATGACATCTGGACGGCGAACACCTCAGTCCCCCCGTGACCATGGGTGCTGTAAACTGATCGTAACGTCGGAAATTAAAAAAGTTAAAATAAAACGTGATAAAGTCCTTGAAATTGGTTTTGTTCCTGCCTATGGGAAAGCCAACAAAACGAATTTTCGCGTTGTGGCGGTGTAAGAAAATCCACTATACTTATATATACAGAACAGAATGACATCAAAACATGAACTTTGTGAACATAATAAGTACAAATTGGCGATCCCGATGGTATTCCAAAACATGTGTATACCACAATATTAGGTAACAGTAGCGAGCCAATAAATGACAGGGAAATGAGGGAATAAATGTTAAAGATAGTAATTGTCTGATAACAGAAAAGTGTGGTTTGCAAGATGACGTTGCGACCAAGATTAAGAAAGGAATTCGGCGGTTTGGTTATATAGAAACAATTTACGAGGAAAGAGTGACAAAGCAAATTTAAGTTGCAGAATTGAACATCAGAGTCGACAAGACTAAGGGATCTAGACGAAAATGTATCGACCAAATTGGCGATATATTAAAGATGGGCTTGTTTAAGATTTTCTAAGATTTGGATGTAAAGAATACGAAAGAAGTGTGTCAGGATCGTTCTAAATGGAAGTCAGTAATCTCTGCCTACCCATCTGGGTTACAGGCGGGAGTGTTTACGTCATTATTATTATTTATAACCGCAGCGTCTACCTAATAACAATTCAAAACAATAAAACTACGGTTGCCGACACGACTGTCAAGCTTAGTAACTATGGCATGTATTTCTAAAAATGTTTTTTTTAAATTTATTTTTTTATTTTATTAGATTACGAACGATTGTTACATTACTTAAAATCTTAATTGCTAAAGCTTAGTATCTAGGACATAATGCACAATCACTTATAGGTAATCATCGTTTACACAATGAAACATTAAATAATAATGCTAAACACGAAAAGCTACATCTCTAAAATTGTATTTTTAAATTTAGTGGTTGTCATACAATGTACGTCAAGGATTTGGTGATGGTCACAATATTTGTTGTAAATATGGCTCATTCTAGAGATCGTGGAGTTCGATCCTAGTAGCGTCCTACGGAATGGGCATACTAGAGGCTTAATAGGAGCACGAGGTATTCTCCGCGGCACTCTAAAGCAAAATTTTGAGAGGAGTTCTGGACGGCATATATAGTTTCTAATAATTTTATAGAAGAACATTAGGTCCGTTATATCTCTTCGCTTGTCAAGTGATGTCAACTTAAAGTATTTTAAGGATTTAGAGTACGAATAGGGATTACGCAGCTTGCCAACGGAGTACGATAAATGACGTATGAACCTTTTTTGAATCCGTTCGATCCTTAGACTATGAGTTGCAAAATGGGGACGCCATACTACACTCCCGTATTCTAAAATTGAGCGCACTAGGCTGCAGTAGAGCAAAATTATGGTTGCACATTTTCTGAAAAATTTCCCGTTTCTTATTACGAAACCTAACTCTCTTTGTAGCATGAATAATATGATTGACGAATGATGTTCGTTATCACGAGTAAATGGGTTTCTATACTTTTATTTTTATCCTGTATTTATCTCTCCGTTGGACTTTTCCACTACACCACAACGCTCCAAAAAGGAAAATTGCATCACTTGACACAAATGTGCAGTGAGAGCAAAAGGAGTTTGAACGAGAAAGTGTCGGAGTTAAGAGCAAGGGGCCCTTGACCATGCCGGGTGTCAAGTGTTCCGCTCGGAGGCGCGTTATTGACTGTTGACACTGATATTAATCTAGAACGGCGGTTCGTGAACGCCTGCCTGTCCTGTATATACATTTTTCTTCTAACCAACTTCAAAGAGGAGGAGGTTCTCAGTTAAAGCGTAAGGTATTTTTTGTATGTATGTTACGCGATATCTTCGCAGATTGTGAACCGATTTAATTGATTCTTTTTTTAAATTGGCTTTAACTAAAGGGCGGTCCCATAGAAATTTAGAGGATAAATTCCATCTCTAAAACAAATCGTAAAAAAGAAATTATTTATTTGCTACCAAAATTTTCTTTTTTATGTATTTTGAGTGGTTTTTAATTTTTGTTAAAACTTTATAATTATCGATGTCGAGTTGGTAATGTTTTTGTTATAGTCTTTTTCTTAGGATAAGGCTGATAAACGAGCACACAGTCCATTTGATGGTATAAAGACATGAATATGTGCCAATGTCATGAAACTGGAATTTTTCGAAGAGCAAACTTCGTTAGAATCGATGTTTTCCTGCACCGCCGAGCACGTGGTAATATATTTAATGCATTTAATATAATGGATTTCCGTACAAAAAAATATTTTTCATAGGCTTTCTAGTGTAGTGTTTTGTTTAAGGTCATCTGAGGCTGCTGATGAGACATCTTATACTGTAATTGTTAATTCGCTCGTCACGCGTGAGGATGAGGACTACGTGGGAGGTCCATGTTCGGCAGGGAAATTTAACAGACGGTTGAAGAAGAAAATAATGTACTTTATTAAACTAATGTACTTATATTAAAGGATGTGGATGTGGACAATTTGGTGCCTCTTGAAAACGTATGTGGTGCATCATCTCAAATCACTTTACTCCGTTCCCAAATATACTTTCTGAGTACGCGCCTGCTTACATTTCGTGGAATTTGAAAGAATATTGATATATACTTACCACGCTGGATCAACGGGTTGATGTAATATAGAAAATAAAAATAACAATTGAAAGGAGTGTCTACAAATGTTGGCGGACTTAACAACATTAAAATATATTAAGGGTGACAAACGAGCACACATCCCACCTGATGATGAGTGAATGCTGTGGCGCATGGACGTAATCGACGAAGTATCAAAATGCTGATATGTTGCCACTGAGCAGAAAGATGGAGAAGTTCACGAGAACTGTAAGTTCGTTACGTTAGTTTTGTAAAAATATATGGGTGTCCGCCGGCAGATTTGAATCGGGTTTACGTGGACAGGAGTTGCGGCAGGGATTTTTGAGTGGTAGAGCCATGCTGCATCTATATTAATAGTACAGTTGTAGCACGAATGGGTCGGCTCGACTGGGGAGGAACACGCTCTCACAGAATACCAGCGTAATATAGCAGCTTAATGCTGCAGTGTTTCGTATGGTGAGTGTAGAGATCCGGAGACCCATTTAACTGGAAAAGAGGCATTCTATCTTAGTCCTCACGGCTGACAACGCATCTGCATTTTAATTCGCAAACGAAGATAGATGTATATATCTATGGGACACAGTATCCACTTACCATCAGGTGAAGTGTGTGTTAGTTTGTCACCCTCATTCTATAAAAATAATATCCGTCGTGAAATCACCAACATCAGACCAGATCTCTCCAAGCGAGAAAACAACGTGAGGTTAAGATTGCAAGAATGCTTAGAGCTAAATGGGCGTCACTTAAGTGGTGTTGTTTTTAAAACTTGAAATCCGCACTTATTCATGATAAGAGAATTAGTAAATAAATTTGATTGCATTTAAATTTGAGTTTTTATTAATAGTTAAAGTGTAAAATCTGCCGGCAGACATCCGTTATTTATTATTTTTTATTAATTCATCGACATAGCCCAACAGATTAGTAAGCTGAAGTGGCAATGTGCCGGCTAGACAGCTCGAAGAACCGACAACCGATGGGGAAGAAAGTTTAGAGCGTCCCCTCACTAGATGGAGTTACGACCTGGTAAGACATGCAGGCAGTCGATGGGTGCAGGTGACTCGGGACCGTGCTCTGTGGCATTCCTCGGGGGAGATTATGTTCAGCAGTGGACTTGTGAAGGGCTGTAATGATGATGATGATGATGATTAATTCACCGCGTTTTTTTTCTGCCGACTTCCAAAAAGGAGACGGTACTAAATTCGACTGTATGTTTTTTTATGTGTGTTACCTCATAACTTTTTACTGGGTGAACCGATTTCGATGATTCTTTTTTTATATGAAAGCTGATACTTCTCGTGTAGTCCCATATGAATTTGATCAAGGTCAGACCAATAGTTTTTGAGTTATTTTTAATAACTTATGAAGAATATGAAGTCGGCTGTACAAAATTTTTAATTTTAAATTATCATTATAATCTATTTGAGGCGCTATTTTAAAAACCTCGAGGTATATCATTATATTGTATATGCTTTTTCGTAAAAATGCTTAGAAATCTTTTGATATGGCGTGATCGTGGAGCAGGAAGAATTTCAATTTATTTCAATTCATACAAACGTGAACTTTAAGACCTTGAGAATAAACTCGGTTTTCGAATCACAAATATTGTTCAAAAGATCCTAAAACTATCTTAGTTGCAAAAGAAATAAAACTTTTTATGATGGGAATTAAGTTTAAAAATGCAAAGCAGTAAAAAAATTCCTGCTCCGCAACCGTGCTTCAGTGTTCTGGCAAATTGCAATCAGCGCGTAAAAAGACGATAAACGAGTAGGTAGCTACCCTCAACGTATCTGTTATGGCATTCTCTAAGGCAGTATTCACAATAGTAGAGCCACACTGCAGCTATAATATATCGCTATAGATATATATGACTGTTCCGCTGGTCTAATGGCCTTAAATGAGATTACTGGTCATAAGGTCCCAGCTCGAGCCAAAATCAGTAATTGGGTGGGTAAATATTTAAAGTGTTAATTAATTTGCTACCACGTGCTCGGCGGTGAAGGAAAACATCTTGAGGAAACCTGCATGTCTGAGAAGTAAGAAAAAACTAACATTTCGAAGACATGTGTTCGCCAACACGCATTTGAGGCAACATGGCGGACACTTCCTTGCCCTAAAACCTTCTCAAAATTGAGATGCCTGTGCCCAGCCGTGGGACGTAGACATGGTTATTTTTCAAAGAGTACCCAAGTTTTAAACTTAAGTTCAAATATATAAATAATGATATACCATTATTGCAGTTTTTGAAAATACGTGTAAATAAGGCTTCTATTTTTATTTGAAATTATCCCAAGTTGAATGTGATTTATGGGCAACAACTTTTTGCCTACGCATCGATCGTTACGAATGTGCGCGTGCGTTGTAAAATCAGTTAAAATAAGGCATTACCACGCATTTTGAATTTAAAAGATAAAAAGGACAGAATGTTTGAGATTTTTTTTTAATTAATTTTTCTTCACCTATTTATTTATTTATTTAACAATTTATGTACACACAAACAAAGGAAAGAACACAACATGATGAACAGTTTGTACAAGGGCGCTACTTATCTCATTATGAAATTTCTTCCAGTAGGCCAGTTAAAAAGATATGTGATAAATAAAAGATAGTAAGGTGTGCACTTTGTTATTATATACACATACATACATATATACATACAAGATAAAATAAATATATGTATAGTCATAATTAAATATATATAAATAATAAAAAGTATAGTAAATATCAAAAATATGGAAACTTACACAGAAGACAGAGATAAATAATGTTCTTTTACACGTTTTTTGAATAATGTCACTGTTTTGATTTCTCGAATCGTAGGAGGAAGTGAATTCCAGAGTCTTACTGCATGTACAGAGAATGAACGGGAATATGAATGAGCTTTAAAGGATGGGAATTTTAAGAGGGTTTTTAGGTGAGATCTACAAATTGCATCTGGAGATTTAAAAAAGGTGAATCGATTACGAAGGTATGAAGGGAAATTCGGACTGTGTAAGATATTAAAAAGAAGACAAAGGATACGAGTGTTCCTGCGAAATCGGATCGGGAGCCACTTGAGCTGCTTTCTGTATTTAGAGACGTGGTCAAACTTCTTGAGTCCAAAAATATACCGAATGCATAGGTTTTGCAATCGCTCAAGTTTGTTTAATTGCTCCTCTGTAGCATCCAAAAAACAGACATCAGCGTAATCTAAGATTGGCAAAATGAGAGTTTGGACAAGAGAGATTTTAGTTGATAAGGGTAAAAAACTTTGAAATCGTTTTAACGAGTGAAAAGTATAATGTACTTTTCTGCTTAAGTCCGTTATTTGAGCACCCCATGATAACCTATTGTCAATAATTAGGCCCAAGTTCTTCGCGGATTCCGAATAAGAAATTGATGTGCCATTGATAATCACATTTGGCAGGGTATAGTTATCAATAATACTACTATTATATCTGCTGCTTACTATTAACGCTTGAGACTTACTTGGATTTATAGATAAACCATGGGATCTGGACCAACGATTAATTCTGTCCAAATCGTCATTCAGTGCATCTATCGCCATTTTAGCCTCAGATGCCTCAAAGTGACGGTAAAGCTGCAAATCGTCTGCATAAAGATGGAAGTTGGAGGATATTATTTTCGTTATAGAATTAATAAAAACGGTGAAGAGTAAAGGAGACAAGACGCCACCTTGGGGTACACCTGCAATAAGATTACACCAGTTGGAATAAGTGTCATTGGAGCGGATACATTGCGAGCGTCCCCGAAGATAGGAATCAAACCAAAGAATGGCCGAAGATGAAACATTGATAGCCTGAAGAATTTTAAGGAGGATATCAAAGTCAACAGAATTGAAGGCACTACTAAAATCTAATAAAACGAGTACTGTTAATTGTTTTTGATCTATGGCTCGACGGATATCATCAGTTACCTGAAGAAGAGCAGTTGTTGTACTGTGACCGGGCCGGAATCCAGATTGAAATGTACTTAAAATATTGTTGGAGTTAAGATAAGAAGAAAATTGATTGTGAACAATATGTTCCAGTACTTTAGAGAGGAATGGTAATAGAGATATAGGTCGAAATTCAGAAGGTAATGTAGGGTTAGCAACCTTGGCTATAGGAATAATGTGTGCTAACTTCCACGAATATGGAAAACAGGAGAAAGACAATGAAAAATTAAATATGTAAGTAAGAACTGGGAGAATACAAGGTAAAATCATAGTTATCATTGTGGAAGAAATTTTATCGTTTCCCGACGCAGTAGAAGATATGGATAGCACTGACCGTTTTACTTCATCTTCTGATACTGGTACAAATTCAAACTGGGGGAAATGTTGTACAGGGCATCTGGATAATTCTAACAAGGTCTTAGCCTTTATAAATGAAGATAAGGAAACAGGTGGAAAAGAAAAATGTCGATTGAGAGTATCTATATCAAGATTTCCAATCGCAAGCGCAGGATGTTTGCCAATGCCGACTGTTTTGAGAAAACTCCAGGCTTTTCCTGAATCGCAATTTGAAAGTGAGTCATGAAAGTAGCGTCTTTTAGCATCTCTACACAGACGATTGCAGCGGTTACGTAAAATCTTAAACTTGATTAGATTTCTTTCCAAGCGACAATGTTTATATCTACTTCTGGCTTTATCCCTACGTGCCATAAGCTCTTTTATATCTTTTGTAATCCAGGGCGCAGGACAATATTTTATTTTTATACGTTTGAGAGGTGCATGGCAATCATACAATCTAAGAATTAAAGTAGTAAAGTTATTCACCATATTATCAATATTTTGACAATCCATTACGGAAGACCAGTCCATTCCACTTGCATCTCGTCTTATGGCTTCCAAGTCAATACCCTTATAGCTACGAAGAAATCGAAAATGTGGTTTACGCTTTGGTGGACGAACACGATATGAAATGAAAATGAGGTCATGATACGAAAAAGAAGCTGTTATTTGTCCATGATTCGCGATGTTATTTAAAGATGAAACTATTATAAGGTCAAGTAAAGACGGAGTACAGTTGGGAAAATGATGAGTAGCAGAGAGGGGTAAAATTTGTAGATTATGTGAGGACACAATAGACTTCAACTTATATGCACGTGAATCGTTTTTGAGTAAGCAAGTGTTGAAATCTCCCATCACGATCACATGATTGTATATAGGACAAAAGTCTGTAAGTAGATTTTCAAATACGTCAAAATAATTAATTTGCATATTAGGGCTGTATATCACACCAAGAAGGATTTTTGTGTGGTAAAGTGTAACCTCAAGAAAAAGGTACTCTGCAGATTCAGAATAAGTTGACGGGGAAGCAGAGATTTGTTTGTAAGGGATTTCAGAACGCAGGTAAATAGCTACACCACCTCCTCCCTTACCGATCCTGTCATTACGTATCAAAACGTAACCAGGAAGTGAAAACTGAAAAGAAGGAAGAGAAGACTTGAAAAAAGTTTCAGATATAAGAAGTGCGTCGATTAGATTACTGCTAATGGATGCAAGAAGGTCGGGGTAGTGGGCAGGAATACTTTGTGCGTTGATATGGGCAACATTAAAATTATTGGGATAAGGAGAAAATATGGCAGAAATATGATCATGCAGTCCAAGAGGTTCAGATGACTCGGTATCTGCGCTTAAAAAACTGGTTGAAGATGAATTACACGAGAAAAAACCATCATTAAAATCAGTTGGACTTTCCATAATTATGACATTAAAAAATAATATATATATTATATACTATAAAATAAAAATAAAAAAATAACTTAATAATAAAAAAAGCAATATCCTATTAGAAAAATATACCAATGTTAAAAGAAAAAAATACTATCTAACTTATGATAAATAAAACGAAATTAAATAAGAACAAAGACAACTCAACTCAGTGCAACTCACTAGCGTAATGATTTTTTAAATTAATCTATAAATACACAATATTATATTAATACTAGAAGAAGAAAACCAAAAATACTAATTGCAATACAAAATTAACAAGGAGAAAACGGAACGTTATTTTAAACCTTAGAGTATACAATAAGACAAAGTAATGTAAACATTAGAAATAAGCTTAAAAAGTAGGTAGGTAGTAAAAACTTAATAAGTTTGTTTTATTTGTGTTCATTGCATTGCAGCAATCTTTATTAACCTTGAAATTAAAAGTGCATTATATGTGGCGTTTATGCGTTCCGCCTATGTCAGTTAACTTCATTATTATATAACAATAATAAATTAAAAAGTTGACTGCTGCGATTATAGTAATGCAATTTTTAAAGAAAACAATACTACTGTTTCTTAGTTATTTATGCGTCGGCGCGATTTCTTCGGGGCATTAACGGTTATCGATGTTAAATTAACGGAATGTGATACGTTATCGTTAGTAGCGGAGCTAGAAGTATATTTCACGATGAGTAGTTCCAGTTCAGCCAGCGTTTCAATTTTTTGTCGAGTTTTATCGGGGAGCATTATAACAATTTTTCCTTCAGATGACCAACAATGTTTAATTCCAAAGTGTTTACGTGCTGTAGTAAATATGTGATGCCTGGTTTTCGTTAAAAACTCTGAGATGGTGATACCGGAGCCTTTGAGATTGGCTTTGTTGTCCCAAATAATCCGCCTATGCTCAGTATCAAAAAATCGAACCAAAACTGGTCGTGTCTTACTTTGAGATGATCCAAGTCGGTGGCAAACCTTAACACAATCCTTTTCAATATCTGTTAGCTTTAATTGATTAGATATTATATTAAAAATAACGTCACGGAGGTTTTCATTTTGCTTTTCGACAATTCCATGGAACAACAAAACTTTATTTCGCATCGCCGTTTAATGTCTATCAAGGCCAAGGCATAGTAAATTTATTTGTGTTTTAATTGTAGAAAGAGTTTGCCAAACAAATGATTTAAACTCGGAGAACTCACGAGACAATGAAGATATGTCAGGATTTGATGAACTACTCTCAGTATTGACTTTTAGTAGCTTCTCTTCATAATCCCGCATTCGGGACTCGAACATCTTTTCAAGTTCACCAAGATTATTAGCTAGCTGGACATCCATATTAGGTGGTATAAAAATATTTTCAAATATAGAGTATATTATTTTGAACCTTCTCTGCAAATTTGGCCGCTTATTGCAACATAACCCTGTATTGGCTGCAACTGTGTTTTAACTTTAATATATTTTAACTTCATTTTGTAATAGGAAGAGTTGATTCGAAATTTAATACACTTTTTAAGGAATTAAATTAACTTTTTTAATCGAATTCAAAAAAGGAGGAGGTTCTGACCCGACTGGACTTTATTTTTTTGTGTGTTACCTCAGAACTGTTTTATAGATAAACCGATTAGATAATTAGTTTTTTATTTGAAAGCTGGTGCTTTTCATGTAGTTCCAATATAAATTTGATCAAGATCTGACTAGTAGTTTTTGAGTTATACTTAATAATGCGTATTTTATTGACTTCGACTATATTAATGATGTTCTCGTTTTATTTAGATATTAAAGTCGATTGTACAGTGTTGAATTTTACCACTTTTTATATGACAACATTAAATTAAAAATAAACGTAATTCTCTTCTTCGGTTCTTTTATATTGTGTAACTTTTCATAGATATTCTTCTTTTCATAGATTTCATTTGCCACGTGGTAGAGCCATGCTGCAGCTATATTATGGTTATAGCACGAATGGGTCGGCTCGACCGGGGAAGGACCACGCTCTCACAGAAAACCAGCGTAAAATAGCAGCTTAACGCTGCTGTGTTTCGTATGGTGAGTGTAGAGAACCGGAGACCCTTTTTACTGGCAAAGAGGCATTCCATCTTAGTCCTCACGGGTGACAACGCATCTGCATCTTGAGTCTTTATTGAGGATAGATGTAGATGTCTATGGGTCACAGTAACCACTTACCATCAGGTGGACTGTGTGCTCGTTTGTCACCCGATCCTATATAAAAAAAAAGATAATAATTCCTAGATACAACTTACAGCGCAAAAGAGTTTATAATTTTTTATAGTTTATAACTAAATATTTCTTACGAGTTTTAAGTTGTAAATATTATAACATTGCAATAGGAATACCGTTTCATTTTTTTTAAATAATTAAACTTGCAGTAAAGTTCATGCAACAGTTGACTCAAGTAAAAAGTACCAAGTGTGATAAAATTGTGCACAAATTTCAACTCTAAAGCTGGGTAATTGAGATCATTATTTCGTGTTTACAAAATCACGTGCGATGAAAATGTATTCGTGCAAATCGCATTCTTCCATTATATGAGGGTAGGTCGTGTCATGCGATTTGAACTCTGTGCGATTAAAATAAGAATGCTTATTGTATGTAGATTACATTTTGTAGTTTTCTATTGAGTCATCGTTCTGTTGCGGTTGTGCCCATAATGATTAGGTCATCATTAAATGGTAATTGTTGTTGTTCTTTATTATATTTGTTTTTCGAACGAAGTTCCTTATCGAACAGTACGGGTTTGGCGGATGAGAGCTAGGCGACAAAAAGTGTAAGATTTTTTCGTCACTACCCCTTGTGTCCTGGTGTAGACAGCCTTGGCGGCGAAATAAGGAAGTGAGATGGAATGATATCTATCTCCCTCGCACTTTTCTTATCTTGCCATGAAAGAAATATTATTTTATTTCAAATGACGCTTCATTTTAATAGACGTTATTAATTCATTTATTTGTATTTGTTAATCAATAATATAATACCTATGTTTATCAATAATAATATACTACGCAAGGAACTTCGACTTCGACCCACCGAGTGTTCCACGACACTCAGGCGTTTTTATTGTATTATTTGGTTTAAGTAATTTTAGGATTATCATTTATTTAAATTACATTCAGATATAAGTATACAATATTATAAAACATAATAACAAACTAAAACTAATAAACTTAAATTTTTATACAGTCCTACTCCCAAGAACAACGTGCCAAGAATTTTTTTACGAGGTAGAGCCATGCTGCAGCTATATTAGTAGTATAGTTGTAGCACGAATGGGTCTGCTCGACCGGGGAGGACTACGCTCTCACAGAATACCAGCGTAAAATAGCAGCTTAACGCTGCTGTGTTTTGTATGGTGAGTGTAGAGAACCGGAGACTCTTTTTACTGGAAATGAGGCATTCCGTCTTAGTCCTCACGGGTGACAACGCATCTGCATTTTGATTCGCAAACGAGGATAGATGTAGGTGTCTATGGGCCGTAGCAACTTACCATCAGGTGGACTGTGTGCTCGTTTGTCACCCTTATCCTATAAAAAAGCAAGGCTGTTTGCGTTTCCTCGCTGATTGGCCATACTTAGCCTTTGAGCGAGAAAAGAACCAACCCTTCTATCACCAGCAGCAACGACAAGTCGCGGATACAGTTCCTTTAGGAACTTCATCGCAAGAGGAGCATGGACCACACGGATCGATAATATGTAGTCATCTCAGAGACTCATATTTTCGCCACTTACTTAGTTGCCTCTGATGCCGCCCTAGCTTTGAGGTACCCTCGAAGTAGTTGAGATACTATCAGTGTATAAAAATTTAGGTAAAATATTTTGACATTGATATAAAATTATATAATCGATAGAATTAGGCGTCCCTTTGTGGAAATCCATTATATTAAAGACTAGCTGTTCCCCGCGACTTCGCCCGCGTGTTATTGGGGTTTTCATTTTTTTGCGCAGAACCCTAATTGTTTTTCTAAAATAAAAGTAGTTTAAGTTACTCCTTGTGACATCAGCTATCTGCCAGTGAAAATCCCGTCAAAATCGGTCCAGCCAATTCAGAGATTAGCCGGAACAAACAGACAGACAGACGGATAGACAGACAGACAGACAAAAACTTTAAAAATTGTGATTTCTTATATTTACGCGAACACTACACATTGAATAAAACTACTTTTACGGATTTTATCGCGTTTAATTAACTTATTTTATATTCCCGACGTTTCGGTTGCTTTCCAGCAACCGTGGTCACGGGGGACTGAGGTGATTGACGTCCCGATGTCAGAGTTAAACCGGAGTACCTTCAGCTTTTTTAATTAATAATTTTGGTCCGATCTACGCAGAATGAACTAACTGTGTCTTGAAGTCTTGCAGTGGTATGCTTGGGTTTAGTTTTAATTTCAATAGAGAGGGAGGCTGGGTACTGTAATTCATAAAATTACTTTATACTTACTTTCATACGCATTTAGTAAAAAACTGTAATTTTACATTACAAACAGACACTTCAATATTTTTGTATAGATGGTAAAAAATTTAAATGTCTGTTTGTAATGTGAAAATAACAACTTTTTAATAAATGCTTATGAAAAGTATACTATACGGTACTTATAACAAAATATTTTTTTAAAATTTTTGTTTGACTGTCCGTCGTCTATTTGTTCCGGCTTATCGATTTCGACGGGACTTTCACTGGCAGATAGCTGATGTTATAAGGAGTAACTTAGGCTACTTTTATTACTCAACAAATATTAATTGTCAAAAGTAATTTTATAAATATACCGTTTTAAAATTTAAAACAGCATACGTTTCCATTGTTTTCTACCGACTTCAAACAGGAGGAGGTACTCAATTCGACTGTTTGTTTTATGTATGTATGTTACGCAATATATTCGCAGATTGTGAACCGATTTTAATGATTCTTTTTTATTAAATAGGCTTTATATTAAATATCTTACATACATATAATAAATGACTAGGAGTACTCTCCCTAAATAATGACGATGATATTGGGACGTCAATCACCTCTGTTCCCCCGTGACCATGAGTTCTGTAAAGTACTCGAAACGTCGGGAATATAAAATCCTACTAATATTATATTCTACTAATATTAGAAACGTGAAACTTAGTGAGGATGTATGAATGTTTGTTACTTTTTAACGCAAAAACTACTAAATGGATTTTAATGAAACTTGACGATTGTATAGCTCATACATCACAATAACTCATAAGCTATAATTCATAAAGATATTTTGTAAATTGGCTAAAATATAACGATAAATGTTAAGTAATTCAGAAAAAAATCTGTCATCTACGAACTATTTTGGCGTGCGGTGCAAGAACTGTAAGAGTTACACGAATATAATGTATGGTGGAATTGTTTCTCCTAAATTGTTCTACAAAAAAGTCTGCGGCGGTATATATCTATATTTTATGTGTAAGCCAAGGAGTAACTTAGGCTTCTTTTATTCTAGGGTTCCACACAAAATAGTTAATAGTTTTTTCGTGGTAGAGCCATGCTGCAGCTATATTAGTAGTATAGTTGTAGCACAACGGATCGGCTCGACCCGGGAAGGACCACGCTCTCACAGAATACCAGCGTAAAATGGCAGCTTGACACTGCTATGTTTCGTATGGTGAGTGCAGAGAACCGGAGACCCATTTTACTGGTAAAAGCGGCATTCTATCTTAGCCCTCACGGGTGACAACGCATCTGCATTTTGATTCTTTATTGAGGATAAATCTAGATGTCTATGGGTCACAGCAACTACTTACCATCAGGTGGACTGTATGCTCGTTTGTCACCCTATCCTATAAAATCAAAACCAAGCGAGCGAAATCGCGGGAAACAGATAGTAATTTAATATGCGCTGTAAAATCTAGTTTCAATCAAAGTTTAAAAACTAGTTCCATTTAAAGTCGCCCTAAAATATACTTATCCATAAACCGAGTTCGATTTCATCAGGTACCATCGGGGATCGAACTTGATCAAAAGCCTTTTTTATATGTAGGAATTACAAACGAACACACAGTCCACCTGACGGTAAATGGGTACTGTGGCCCATAATTGCCTACATCTGTCATTGCTTAAGAATCAAAATTAATAAAATCAGGCGTTACTTTGCGGAAATCCATTATATAAAAGCTTTTAGAAAAATTTACTACGCAAATATCCGCGTTATAAAATAAGATGATGTGTCTTACCTAGTATGAAGAGCACCTCCCGCCCTCCCTCAATTGCGTGCACTATCCCCGTCACCACTAATCCCAGCACCGCTACTCCCAACATCACTACACTAGACAAGACACACCCTGACGATAATACGACACCTGTTTCGCCTCTACACGAGGCATCCTCAGGTGATATAGACTCTACGGTGGCTAACCGCTAAGTACTACCGCTTCATACTAGGTAAGACACATCATTTTATTTTATAACGCGGATATTTGCGAAGTAATTTTTTCTAAAAGCTTTTGAAGAATCAAAATGCAAATACGTTATCGCACCTACAGGCTAGCATGGGCAGGAGACAATTTTATCCCCGGGGAAAGGAGAAAATGTTTATCCCCTCGCTTAATTTTATCCACCCTTCGAGCATGGGCACACCGGTGGATATAATATCCACGGTAGATAAAATGGGAGATAGACTTAGACTTAGATAGATGTTTTGTATGAATATAAACTTAAACCCAAGTCCAATAAACTAGGATAAAATTGTCCCTTTCAAATGTCTACTCGTTATACGGGGATATATTTCTCCCCGTTGGCGTACTTTGGGACTTTTTGCTTTCGTACAAACGAGTTCAATATAAATTATATATATATAATATATACTCAAAAACTACTGGTTAGACCTTGAACAAATCTGAAATGAATGTCGCGCTGCGTACATTTCAAGTAGTGCTGAAACCATGTTCAACTTCTCCACGCTCACTCACGCACACATATTTCTTCTTTCTTTCTATATCAATGTATTAAAATTCACTACTGAACGCACACATAGATAGATAAAGCATTTATTTGTTTCCCCAATCACACACGTATATTCTGTGACTGAACTAGGTACAAAGTAACGTATTAAAAAACAAGTGATTATTTAGTGAATTAAAAATTTTGTCCAACCGACTTCAATATAAATAAAATGAGAACATCGTCAATGTAGTCGAAGTCAATTAAATACGCATTATAATGGATTACTCAAAAACTACTCGTCAGATCTTCAATGAAACAGAAGCACCAGCTTTCAAACAAAAGAAGAATTATCAAAATCGGTTCTCATATAAAAAAGTTATGAGGTAACACACATAAAAGAACCATACAGTCAAATTGAGTACATCCTGCTTTTTGAAGTCGGTAGAAAAGGATCTCCGGTTCTCTACACTTACTATTTGAAACACAGAAATATTTGAGCTGCTATTTCACACTGATATTACTGTGTAGGACTTTTACTTGCTCCATAAGTTTATGTTCACACTAGCTGTTCCCCGCGACTTCGCGCGCGTTTAATTTATTACGATTGGATTTCATAGGATTTGTTTTGCACGGAACCCTAATTATATTCTAAAACTAGTTATTCCTCGTGACTTCGCCCGCGTGTAATTTATGGTTTTAATTATGTTGCGCGCAACCCTAATTCTTTTTATGAAATATAAGTAGCTTACGTTACTCCTTATAACATCAGCTATTTGCCAGTGAAAGTCCCGTCGAAATTGGTCCAGCCATTTCGGAGATTAGCCGGAACAAACAGACAGACAGACAAAAAGTTGTGTTTTTGTTAGTAGTATTGGTAGTAGTGGTAGTAAATATATTTTTAAACCCCGACGCAAACAGAGGGGTGTTATATGTTTAACGTGTGTATCTGTGGTATACGTGTGTATCATCTGTGTATACGTGTGTATGTGGCATCGTAGCCTACAAACGGATCAAGCGATTTACATTAAGTTTTTTTTATTATATTTGAAAGTTGACTTTATCGAGAGTGTTATGATTCAAGAAAAAAAATTCCCCCGTTTTAAGATCATCGGCTCTTCTTTTTTTTCTTTTTTTTTCCGTGACAGCGAGGGCCTAGTAATCCGGAGACACTGTAGTGTCTCACGCCAAGTACACGTTCAACATATGTATATGTATGTAAACGTGTAGGCGTGAGACTACAGTGTATATATTCTCGAATCAGATGTCCACTTAACCTCACCAAATTTTAAACTTCATATATTTAATTATTAACGAAACGTCAACACTTTATACAGTCATTTATCATTTTGTTTATCAATTGTTTCCATATAACACTAAAAATTATTTCTATCTATCAATTATTTCACACTTTTCAATATCTCAAATTTTTGCTTGCGCAGTTTTCCGAAACCACAAAAGATTTTATTAATTACGGTGGAATTTTTTATCTTTTTTAAAGATTATTGAATTATACTTTATAGTACGAGCAAACTCAAACAAGTTATAAAAAACGACTTCCAATGTCAGGTTGGGTGATCGATACTCTTATCATGCACACCAAGTACACCATTTTTTTATTATTACTTTTTTTACCAAAATTTTTTTTCGAATCTAAAACGGTTATGTACTTGGTTTTTTTATTTTATAATTTTTTGTAAAAATGTAATTATTATTTTTGTAACTGTAGTTGAAAGTGTACTTGGCGCGATGCTTTACAGTGAAACGGTTTTTGTTCGGATCTGTAATTAATGGTATACTTTATCTAGCTCAGGCATCAGATTCAGGCAAACATAGTTTATTCAACCTATTCTTAACATATAAAACATCTACTATTACTTGATTTTTGTGTGAGAAATAAATTACTTTTCTGAATTATATCGTGGATAGAACCTAGGGAAATTTAATATGCATATATACTTAATAATAATAATGTTCTCCAGACCGAATTTTGGTCACGGCGGCCAGCCTCAGCGGAGAGTAGCCATCGGCGCAGGACAGGATTATAGTGCCCGAGTGTATGCGCAAGCATTGGTGCACTCTCTATACCCTCACTGTCATAGTCCGATGGAACGGTAATCAGACACGACCGGAGAGAGATCAGGCGCAGGACCAACGGCTTTACGTGCTTTCCGAGGCATGGGGATGAGACACCGCCAACTTCCTGACTCCAGGCAGCTACTGGGAATTTATTGGCGAAAAAACTCAATAACTGATTTTTTTTGTTTCGTAGCGCAGTGGCTTAGCAACGAGTTTCTGCGCTGGGGGCGGCGGGTTCAAATCCCACACGGTACAAGTATTTGTATGGCCTCGAAATAGTTCGTCATTGACGCCGCATAGGGGTGAACCTTAGTTTTTCAAAAAAGTACAGAAGAGCAAGAAAATTAGTTTTTATTATTCTCCGATTACTAGCTTTTAGTTTATTTCTTGTTCCCGCTTAAGTCTAATAGATATATTTAATTTGCTGATGAAAAAAGCTAGTAATCGGGGAATAATAAATGTTTTCTTGCTCTCTCGTAATTTTTTGAAAACTTGAGTTTCATCCCTTTGCGGCGTCAACGAAGAATTGTTCCGGGTCTGGATGTTTGTCCTTGTGCAATTCATGTTTGTTAACTGCCGCCACGATACAGTAGAAAATCCTAGTTTTGGGGGTAACGTTTTTTTAAAAGGTATAATATGTTATATTTATCTACTAGCGACCAGCCACATAGGATCTACTAATATATAATTAATTAGATTTAAGATAGATCAAAAACCATTTTAACATATTTCGTTTTTTTTTAAATCTCTAAATTTTTGGGATAAAATATAAACTAGATAACTTCTGACATTCCTCTCTATCTGATCGTAAAGTTTCATCACAATAGGTTCAGTAATTGAGAGTATTAGTCCGAACAGACAGACAGACAGACAATATTTTAGAAAGTTGTAATTCATGTCATAATTCATTAGAATTTCAAGGGAAATGCAAAAAATTTCGAGTTTATGAGATTTCGACTTAACGAGAATTTCGAGATTTATTTTCGCAAACATTAACAAACATAAGGTACATAGATATGTTACCTAGAAAGTTTAATTAATATAATTACAACATACCATAAAACAGAAGCAAAAAACTTGCCTTTTGGATTTTATTTCATGAGTTCGGGGAATTCCAAGTAAGACGCCATTCATCATCATCATCATTACAGCCCTTCACAAGTCCACTGCTGAACATAGGCCTCCCCCAAAGAATGCCACAAAGCACGGTCCTGAGCCACCTGCATCCATCGACTTCCTGCATGTCTTACCAGGTCGTCACTCCATCTCGTGGGGGGACGCCCTACACTTCGCCTACCGGTACGAGGCCGCCACTCGAGAACCTTTATTCCCCATCGGTTGTCGGTTCTTCGAGCTATATGGCCGGCCCACTGCCACTTCAGCTTACTAATCCGTTGGGCTATGTCGGTTACTCTGGTTCTACTGCGGATATCCTCATTCCTAAGTTTATCACGCAGAGAAACTCCGAGCATAGCCCTCTCCATAGCTCGCTGAGCGACCTTGAGCTTTCTCATACGGCCAGCAGTGAAGGACCACGTCTCAGTTCCGTAAGTCATCACTGGCAACACGCACTGGTTGTACAATTTTGTTTTAAGGTTTTGAGGTATGTCTGACGAGAAGATGTGTCGTAGCTTCCCGAACGCTGCCCAGCCGAGTTGAATCCGTCGATTGACCTCTCGGTCGAAGTTGGACTTACCTAGTCGGATTATTTGTCCCAGGTAAACATACTCGTCAACAACTTCGAGCTTAGTGTTCCCAACAACTACCGGCATAGACGCCATTATATTTCACTAACTTCGACTTACAGAGTCTGCATTTTGAAATTCGAATTATAGAGTACAAATATGTACTATCAATAACTCGCAGAGAAATAACATTTTGTTCGAGTTACAAAGACTATAAATAATTCGAGATAGCGCGTATTTAAGGTCTGCGCCCCCTTTCCCCAAAGCCAGTCCCACAGGTGGTGTTTAGTGGGTAGGCACTTCATAGTGAGTCCTACATAACCACGCAGCCGGCTGCGTGATATGCTATGAGCATTCATAGGTTTTTGGAGGTGTCCCTCCCCCACTTCCGGAGAGCTATGGGCGTAAAAAAGCTTATTTAGAGTTTCGGTGGAAAGGAATGGCAGTTTTTTCAACTTATTGATGATTACGAGGTTACGACTTAACGAGATTTCACTGTAGTATGCAAATAACCCCCTCATCTTAACAGAAGCCAGTTGTAACAATATTATAGACTGACATTTCAATTTTATATATATACATATATGTATAGATAATCAAAATGGCCGCTTGTACAAAATGACTTCCTTATAGTTAGCCGTTTAAAGCTATACCGTTTGGTGTTTAGACATTGTACGGTGTAACGTGCGGCAGATATTTTGTAACGGCTTGCCAGTTTAACGGTAAATAGATGTGGGAATTCAAAACACTATCAATATTATGTAACTGGCAACAATATTAGATATCAATGGCGGCTGTCAGGAGTTGGCAACTGTTACGCACTTCTAATTTGCGAATACAATCTATTGATACTTTATGGTGCCATATGATAGCAGCGATAGAGAATCCAGTATCTCATTTCTTTATGTAGGTATCGCAAGAAGTGATTGTGGTATAAGCCAGAAAGATCTTTTTTTTGATAGAGTATGGCTAATTTACGTGGTAGAGCCATGCTGCAGCTATATTACTGGTATAGTTGTAGCACAAATGAATCGACCGGGGAAGACCACGCTCTCACAGAATACCAGCGTCAAATAGCAGCATAACGCTGCTGTATTTCGTATGGTGAGTGTAGAGAACCGGAGACCCTTTTTACTGGAAACTAGGCATTCCATCTTAGTCTTCACGGGTGACAACGCATCTGCATTTTAATTCGTAATGAAGGATAGATGTAGATGTCTATGGGCCACAGTTACCATCAGGTGGCCTGTGTGCTTGTTTGTCACCCTAATGCTTTAAAATAAAAAAAACAAACGAGCACACAGTATGATGGTGAGCGGATGCTAAAAGTCATAGAAATCTATATTTATCTTCGATTAAAAATTAAAAACTCGAAGTTGTTGACGAGTATGTTTACCTGGGACAAATAATCTGACTAGGCAAGTCCAACTGTGACCGACAGGTCAATTGATGGATTCAACTCGGCTGGATAGCGTTCGGGAGATTACGACAGAGCTTCTCATCAGGTATACCTCAAATATTGAAAACGAGATTGTACAACCAGTACATGTTGCCAGTGATAACTTATAGATCTGAGACGTGGTCCTTCGCTGCTGTGTAACTTTTTATAGATAGATAATAATTCCTAGATACATCTTAAAGCACAAAACATTTATAATTTGTTATATAATATGCTAAATAATATCTATCTATCTATCTATTACAGCCTGTAAAATTCAGCACAGAACATAAGAAATTACAGTCGAATTAGTTTAACAGCGGTAGAGCCACGCGGCAGCTTTTGCTGTCGTACGGATGGGCCGGCTCGAACCGGGGTGGTACCACGACCTCACAGAAAACCAGCGTGAAGTAGAGATTTACCTTTGCGTTTCGCTCGGTGAATGCAGGTGGCCGGAGGCCCTTTTTACTGGAAATGAGGCATTCCATCTTAATGCTCACGGGTGACAACGCACCTACATTTTAATTTGTAATAGGGGATAGATGTAGATGTCTATGGGCCGCAGCAACCACTTACCATCAGGTGGACTGTGTGCTCGTTTGTCACCCTTATCCTATAAAAAAAATTAAGGACATCCTCGATTTTTGACGTTGTTGAAAACGCAAATCAATCGTTGTAACGGGAAGCATTATTGAGATCGGTGGGAAAATAGAATTTGTCTAGAATTGATTCTCGTCTCAGATTTAAGATTCATCATCATGATATATTATATTCGTAATATAGGATTTTTTTTAAAATAATAACTACGTAACTGACTCTGATGTACATTCAGCCTTGAAAGTTAAAGTTCGCAGATCGTTATAACGGGAAGCAGTTCTGAGATCGGTAGGAAGATCATATTTACCTTCATTGATTTCAGCGTCCAATTCGGGTAAGACCTACATCACATTTGTTGGTCGTAAAGGTACCTACAACTAGGTTAGAAAAAGACCCCACTGTTATACTTACTTATTAATATCCTAATGAACTAGTATAGTATATAGTTTACTTTTGACTTTATTCAAACTAACCTATTATTCTGTAATACGTAAGAGCGTCTGTGTTTCTACATTAATTTGTTGCCGTGGTCAAAACTTACGAAGAGAAAACCTTTATTATTTTTAATGTAATATAATATGTTGATGATATAGGAAAAGAACGGAATGCGCAAGTGGCTTTTTTGTAGAATAAGGGTGACATACGAGCACACAGTCCACCTGATGTTAAGTGGATGTTGTGGCCCATAGACAATAGACATCTACATTTATCCTCGTTTAAGAATCAACATGCAGAAACGATGAAGACAAAAATGGAATGCCTCTTTTCCAGTAAAAAGGGCTTGAAGGTATTATGTAATTATGATTTTTGTTTAAAAGTTATATTTCTGTTTCACACAATATTATTTTTAAAAAATGTCCTCGTAATATGGTGGAAAAAGTCCGTTGCGTAATTATTTTCAATCATTGTATTTGTATGTAGTACGTGCTATATTTAAATACATACAGTGAGTCATAACGAAACTGTAAGAAAGACAATAAGGAAAATGCAAGTTAGTGCACAAATAAATATTTTAGGATTTATCTTTGACAATTTTATTTTTATTTTAGATGAATATTTTTTTTATAGAATTAGGGTGACAAACGAGCACACAGTCCACCTGATGGTTAGTGGTTGCTGTGGCCCATAGACATCTACATCTACCTACGTTTGCGAATTAATATGCAGATGCGTTGCCGGCCGTGAGGACTAAGATAGTATGCCTCTTTTCCAGTAAAATAGGTCTCCGATTCTCTACACTCACCATACGAAACACAGCAGCACTAAGTTGCTATTTTACGCTGGTATTTTGTGAGAGCGTGGTCCTTCCCCGGTTGAACCGACCCATTCGTGCGACAACTATACTATTAATATAGCTGCAGCATGGCTCTACCACATAAAAATAATAATGTTCGTGCTACAACTTTCTGAGGTCGTCTATTGATATTTCTCTATATAATTTCATGGTTTGTAATTGTTTGTCCAAGATCCTGATCCTGGATGCGGCAGGAGCTTTTGGGTGATGAATATAATGATTTAATTTTTATAAGATAAGGGGTGACAAACGAGCATACAGCCCACCTTATGGTAAGTAGTTGCTGTGGCCCATAGACATCTACATCCATCCTCAACTACGAATCGAAATGCAGATGCGTTGTCAGCAGTGAGTACTAACATAGAATGCCTCGTTTCCAGTGAAAAGGGTATCCGGTTCTCTACACTCACCATACGAAATACAGCAGTGTTAAGCTGCTATTTTACGCTGGTATTCTGTGAGAGCGTGGTCCTTTCCCAGTTGAGCCGACCCATTCGCACTATAATTATACTTCTGATATAACTGCAGCATGGCTCTACAACATAAATGAAATCAAAAATGAAAATCTTGCTTTTAATCCTTTTATATTTGTATATAATTTAAGAATTCAATTATGAAAATAAATTTCTATGCTCAAAGATGAATGTAAAGAACGAATGTGTAATATTAAATTATAATATTGTATGATGAAGTCTCCAAGATGAACCATTATCACCGATTGATCGTCCGTTCGAAATTCAAATTTTTGATAGGCCCAGTCTATTTGTCGCTGTTACATTTCGATTCACGGTAGAACTCCTTTTGCTTTAGACTGCCACCGAGCTATAGGCACTGCTGTGTACCAATCCGAAGGGTAAATTTAATCTATATATTACAGGCAGTGAGGCATCAGATCTTTGTCTTCAGAGGTGACAACGCATTTGTAGCCTTTGTCATTTAATATTGGTTGTAGGTGTCCGTGGGCAATGCAGTGGGCACTTACCATCATATAAACTGTAAGTTTGTTTGTCATTACAAGTTTATATAAATAAAAGATAATTTTAAGGAGCGTTTGGACGCGGCAAGTCGCCAATGTTGAAAACATCGTATGTGCTTTTGCTCTCAATGCTCAGAGTGCAAATAAACTCTTGCTAATCCTGCTAATAAAGTGACAATGCGAAACAAATTTCATCCGACTCCACTCTAACAAAGTGCTAGCACATGTTTAAACAAAACATCTGAATTAAAAGAGCAAGTGATGAATCACACTTGTTCAACGACGCAGACACTTAAAAACCCGGCAAGGACTAGCACTAACATATCAAACGTTTGAAAACATTAATTAAGGTTACAACATAAACGAAAGGCGACCATCAGAAAGCTCTATGAGTTGAGTTTATTTTTCATTCATACTAACGACAAACACAAATGTCCGACTTACTAACACAGATAGAGAAAAAAAAAGAAACTAACACGATCCAATTTCAACTTTAAGATCGTTTAAATAAAATTGTTGTTTCAACGCGAGCGTTTGATAATGTTGCACATGGGGTATAGTAAACAGAAGAGCGAGACGCCGGCGCAGTGTCAGCCAGTCAGTCGCGGAGAGCTCAGCTGAAAGCAAGCATCTATTGTGCGGCACGCGCCGTATCATGCGCACGCGTCAAAAAAAATACTGTTCGAGATTTTGGGTGTAGCGCCGGGGTGCTTTTTAGAACCAGTGTTTTATAATTTTTATGCGATGTACAAAAATATTAATTTGGTGCAAACGTGATTATTTTAAGTGAATTGTTACATGGTCCATTACTTGCAGATGCTGAGTCGAGTGGTAAGTGATTTTGAAATGATTCTTGTATCGTCGTTTGAATGCTTCTATTGTTTGGGAGGCGGGAGGTCTTTTTTTTTCTTAAATAACGTTAGCATCAATAGCACTTTCATCTGTAGTAGTTTTATTTACAAGTTTATCAAGTTCTAATTAAGGGGCAGTAAACGTGTTAATGAAGGTTGTAAAGTTTTACGAGTTTTCGCTGGAAATGTAAATTTTATCGTCTGAGACGGTAAAACGGTTAGTGCGGCATGCACTTGAACTTATACTTGCCGGAGTTTTGTTTACTTAGCGTTTATTATCTAGATAGTTAAAAGTTGTCAGAGTATAATATAGCTTGAAATATGATTGAAGTTTATGAGAGATAATCCTATAGTTATACCTTTAACTGATTCACGAAATTAAGGTCATGTTTCTGTTATGATTATAATTTATGGTTTTTAATTTTAGTTAACGTTGATATAGGTAATGATATCTTGCTGTATAAGGCCTTTATAATTTTTGCTTAGGTTATAATTTTTCAATGCAATGATTAATGATTCAAATGTTTCTTAACAAATTAATTTAGAATAAGTACTTAAAGATAGCAAAATTTAGATCTTGTCTAAATAAGTAAGATTTGTAAGTCCATTGCCATTTTTTTTATCTCGCAAGGTTATTATATCTTATCAGATAATGTTTGATGTTAATTTTTAATTTGCTAACTGGGCACGAGTAGTTTAAGATACGTCCTTTTCAATAAATGATAGTAGCACGCCATAATATTCGAATAAATAAAACAATATATGTCTTTTCGTTTATAGTCGATTTAAAAAAAAAAACTTAATTACACTATACTGTATATTTGATGCGATATCTCCGTCCATTGTTTACCGATTTTAATAATTCATTTTTTATTAAATTGGCATCTATTTCTTACCCAGGCTAGTCCCATTTAAAGAGAAAATTTCATCTCTAAGTATACAAAAATAGGGATAAAGTTTTCGAAGTAACTTTTCGGACGACATTCTTTTGTTACCTTGAGTAAAGTGAAAACAAAGTAGTAGGTTCAAATACTTTTTTATAATAAGTAAAAATCTATTTAAAAAAAAAACTAAAAAGATTAAAATAATTTCCACATCATTTTACGGTTATTGGAATTTAATCCCGCCATCATTAAAGCATATAAAAGTCCACTGCTGAACATTAACCTCCCCATAGATTGCCTCACAGGGGGGATTCTGCCATAGTTGACACGCCTGGCGAGAGGGTTGCCAACTGCACTTTTTTATTATTTTGAGGTTATCCATCACCGATCTTACCGATCTCAGTTTACTCTCTGTCGTGTCTTACGACACCCACGGGACGATATGAGGTAGTGGATATTTACAATAAAACTAAACGGCGAAAATTTAATTAATGGGGTTGTTATAAATTAATTTGCTTAATTCCGCGTAAAGAAAGAAAATGATGTGTCCTGCCCAGTTCCCACCCTCCCTCAATCGCGCGCACTATACCCGTCGCCTTCAATCCCAGCACTACCATCCCCAGCACCACCACACTAGGCACGACACACCACTCTTGAAAATACGACACGTGTTTCGCCTCTACACGAGGCATCCTCAGGTGAAGTAGACTCTGCGGAGGTTGGCCGCTAAAATGGTCTGGATGGCTGGTCACAAGACAAAGAAAGTTCATTCTGCGTAGATCGGACCAAAATTAATAATTAAAAAAAGCTGAAGGTACTCCGGGCTAACTCTGACATCGGGCCGTTAATCACCTCAGTCTCCCGTGATCATGGAAGTGCTGTAAAGTACCCGAAACGTCGGGAATAAATAAAATTAAGATAAATAAGTTTAATTAAACGCGAAAAAATCTGTAAAAGTACATAGTTTTATTCAATGTGTAGTGTTCGCGTCAATATAAGAAATCATTAATTGCAAATAAATATTTTCTGTTAATTATTTTTGAAGTAAAAAAAAAACTTAAGAATAATTTCTTGATAAAATAATTTAGTTTCTCATATAATACGCCACGGATATGCAACAAGTTATTAACAAGTGCAAATAACATCTCAAATTTATAGTTAGGTAGTACCTAAGTGGTGATTAGAGCTATGCACGTACTACTTAAATCGTTATTCAGCTATTCATACAGTAATGAGGTTAATCAGTTATGTGTATAATTCAATAATAATATTAACATTAGATCAGTGACAACGGAATACGCAAATGTAAACAAATGCTTTGTTAGCATTCTCGTAAATGTTTTGGTCTTGTTTGCTAATTAAAGAACAATAAAATTTCTGCCGTCAAATACCAGTGCTTGGTGTGTTCCAGTCTGAACGATATAGAGAGTTAGGCTTGGGCAAAAAATATCGATGTATCGAAATACCGATATTTTCTCATAAAATATATCGATATTTATTTTAGAGTATCGAATTCGTATCAAATTCGATATAATTTAAAATGTTGTATTAATTGAAAAAACATGAAACAACAAATGGAGCTACAAAAGCATTCATTTTGGGCCTTATCCTTACATCATGCAAATGATGACGATACATCGATATATCGATACTTATTTCGAGATATATATCGATACTGTTTAAAAATCTTGATTCGATATATATCGACGATTTTTACCTTGCCCATCCCTATAGAGAGCCAGTGGAATTACAGGCTCAGAGGCATTCCATCTTAGTCCACAGTGACAACGCCTCTGTAGTTTTCTTTGTATAAAGTTGACTGCAGTGAACACCATCATAGTTGGATATTTAGTTCGTTTGTCACATTAGATTTATAAAATAATATTAATATTAAATAATATGAAATTTTATACGTGGTAGAGCCATGCTTTAGCTATATTAGTAGTATAGACCGGGGAAGGACCACGCTCTCACAGAATACCAGCGTAAAAAGGCAGCTTGATACTGCTGTGTTTCGTATGGTGAGTGTAGAGAACCGGAGACGCTTTTAACTGAAAAAGAGGCAATCCATCGTAGTCCTCACGGGCATCTGCATTTTGCCACAGCAACCGCTTACCATCAAGTAGACTGTGTGCTCGTTTGTCACCCTACCCTATAAAAAAATAGCATTATATCTTTCTAAAATATTTTTATTTTCTACATAGTATAAAACAAGGTCTCTTCCCGTCGTTTGTACGCTTAGATATTTTAAACTACGCGGTTTTCATCAATATACAGAACGATTCAAGAGGAATGTTGCGCGTGTTTGTACTTCTTCTCTAAAAGGGCTTGATCGTTTTTGATAAAATTTTTGTGGGGTATTTATGTGGTCACCTGGATGGACCCGGTATATGGCGCTGTTGTCTAGATTTAGTAATCACCCGTGCGAAGCCGGATCGGGGCTACTTATTTATAAAATTCCGAAGTGCGTGCGTTCGTAATGGGTCTGACCACCTAATTTTGTTAAGGGTATCAACATTTTGTATAAAAAATTACGAATTTAACGGTATTTTAATTTTTTTTCTACCTTTAAAAACGACTAAACTATTGATGAGTAAAGTGGTGTTTTACGGTACAGGCGACCGCTTTGCTCGGCACCGCGATGTTACGTCACAGTTCGACACGTTGCTCAGTCGTTCGCCTTCCCGCCCTTTAGGGTTAGAGAGTTATCTTACAGAGTTCTCCACAGCGCTACTGAATATAATAAATTTCTTAGTCGAACAAACGTGATAGAAAGCTGGAATTGCGACCGTCAATCTACCTGCTTAACGTAACATTAGGTAAATCACATCACAGGGTAAATCTTAACCTACTAGACGATAGGATTCCTTTACTGCCTAAGAGTACGTCTCGGTAGAAACCATCCTCTTGCCTATTTCTTCTTTTTTAGGGTTCCGTACCTCAAAAGGAAAAAACGGAACCCTTATAGGATACAATTGCAGTACCTGACTAGAACTGTTTACCCCTGAGTAATCATGTAGTCTTGTACCTTACTCAAACTTCACAGGTACCAATTTTTTACCGCTAGTATTTGTTCTAAAACAATTATTGCCATTCCGGTTTAGAGTGAGTTGTGGTTATAATAAAAAATAAAAAATTTTGTACAACCGACTTCAATATAAATTATTAAGAATAACTCAAAAATAATTGGTCAGTCCTTGATCAAATTCATATGGGACCACATGTGAAGCACCAGCTTTCAAATAAAAAAATAATCATCGAAATTGGTTCACCCAGAAAGAAGTTATGATGTTAACACACATAAAAAAACATACAGTCGAATTGAGTACCTCCTCGTGTTTGAAGTCGGTAGAAAATACGCAGTTTAGTTGAGCGTAGATTTGAGATCTAGTTCCAAATGAGATATTAAAGTGAGAAGAATGATCCGAATCATTTAGATCAATTTTTGAGATATAGTAGATCAATACACGACTGCCCAACATCACATGTTGGAGAAAGCTATAGGAAAAGTAAATTTTAATATAAATGGTCAGTAATTTTCAGGTTAAGCGAGTTTCTTTGACATTTAGACGACAAAGTGATTTTTAACTGACCATACCGAGAAAGAACATTATTATTCATTTCTCGATTCCGTACCGTGTAATCACAAATTATTGCAACAACCACAACGAGACAATATAAGAACAACAATCCGACAGCATCACATGCATCTTTTAAGTTTGTTAAAGAATAAACAACAATTATCTACTTAAATTTCTAAGGGGGAGAGCCATGCTGCGGCTATATTACAGTTGTAGCACGAATGGGTCGGCTCGTCCGGGGTCGGACCACGTTCTGATACCAGCGTAAAATAGCATCTTTTCGTATTCTGAGTATAGAGAACCGGAGACCCATTTACTCGAAACGAAGCATTCCTCCTTAGACCTCAGGGCTCAACGCATCGGCATTTTAATTCTTGGTTGAAAATAAATGTGGATGTCTATGGGCCACAGTATCCACTTACCATCAAGTGGACTGCGTGCTCATTTGTCACACATATTTTATAAAAAAAAATCTTGTTAACAAACACAGTATTACAATTTTTTTTTTAATTTACTCAAATTCTACATTGCATTGTGTCTATTTGAACTACCTATTATTTGATATATATCCGATATTGCAGAACACCCGAAATTTTGGGAATTTATAAAAGGTGAAAGCGCTTAAATCCGTAAAATAATTTTTTAATAGTTAGCAAATATTCTAGTGTGTATTCGAATTTACAATGTTCATCGTAACCAGGGTTGGCTGATTTAAATCATGATTTAAATCACGATTTAAATCGCTTGCTTTTAATTAAAAAAAAAACCATTGATTTAAATCAACATGTATAAAAAAATGTAATAGGCAAAAATTAAATAAAACTGCCTTAAAGTGGGGTAAAATCTTTTATTGTTTTATGTTATTCTTATTATTCTACTATAATTGTCTCATAAACTTTGGAAAATCAAGGAAGACGTAGCGATGAGGTCTGTCAGTCTCATAAACTTAATAAAATCAACCATAAATTTTTTTTAGAAATTCTCCCTAAAGATATGGAACTGTAATTAATACAGTATTAATTATTTTACTCTTAACCAGTCTCATACATATGTATTCATAAACTTTTAATCCTACTATGTCAAAAAGTGTTACCAACTCGTGAATTCCAAAATATACAAAAAAAAATCAAAAAATTAAAAAAAAACCCAAAAAATCATGATTTTTTCCATCCCTGATCTTAATATTTAAAGAACTGTCGGTTCCTTAATTTCGTTTTTAACGTTATTAATAACTTAATGTCTATTAACTACCTCGTTGTTCTAGTGATCGTAAACGCGATTGCTTGATCATAACGTCCCGCGCTTGTATCCTAGGTCGGGCCAAAATCTATTATTGTTTTTTTTCTGTCAATTAATTTTCTTTAGCAGTCTGAAATTAGGAAATTAGCGGTGTTTCACCCCCGTGCCTTGGAAAGCACGTAAAACTGTTGGTCCTGCGCCTGAATTTCTTCCGGTCGTGTCGGATATCAATATTTTGGAAGATATTATAGATTTAGAGGCAGGTATCAGATAAAATCAAAACATAATATGTATAATATGTCGTCTTTTGTAATGCGTACAGCAAAGGAGTGGAATAATTTGCTGGCGTCTATCTTTCCGTCCGAATACAATCTGGGCGTCTTCAAGGCAAGAGTGAATAGACTTTTGTTACGATAAGACAGTGCTATTTAACATCTAGGGCTGCATCACCACTTACCACCAGGTGGGATTGTGGTCAAACAATATTTTCATTCAGTTATCTTCTCAAGTCCTCTACTGGAAATTATCTTTCCAAGAATATACTCTTATTAATGTAATAATCTACGTGTCTACTGTGTTATAAATAACATCGGTAGTTATCACAGGTTTGGAAGCAATGTCAGAAACAATAAAAACATATTTTGATTTAGCATACACACTGGTCATAGTACTCAGCATGTCATCAACACCAGTCCATGAAATTTAAGTTTACAGTTTGATGACACACCATCATATAAAACTAAAAGGTATTGTTGCACGAACACGTTTACTGGTTAAATTTTTGGTTAAACATTGTCGCCCTTTTCTAGTGCCGGCATCTTTAATATCAGTTTACAAAACAATGTCAATGCACTGACCGAACTGTTCAAGTATTTAACTGGTTCCAGTTTATTTAACTGTAATGCGAGTCACTGTCTCGAGCCTCTTGTAATTACATACTGAATCAAAATTAATGCTGTTTTGAAATGATAGAATATTAGATTAAATTTTAAAACAAAAGAAAAAGATAAAAGTAATTTATTGGAGTGTCTATTATACCATTTTATTCAGGCCTAGTTCAGCAGTGAACTTGTGAAGGCCTGTAATCATGATGATTATGATGATGGAAGAAACGAATAAGGAAAGCGCCACCTCACATCATTCGCGCACGGCCTTTTGTTATTTTTTTATTTACTGTACATAATTCCATGAAATTTTATTGACCAACCGAACACAAAAGTAATTCCAATATGAAAAAAAAATGATTTTAAAATGAATTGGAATGGGAAAAATAAATATTTTTTATTCAGTGTAGATAATAAATACCTAATACTTATTAACAGTCATTTTCTACCGATTTCAAACAGGAGACGGTACTCAATTCAAGTGTATGTTTTTATGTGTTTTTTTTTTATAGGATAGGGTGACAAACGAGCACACAGTCCACCTGATGGTAAGTGGTTGCTGTGGCCCATAGACATCTACATTTATCTTCGTTTGTGAATCAAAATGCAGATGCGTTGTCACCCGTGAGGACTAAGATGGAATGCCTCTTTTTCAGTAAAAAGGGTCTCCGGTTCTCTACACTCACCATACGAAACACAGCAGCATTAAGCTGCTATTTTACGCTGGTATTCTGTGAGAGCGTGGTGCTTCCCCGGTCGAGCCGACCCATTCGTGCTACAACTACACTACTAATATAGCTGCAGCATGGTTCTACCACGTCTGTGTTACCTTATAACTTTTTTCTGGGTCCGATTTCGATGATTTTTTTTAATACCTCTTGGAAAGAACCACCTAATAACAGAACTAACGGACCTGTACTTTTTTTTAAAAATTAAAAAAGTACAGTTAACTATAATGTATTACGTAACATAATCTAATATATAAAATTAATGTTTGTTTGTTCGTATTTAATTCACAGCCATACCGTACATCAGGTTGCGGTAAAATTTTCTCAACTATTGCCATACCGTTCATCAGGTTGCGGTAAAACTTTGTCAATTATTGCTTGCACTTGCGCGAAGGTTATAGGCATAGTACAATTAACTTACAGTAGGTGGCGTGCGTATCGCAACTACAAATTAATTTTAAAGTTATATATCATGCAATTTCAATGAATGTATTATCATTTCTAATTAAACAATATAACTCTTCCAAATTTAAAAAAAAAATATTTCCACAAATATTTCTTCTGCGGCAGCTATGCGCCAGGTACCAGCTAGTTTACTATATAAATCATTAATAGTTTCGTAGCGCTCATCTCATTCCTAGAGGTTATTATTATCAATAAATTCCTTAAAACTATAATAACCCTATACTAATCTTTGTTTAATGAAGTTTTTGACCATGACGGTGGAAATTTTTTATATATTTTCTAGGATTTTTTTTGAAAAGGCGTATAAAATAAATTGCCTCAAAAATGAATTACTGACTCTGTGGAGTCTAGTAACTGGTACTACTTGTGTCTGTTCTTAGAATTCTTATATTTTCGGTACATACATTATATTTATCTTATCATCTAATATATAAAATTCTCGTGTCGCGGTGTTTGTTACCAAATTCCTCCGAAACGGCTGAACCGATTTGTATAAAATTTTGTGTGCATATCGGGTAGATCTGAGAATCGGCCGACATCTATTTTTCATACCCCTAAATGATAAGGGTGACCCACGCCTGAATGACGCTAAGCATTGAAAAATATATAAAACATCAAAACAAAACATCACCCTTCCACGATCAACCCCCTGTTTTTTAATCATAAACTAAAAATATTTCCTAGAAATAATGTATATGGCAAAACAACGTTTGCCGCGTTAGCTAGTATTAAATAGAATTTAATTTATTATAATAATTTCCTAACATTTTTATCTTACTGTTTCTTTAGGTTTTAAATTGTAGATTGCTTTTATAACACTTTTCTCAAAAACAATTATGGTTTCAGTGTCAGTCGCATTTCCCTATATAATATACTAAACAACATTATGCTATGGTACTAGTTATAATAAAATAACCTAGTTAGTTCTATCTGTTTCAACGCTCATTAGATTTCTATTCTTTATTACATCATACGCCACAGAAGTCTGGTTGCCCATTGAAGCTTTGCGTCTAGAGTGATTCCAAAAAAAAAAACAATTTGTTATTTGTTTTACTTTTTAAATTTCATCATTTATACAACTCACGTTATTCCAAGCTGCCTTATGCAACTTCGCAACTTATCCCACCAGGTGGTAACAACTAACAACTCTGCAAAAAGTCACCTTGCATTTGCCTCGTCATTTGCTGCAAGATCATCGGCTGTAAGACATCGATCAAACTGTGACAGGGTTTCGATTAAAATCCTAATGCGTTTGAGATTACGATCTGGTAAAGAAGTCATGTTTGTTAACATGGTTGTTTAACGTTGGTCATGAATGGAGAATTAATGATCGTAGATTAGATAAATGATTATACGATGTCATCCGAAAGGCTCTTGTCTCTATAAATGTTCCCTCGGTATCAGAGCCTCGTGGAATACTTAGAGACGACGGCAAGAGACCCGACGATATAACATTGGTCCCTTGAGAGAGAATAAAGCCCTAGTGTGGGATGCTACTTGCATAGACACTTTAGCGACCTCTCATCTCAGAGGTACCTACCTCGTTTAGAGCCGGGGCGGCATCAGAGGCAGCTGAACTGATTAAGTGGCGCAAATATGAGTCTCTGAGAGATGACTACATATTTGTGCAATGGGAAGTCCATCCGCGGCTGGTCGTCGCTGCTGGTGATACGAGGGCTGGCTCTTTTCTCGCTCAAAGGCTAAATTCAGCGGGGAAACTCAGCCAGCGTTCTTGGCACGATACCACGGGGAGTAGGACCGTATGATAATTAAGTTACTAGTTTTAGTTTTTCTTTTGATTATAGTTTTTAATATTGTAGATTAAAATTGCTGTTTACATTTAAATTCCATCCGGAAATTAGTATTGAAGACATCAGTTTTCTGTGTTACATCGCCAAATTCAAGTACTTTTCCAGTAGTGGACGCACTGTATACAGGTAATCAATGTCAGCTCTCCATGCTACCAATCTCAGATCATAGAAACAACAGTTGTTTCTATGATCTGAGCTACCAATATATTAGGATACAGTACAATACGATACCTTTATTTCAGTACTTAATGGTCCATAGTAATACATACCTTAACCTCATCATCATCAGCGTTACAGCCCTTTACAAGTCCATTGCTGAACATAGGTCTCCCCCAAGGAACGCCACAAAGCATAGTCCTGAGCCACTTGCATCCATCCTGCATGTCTTACCTGGTCGTCACTCCATCTAGTGGGGGGTCGCCCTACACTTCGCCGACCGGTACGAGGCTGCCATTCGAGAACCTTTCTTCCCCATCGGTTTTCGGTTCTTAGATATATATATATATATATATATATATATATATATATATATATATATATACACACACATAACACTATTTAGGGAACTTTCTTCTGGCGCGTCCCTGTATCGGCGATACACTATCCCAGAGAACTCTTTGTATTTTGCAGGAACTTGGAGTGACCAATGACCCTTCCATTTCTTCAGGTTTTCTACTAAAAAGTTAACCTATTTAATCGATTCCCACAATATTATATTCTTACCCACACACCAAATTGCCTGTCAATCATAGTGATTGTGTCATAGTCTGACTTTATGGTGGAACCGTAAGTCCAGTGATGGGTTATTAGCTAGTTAATATGGTATGTATATCCGTGTCGCTGAAGTAGTATTTCACGCATTTTATACGTGGTAGAGCCATGCTGCAGCTATATTAATAGTATAGTTGTTGCACGAATGGGTCGACTCGACCGGGGAAGGACCACGCTCTCACAGAATACCAGCGTAAAATAGCAACTTAACAATGCTGTATTTCGTATGGTGAGTGTAGAGAACCGGAGACCCTTTTTACTGGAAAAGAGGCATTCCATCTTGGTCCTCACGGGTGACAACGCATCTGCATTTTGATTCGCAAACGAGTATAGATGTAGATGTCTATGGGCCATAGCAACCACTTACCATCAGGTGGACTGTGTGCTCGTTTGTCACCCTAATTCTATAAAGAAAATTTTTTTTCTGTTATAATAATAAATTTACTACTAGATTCTAATATTCTTAAGTAGCCGTGATAGCTCAGGGGCTAAACGCTCGCTGTAAATTTCACAGTACGCGAGCAACCCGGGTTCGATCCCCGTCGGCAGCAATGAAATTGTTAATTGCAATTTTATGTGCTGATTTACCACGTGCTCGGCGGTGAAGTAAATAATCGTGAGGAAACCCGCATGTCGGAGAAATAAAAAAAATAATTGGAAGAAATGTGAAGTTCGCTAATACGCATTGGGGCAGCGCGGCGAACATTTCCTTTACCTCAGAAATGAAGGGAGGCTTGTGCCCCGCAGTGGGACATGTATATAGGTTGTAACTTTAATTTACTTTTATAAAATAAAGTAATTCTTATTGAAAGCATTTTTAAACTTCGGTCGGAAAAACCTCTTTCCTGAAAAGAGACCAGCAAGAAACCCAGCGTAACTTTTTTAAAAGTATATTAATTATACAGTATAAAAGGTTGTACAAACTACTTACAAAACTTAAAGAAACAACTTGGAAGCGACCACCTCATTCCCAGGGGTTATTATCAACCATGTATTCGTTTATATTATAATAACATTTTTTATACAGTTTTTGTTTAATAAAATATTTAAACTTGGTAATAAAGAGATAGGGCAGGCATGTGACCAGCTTTACCTAAATAATATCATACAAAATTTTTCACCTTAAATGTTCACCAGTTATTTTCAGGTATGATACATACAAAGCCGCTTTATACGAAAAAAAAAAACAGAAAACATATTTATTATAGTTTGTTTAACCCTTTCTTTCACTCAGTTAATTCAAACTATTAGAATTCTAAGAGTTCGACAAAATAAATTCTACGGCAATTATCTAATTTCTCCTATGTTCGACTAGGGTGGCCTATCTTTTCGATATTATAAATCGGACTTGCATGTATACGGAATTGTAAACAAATGTGGTATTATATGAGTGGAGTAACAAGGATACACTTTATAATTTCAAAATCTGCATAATATATTAATGTAGGGACGGTGTATGACTATTATTCACTATCCCATATCGTCCTGTATGGTTGTATGAGGTGGCAGAGGGAAACAAACCAGGAAATGGGCGGCAGCGTCTTTATAATCAAATCACAAAAAAAACATGCGTAAGTGTCGCGGAACACTCTGTTGGAATGAAGTTAATTTCGTGGTATATTATTATTGATAAACGTAATATATTATTAATTAACAAATGCAAATAAATGAATTACTAGCGTCTATTAAAATGAAGCGTCGTTTAAAATAATATTTCTTTCATGCTAAGATAGGAAAAAGTGCGAGGGAGATGGATATTATTTCATCTCGCTCGCACTATAGAAACGGGTTCGTGACGGATGGGGCTTAGTAACACTTTTTATGGCCTAGCCCCCATCCGTCAAATTCGTACCATGCGATAAGGAACTTCGTTCCAAAAACTACGGTTGCCAACCCGCCTGCCAAGCGTGGTAACTGTGGTAAATATCCCTTTTATGAGACAATCAATGGGGAGGCTTATGTTCAGCAGTGGACTGCTGAATATAAGCCTCCCCAATAGGTTGAATGAATGCTGAATGTTTTGCCTTTTGCTTTGCTTTATTAAAGTACTAGCTGTCCCCCGCGACTTCGCCCGCGTGGAATTTGCTATGATTTTTATGGGTTTTAACTTTTTTTTGCGCGGAGGCCTAATTATTTTTCAAAAATAAAATTATCGTAAGTTACTGCTTATATCATCAGATATCTGCCACTGAAAAACCCGTCAAAATCGGAGTTTCGGAGGTTAGCCGGAACAAACAGACAGATAGACAAAAATTTTATGAATTGTTTTTTTGTTATTAGTACCGTATATACTTTCATCAAGCTACCTCACTTAAAGCTGCCTATGCCAAACAGGGAATTGTTATTTTTTTTTAATTAAATCTTTGGTCAAAAATATTTAAAAATAGTTTCATATTTGTATATGTAGAGTTAGAATTTATTTTTTTTGCACGTGAAATTGCTTCATTTATTTTCCTGTAGTTAAGAGGGTTTTGCAGCACCATTAGTCGAGTAAGATAAAATATATATATATATATATATATATATATATATATATATATATATATATATATATATTATTAATTTTATATATATATATATATATATATATATATAAAATTAATAATGTGTGATTATATTAACTAAATTAAAAAAGGCTTTCTTGTCTAACAGTCATCTAAAAGTAGACTTTATTAAAAAATATGGTAACCGTATTCTATGGCTTTTCGTGAATTCATTGAAGACATTTGGGACAATTTCATCCAATCAACAAGGCGTGTTTACAAGTGACCACAAGCTCCTTCGCCTGATGGCTTGTTAGTATCGAATAATCATATTTCATCGTTAGCCGGGATACGAAATTACATTTAAGTAGGTATTTTGACATCGTTTTGATTATGTATTCATTTGTTACCATTCATAGTCTTTAATAAAGTGTTTTTAAATTTAGCGCCATTTGTAGCTTTATACTTATACGCACATAAGTAGTTGCAAGTAAGCCTTATTATTAGTCTTAGCCTCGCCTTAGCGTCACTTACTAAGCTATTTTAATGATATATATTATCTATACAAATAAATAAAATTGTAGTGTCAAAATTACGGCTTTTTACTAAATGCATATGAAAGTATATACGATACTTATAACAAAAACACAATTTTTAAAGTTTTGTCTGTCTGTCTGTTTGTTCCGGCTAATTTCTGAAACAGCTGGACCGATTTTGACCGGACATTCACCGGACAAGCAGATAGCTGCTGTTATAAGAAGTAACTTAGGCTACTTTCATTTTAGTAAAAAAGAATTAGGATTCCGCGCAAAAATTAAAACCCATGAAATCCAATCGAAAAGAAGGCGAAGTCGCGGGGAACGGATATTAGTAAATAATATTATAAACAATGTACCTAATAAATCGTTGTACATACATAATTATAACCGAGGTAAAATTTGAATTTATGATTTCCTAGTATATGTAATGGAGAGGTGATAAAACTGTCCTATAATTAGGTAGATCACAGTACGTCATTGTACGAATAAAGTAAATCGTAAATGACCAGGGACCTATAATTAAACGGTGATTGCTCAGCGGCCCCGTCCCACAAAGCACACGTCTTAAATAACATTTTATAATACGAGTTAATCTTAGTCCGGCTTATGCTAGTGACCCTAGCATTACTAATGGGTCGAATCGAAAAGGAAACGACCACGCTCCCATGGAATACCAACATAAAATAGTATCATAATATGTTTACGGGTAACGATGTATTTAATCTTAGTCCACAGGGGTCTCAACAACTACATTTTGGTTCTAAATTGAGGGTAGATGTTACTTACTTCATCTACGGGCAAGAGTATTTACTATGTTATATATTATGGAGAGTACAAGGAAAACCATCTTATAAGGGGCGAAAGTTGAAAAAGTGTCCTACTATTTACTGAAAATAGAGGTTTCAAAACCTACCACAATGGCGCTGGCGTCTGAAAAACTAACGATATGAAGATAGCTGTTGTGAACGGAGTGAAGTCAGCTGAATTCAAATATTTAAAAAAATTCATGACTAGAGTGGTTAGTAAAATGCCAGTATACAAAATCTCAACTATTTACGTAGTACAAAACCAAGCGGATTGGTCGGTCCTTGTTTATTTCTCCATCTTATTCTAATTAATTTTGGCGCTTTTTTTTTAATTTATCTTATGCTACTGCAGCGCCACCCTTATTGGACGCGTTTTTAGGGACACTTTTCATATACAGAGATGATCCTCCTTCTACTCTACACTCCATACTATATATATAGGCTGTATGCTTGTTTGAGACCTTAACTTGTGTGAAAAAAAAAACAGATTTCCCGCCTACGCGATTTAACAAACAACAACTAGATAAATAAAATATATTTAGAAGGCATGCTACGCTAAGCTATTGTTAATATGCTAAGCGAGCAGGAAACATCACACCATATTTTCTCGATTATTCAGTATTTTTGCATCAATATTAATTTCTAAAACTTTTATGTTGGATATAGGGGTTTCCCGTTGTAGGAAAGGTTTTCTTTACACTTTGATCGTCACACGAACACCGTGGCATTTAGACTGATTTAATTTTAACTAGGTTTTCTTTTGTTTGAACTTACTTTTAGATATCACCTTATCGATTTATGCTCACTTACAACCTTTGACTGTGTTTAACGCATTTCATGTGTGCTATTTTTGGTCTTTGGTTATATTTCCAATTAGACATCTTTCTCGTTAAAGTTGCTGTTTGTATTTTTGGGACGCTAATTGATTTCCTGTTTATACTATTTCGTAATTGATTGCTTTGTTTCAAGTATAGTGTTTTGTGACTGTTAATTTGTCTGTCAGTTGCGAGTAGTGTTTTGTTTGTTGTTACAATTTGTTTTTATTACTAACATGTTAACTTAGAGGCAGGACGCTTGCAAAGAACTCGTGTTCTATGCACGGTACCACTGAAATCGTTAAAATAAATTTTAAGTGCTGATTACGTAGTTAATCTATATATATATATATCTATATAGCTCGGTGATGAAAGAAAATATTTTAAGTAAACGTTCATGACTGAGATATTTTATATATTTTGACATTGAGTTATATGTACTACGTACTAGAGAAGCCATTCCGAACATTGACTATGTTCAACTGAACTGTTGTGCAATCCATACAAACTAAATATTGCGTAAATTGAAGATTTGTGAATTCCATAACATAATTATTATTACATTTTATTTAGAAATATGTTTGTTTAGATTAAATTAAGATATTTATATTAAATTCTTATATTTATTTTATATTAATATCTTATTTTATATCAAATTAAAGTCTTCGCGCATGCGCGACTACTACTCCCGCGCATGCGCGAAGACATAGAGTAGGACACAATTTTTGTTTGGAATGGCTTCTCTAGTACGTAGTACATATAACTCAATGTATTTTGAGGACACGTGATGTCCCTCAATACGTCATGTGGTGTACGGCAAAACACTTAGAAATTAATGCTGTACCCCGCTTTGGTACGTATGGAGGCCGCATTTTTACCACCATCATCATCATTACAGTCTATCTTAGTCCACTGCTCAATATCAACGTCCCCCATTTTTTGTTTCCATGTGAGAATATTTGCCACAGTTGTCACGTTTGGCAGGCATATGACAACTACAGTGGTTTTATTAATTTCGGTGGTTATCAGGAAGATGCTCCCTCTCCTGTTTCAAATTCCCCTGTCGGCTTTTACGAAACTCACGGAATGATATGGGATAGTGGATATCCTTACACCGCCATAACATGCTATTGTCTCTTCCACTTCATCTCATTTACAACAAATCAGCACTTCATCTTTACCATAGTCTTAATATTTTAGTCTTTATTAATATATTTAGTTTATTACTGTAAGCTTTTTCTCTTGTGTATACTTGCCAGAATGAATAATTTAAAATTAAAAAATTTGTATAACCGACTTTATTATAAATTATTAAGAATAACTCAAAAACTATTGGTCATACTTATATCAAATTTATATAGGACCACATGTGAAGCACCAGCTTTCAAATAAAAGAATAGTCATCGAAATCGGTTCACCCAGTAAAAAGTTATGAGGTACTATACACTTTAAAGAAACATACAGTCGAATTGAGTACCATCTCCTTTTTGAAGTTGGTAGAATAGGTCGTTAATAAGTCAGATGGAACACCTGTCACTCGATTTAAAAAGTATTTAATGGTAGAGCTTTGTTGCAGCTAAATTATGGTTGTATCACGAATGGGCCAGCTCGATCGAAGAAGAACTATGTTCTCAAAGCATACCAGCGTAAAATTGATCCTGGTGGGTGTCGTTTGGTGAGTTTAGAGAACCGGAAATCCTTCTAACTGGGAACGGGGCATTCAATCTCAACCTCAGGGGTGACAACGCATCTGTATTTTATTAATTAATAGAATAGTTGTATTTTTATTGTTAAATCAATTAATAACACAATAATAAATCAAATACAGTAATGTGCCGCGTGTAGTAACGTAAGATAGTCCAAGCTCTCCATTTCATCCCGTGGAAACCGTAAGAGGCGACTTCTTCGCTTGTATCTTTTAAAATATACTAGTGATAAGAAGCACCGTCGAAGGTGAGGTAAACCTGTCTGCTATGGGTTAAGGTTTGAGGTACATCTTCCCTACAATGGGAGAGGCTCGTGTTCAGACGTGGACCCATAGAGAAATGAACAAATCAAAGCATGGAAGATGCTCAAGTATCGCGATCGTTAATCTGACAGTAAATTCATCAAAGTATAGCGATTGCAACGAACCACGGGGTAGTAGTAGGGTATTCTTACACCGCAACGATACTATATGACATCTATTATAATTAAAAATCGAGGCCGACGATCGCGCTGGCGCCTGACGTAACTTGTAATGAATAAAACGCTTGAACAGCATATTTTTATCTACAAGTAATTGCCGCGTAACTGCCCCAAATTGTTTTTAAACTGGCGCCCGATAAGTTATCGACTACTCGGTAATAGATGGCGACACTTACCAACGTACTATGCGGTGCGGTGATAATGTTCATTTAGTATTATTTATTAATGTGTAATAGTTGGTATTTCATACATACTTGTTCGTGGAATATGCTTTGGTAGATATTAAGGCTGCAGCATGCATGGGGTAGCTGGAACGGGGAAAGACCACGTTCGAAATTAATTTAAGATAATTAAACATTATGTACAACCGACTTCAATATAAATTATTAAGAACAACTCATAAACTATTAGTCAGACCTTGATCAATTTATATATATGACCACGTGAGAATCACCAGCTTTCAAATAAAAAAAGAGTTAATAGAATCAGGCGTTACTTTGCGGAAATCCATTATATAAAAGCTTTTAGAAAAATTTACTTCGCAAATATCCGCGTTATAAAATAAGATGATGTGTCGTACCTAGTATGAAGAGCACCTCCCGCCCTCCCTCAATTGCGTGCACTATCCCCGTCAACACTAATCCTTCATACTAGGTAAGACACATCTTTTTTTTATAACGCGGATATTTGCGAAGTAAATTTTTCTAAAAGCTTTTAAAAAAAGAGTTATCGAAATCGGTTCACCTATTAAAAATTATGAGGTCGGTCGGCCTTTTTGAAGTCGGTAGAAAATATGAAGAAAATACTTAGGTAAATTAGCAGGATAATTCTGCAGTGTTTCTTATATAATAACCAGATTCGGGTACTTTTACTGGTATTTTTTTATAGAATAAGGGTAACAAACGAGCACGCAGTCCACCTGATGCTAATTGGATACTGTGCCGCATAGATAACTACTGCATTTATATTATATATAGATATCTATTACATATCTATCTTCGATTAAGAATCAAAATGCAGATGCGTTGCCACACCTAAGGACATAGATGGAATTCCTGGTTTCCAGTAAAAAGGATCTCCGTTTCTTTATGCAGATGCGTGGCCACACCTAAGGACATAGATGGAATTCCTGGTTTCCAGTAAAAAGGATCTCCGTTTCTTTAGTCTCACCATATGAAACACAACAGCATTGAGCTGCTATTTTACGCTGGTATTCCATCTTATGCCTAGTTTTTATGTTTCAAAAGTTTTCATTCCCGAGCCATTTTGCAGTAAATGAAGTGCACGAAAACCCATCCTTTAAAACAAAATAGCACTGCAACTATTTTTATGAACCGCATAAAGTTTTTTCATTTAAGACTAGCTGTTCTCTGCGACTTCGCCCGCGCGTAATTTATAACAATTGGATTTCATGGATTTGCGCGGAACCTTAATTATTTTTCTGAAATAAAAGTAGCTTTAGTTACTTCTTATAACATCAGCTATCTGCCAGTGAAAGTCCGGTCAAAATCGGTCCAGCCGTTTCGGAGATTAGCTGGAACAAACAGACAGACAGACAGAAAGACAGTAGAACAAAAATTTTAAAAATCGTGTTTTTGTTATATGTACCGTATATAATTTCATATGCATATAGTAAAAAGCTGTTATTTAGACATTACAAACAGACACTTCAATATTATTTATTTCTTTAGATATCTGAAGTTGCTGAATTAATAGTTTGTAATATAAACTGTTTTACATTGCACCTTGTATGTGATAAAACGGAGAACGAAACGTTTCTTAAATATAGGAATCGGGCCTCAAGGGTGACAATGCATTTGCATTTCGATTTTTATTAAAAAAAATATTTTCATTGTTCGCCCTGCTAGTATTATAGACAAAGACACTTGTAAACTCAACAGAGCGAGACAAAAATTACACTGAAATGAGTGCATTGAGTCCGAACGAATTAAAAAACAAAAGCTCTACGTGATCATTTTGTACACGGCCATGGTGTCATAGCCCTTAAAATATGTTCATGTGCGATGGAATGTGAAAAAAATTATTGTTTAGGTATTCGCGGCTATTTTAGAATTCTAAACACAAAAGGATAAGTTTATTCTTTAATTTTTTTTTAATTTAATGTAACTTTGTAAAAAGAACATAACAAAAAATCGGCCAGTTTTATTTTCTTAAATCTAAACCAAAAAAAAATAACCATATTTGTAAGTCATGTTGTGGTACAGTCTCGGTTCATTAGATTAATTGTCTAATGCGAAAACGATTTACTAGTAGAGCCATAATGCATATGATTCTGTTAATGATTATATTTATGATTGGAGCACGAATGGGTCAGCTCGACCGAGGAAGGACCACGCCCTCACAGAATACCAGCGTAAAATAGCAGCTTAACACTGCTGTGTTTCGTATGGTGAGTGTAGAGAACTGAAAACCCTTTTTACTGGAAAAGAGGCATCCCATCTCAGTCCTCACGGGTGACAACGCATCTGCATTTTGATTCTTAATCGAGGATAAATATAGATCTCTATGAGCCACAGGATCCACTTACTATCAGGTGGACCGTGTTATCGTTTGTTAGCCTTATTCTATTAAAAATCACACATTTGTGTACCTTGGACCGTGGTAACTCAGAAGCCGATGTCCCATCTTAATTTCATGGTAAGTTCAAAGGCGTCCGTTGTGGAGTTGATTTGCCGTGACATAAGATCGGCGGTTAAGTACCATACATATAAACATCAAAAAGGATAATAAATAAAAGAATTTAAATTTTTTACGACTTACTAATAATGTTTTTAAAAATTAATTTAGGCACGGTGCCACTGTTAAAGTAAAATCTTTTGTTTTATCTATGTAGCAGACAGCTTTTTATAAGAAGTACATAAAAGTAACCTAAACCTTTAAAAGGGACAGAGCAAGGCACGAATCCTTTAAATGTATTTGTTTTTTTTTTGCGTCTAGACAAATGTCTGAGAATTATACAGCCTGATTTAATGCTGGTATGTTTTTGTTATTATTATGTCTGCTTAAATTCGTTTTAAATGGAGTATTATTATTAAAAATGCAAGAAAAGAGAGCAGATGAGTAATAAATAAGTATTCTATTAACTTATTCATATCATGACACCAACTTTTTAATAGTATTTATTTCACCCATTCTAAATTTTATTTTAATCGAATGGAAATACGAGAGAGGTACCATACCGTTGGGTTCGAATGCGTAACTCGACTACGAACGGGTAGAGACTGACGAAGCGTCTGGTTGTCTGATGGTGAAAGGGAGACTGAGGAATTATGTTATGCAATTAAAATTGTGATAAGGTAATTGAGCTTAGATAACAAGAGATCAATCCCACTCCTCCAGTGAGGGATCCTCCTAATGTATTTAAAAAAATTGAGTACGAGCTGTGCCCTACAACAGTCTCTACGCAATTAATATTTCAACAAGCAACTCTTAATAAGCTGAAATGCTCGTCTGGGAGTGTGGTTTATACCAGTAGATGAATGGCCGATTCGAACCCATGACTTTTGAATTTCGTAGTTTTCACCTTAACCATCAAGCTACATACACACATATATATACATATCATTTCGCCACTTTATATATATCATAATTATATATTATATTTTTCCAGCCTTATAACTGCAAGTTTTCCACATATTCCACCTCCGAATATGTTTCAAACTTGAGAGGAATTTTAAAATTAAATGAAAATTTTATTTCATTTCAGAAACTATAATAATAATAATAAAAAAAAAACTTAAACTAGAAACTTAATAATCATATAGGTCCTACTCCCCGCGGTATCGTGCCAAGAACGATGGCTACGTTTCCCCGCTGAATGGCTATACTTAGGCTTTGAGCGAGAAAAGAACCAGCCCTCTTATCACCAGCATCAACGACCAGCCGCGGATGGAGTTCCTTTAGGAACTCCACCGCACGTGGACCCCACGGACCGATAGTCTCTACAGCAAATGGCACAAATATGTAGTCATCTCTCAGAGACTCATATTTGCGCCACTTACCCAGTTCAGCTGCCTCTGATGCCACCCCGGCTTTTAACGAGGTACCCCTGAAATGAGAGGCCGCCAGAGTGTCTACGCAAGTAGCATCCCACACTAGGGCTTTACCTCTCTCCCAAGGGACCAATGTCATACCGTCGGGTCTCCTGCCATCGTCTCTAAATATTCCACAAGGCTCTAAAACCGAGGGAATTTATAGAGAGAAGAGCCCTTTGGATGACATCGTTCAAAGAATTTTCTTATTTTTAAAATAAAATTCTTTTATATTAAATATAAGAATTTAAAACTTTTCTTTTTCAAAGAGTCTAGTTTAGAGAGAGATAGAGGGAGAAAATTCTTAATAAATAAATAATGATTGCATTATTATTATTACATAAATTTGTAACGACTCAGGGAACTAATTCAAATACAAATAATTTAAGCCCGGGTTCAACACTCATTGTTTCCAAGAAATAACGGCGTAATTAGTTAATTACATTTTAATCTACTTAATTAGTATTTTAAGAAAATAAATGTTTGTCTATGATTTACAATTTTACATATTAAATATTTTTTATATTCCTATATTCCGTTTAGCAAAAAGTACGTTAAATTGTTCCGTTTATTAAATATACTCTGCAGAAGTGGCGCTTAAATAAACAAGTTATTTAACTCCACTTAAGCGACTTGTTCAAACATTTGACCGAATTAGGTTTTACTTCAATATTTGTCGATTCCTTTATGGTAAAATTAACCTAATCTAAATTAGTATATATGACTGTTTGTAGCACAAACAATCGCCCATTAAGAGAACATGGAAATTTGCAAATTGCGCTCGCCAAATTTGGTTCAACAAATTGATTTGTTTACAAATGAATTAAGGTAATGCGAGGCAAACAAAGTTGTTTGCGTTGTCAATGATAGTAGAGATCATCTAATTTAAACCTGTACGCGTTTCTCTTGTAGATTTTGTCACATTTTTTTTTCAATTATATTGTTTACCTTTAGAACCAGCAAGAATAAAATGATTTCTACATAACAGCTTCTGAAGTCTTTTTTTATTGGATGAGGTGACAAACGAGCACACAGTCCACCTGATGGTAATTGGTTGCTGTGGCCCATAGACATCTATCCTCGTTTGCGAATCAAAATGTAGATGCGTTATCATCCGTGAGGACTAAGATGGAATGCCACGTTTCCAGTAAAAAGGGTCTCCGGTTCTGTACACTCACCTTACGAAACACAGCAGTGTTAAGTGCCTCGGAAAGCACGTAAAGCCGTTGGTCCTGCGCCTGATTTCTCCGGTCGTGTGGGTTTACCGTCCCAACAGACTATGAGAGCAAGGGAATAGAGAGTGCACCTGTGCTTGCGCATACACTCGGGCACCATAACCCTGTACGGCGCTGATGGCTAGTCTCCGTTGAGGCTGGCCGCCATGACCGACTTCTGAAGCTGTCACGTGGAGATTATTTTATTGCTTTTTAGTTCTCTGATATCAACTTTTACTTTTCATTAAAAGTTATATTTTCAAATAGTAGTGATCGAAAGGCTTCTGAATAATCGGAAGTTGTCACCGTTATCTTTTTTTTTATAGCATAGGGTGACAAACGAGCACACAGTCCGCCTGATGGTAAGTGGATACTGTGGCCCATAGACATCTACATTTATCTTCAATTAAGAATCAAAAGCATTAAGCTGCTATTTTACGCTGGTATTCTGTGCGAGCGTGGTTCTTCCCCGGTCGAGCCGACCCATTTGTGCTACTACTATGCAATTAATATAGCTGCAGCATGGCTCTACCACGTGTATCTAACATCAGATCGCGATATCTGGATGATCTCTTATCAACTACGTTGGAGACAATGTTCTTGTATTCTTCCCATGGCAATGTAACAATTTTGTGAAAATATTACACGTGAGTTAGGCTGTACACGGGGACAGGCCTCTTTTCGTTACGTTGTCGTTTTACGTGGTAAAATGTTGCGTCTATATTATGCTTGTAGCACGAATGGGTCGGCTCGAACGAGGTAGGCCACGCTCTCACAGAATACCAGCGTATATAGCAGCTTAATGCTGCTGTGTTTCGTATGGTGAGCGTAGAGAACCGAAGACACTTTTTGCTGGAAACAAACCGTTCCATCTTAGTCCTCAGGGGTGACAACGCATCTGTATTTTGATTCTTAATCGAAGATAAATGGCCACAGAATTCCCTTACAATCAGGTGGACTGTGTGTTCGATTTTCTATAAAAATATTATCAGATCGCGTGTTCAGGATGATCTTCTCTAATCGACTTCGTTGCACACATTATTATTGTATTATATTCTCATATCAATGTGTTGATTTTGTGAAAAAAATACACTTATATTAGACTGACCCGTTACCAGGATTTTGGGGTTGAAAATTGAAAATTCTGCCGCGTTGTTGCACCCCAAAACATATTGGTGGAATTCACATTTTTTTAAATTTCTTAGACATTTCTTCACATGCTACGAAATAATTTTAAATTTTTTTATACTTAGTACGTCATGTCCATATGTTGTTTCTTTACCCGAACACGTGTTAAATTAGCAGTTAAAACTGCTATAAACAATTTAAGTATCGCCGGCGGGGTTCATAATCGAGCTGCCAAGAGCGGCCAAGTCCCTGAAATATCACGACTTTTATATCAACCGCTTATTTTGTATCTAAGTTATGATTTAATTTAATATTTATAGAATGAGTGTGACAAACGAGGACGCAGTCCACATGACGGTGAGTGGATGCTATGGCCAATATACAGCTGTCTTCAATTAAGAATCAAAATGCTGAATGCGTGAACCACTAGTTCACTATGGAATGCCTCGTTTCCAGTAGAAAGGTTCTCCGATTCTCTACACTTACCATACAAAACACAGCAGTATTTAAGCTACTTTTTTTACGTGGTTCTTTGAGAACGTGAACCTTCCCCGGCTAAGCTGATCCATTCGGTAGCTATTTCTGCATAGAATTAAAAATGTATCTACATTGGTGTTATCTCTATACAATAAAGTATACACATACATATAATTTTCTTTTCTAACGCCTAGATAAGCTAGGTCGCCGAGTTAGGATACTAATTAAAGTAGATATTTCAATATACTCATTTCCATTGCACTAGTATGGTTGTGGTATTCGAAGCCGGTGTGTGTTCCCCGTCGTGTCTAAATTAAGGAAGCGGTTAATTAACTTTTTCTAGGTTAGTGTGCTTACCATACATGTCAATACACATCCGCTATGACAGATCAAAGGCGGTCCTATATCACGGTGTTAACACAATTCTAGAAAGCGTCCATTCGAAAGCATATTTCGCAGTCGTGGTAGCTCATGGGCTAATTGCTCCGCGTAAATGTTACAGTGCTCGAACAGCCTGGTGTCGACTCCCGCTGGCACCAATTAATTTTTCTTGTTTTGAATAAGAGTGACAAACGAGCACACGGTCCACCTGGTGGTAAGTGGATGCTGTGGCCCATAGACATCTACATTTAATAATTAAAAATTAAAAATTTTGTACAGTCGACTTCAATATAAGTTATTAAAAATAACTCAAAAACTATTGGTCTGACCTTGATCAAATTCAAATGGGACCACACGAGAATTACCAGCTTTCAAATAAAAAAAGAATCATCGAAATCGGTTCACCCAGTAAGAAGTTATGAGGTAACACACATAAAATAAAACATACAGTCGAATTGAGTACCATTACCTTTTTGGAAGTCGGTAGAAAATGCAAATGCGTTATCACACCTGAAGTTTAAGATGGAATACCTCGTTTCCAGTAAACAGGGGTCTCAGGTTCCCTTTCCACTTATCATTCGAAACACAGCAGCATCGAGCTGCTATTCTACCGCGGTATTCTAGGTGGCTTGTGAGAGCGCGGTCCTACTCTCGTCGAGCCTATCAATACATGCTACGACCATAATATAGCTGCAGCGTGGCTCTACCACGTACCCAATTTTTAACTGAAGTCGTTATTTTTACGATTGTAAGTCAGTACTCGAGTAACTATGTCACTTGATATTAAGTGGTGGTTAGAGAGAGTTACTTAGATTAACAAATGCCTCTCACTCTTGCCTTGAAGTCACCCACATTATACTCAGATGGAAAGAGAGTAAAGTTAAAGTGACAGCCTATATATATCCCAATGTTGGACACAGCCCTCCTCTCACTTTTAAGAGGGTTTTAGGGCAAGGAAGTGTCCACCGTGCGGCCCCAATGCGAGTTGGCGAACACACCTGTTTACGTGGTAGAGCCATGCTGCAGCTATATTAGTAGTATAGTTATAGCACGAATGGGTCGGCTCGATCGGGGAAGAACCACGCTCTCACAGAATACCAGCGTAAATTAGCAGCTTAACGCTGCTGTTTTTCGTATGGTGAGTGTAGAGAACCGGAGATCCATTTTACTTGAAAAGAGGCATTCCATCTTAGTCCTCACGGGTGACAACGCATCTGCATTTTGATTTGTAATAGAGGATAGATGTAGATGTCTATGGACCGCAGCAAGCATTTACCGTCAGGTGTACTGTGTGCTCGTTTGTCACCCTTATCCCATAAAACAAAACATGTCTTCGAAATATGTTTCGATGTTTTCCTTCATCGTCGAGTAAGTGGTAAGGTTCCAAATTATTCCACTCCACTGTTGTGCGCTTTATGAACGACGATCAAAATAGTAATTAGTAGCGCTATTGTTTTCCACGACTCCTACAGGATAATATAGCTGGATTCTTTTATGCAGCCCCGCCAGTACACTTAAATCATTATATCGTTTATTTTTTTTTTTTTTTTGGATTACCAACGATTAAAACATTGTTACTAAGAAAATGTATGTTAGGCTTAATTATAAATGTACAATTACTTAAAGGTAATCATCATATTCTATTCACATATTCTAATGTACATATCTACATAACCTAAAGAATCCTTGAAGTTAATTCTAAATTATGTCATTGTGTGCGTGCGTATGTGTGCGTGAGTGCGTATTCATATTACCAATAAAAAAATAAGTACACGAAGTACTTACAGACGCCCTGAACCGTGTAAAGGCGATGTAAGAATATCTTGAAACCTGAATGTCTGAGAAATAAGAAAAAAATATTTCAAAGACATGTGAAGTTCGCCCCCACATTCATAGTGGCAGCGGGGCGGACATTTCCTTGCCCTAATGAGAAAATGCCCAGCAGTAGGACGTATATACTATATAGGCTGTGACTTTTAAATGTTTATTTTTTTTGATTATTTTGGGAAAAAACGTTACCCCCACACTAGGATTTTCCCTTGTGTCGTGGACGCAGTTTACAAACACAAATTGCACGAGGACAAACATCCAGACCCGGAACAATAATTTGTAGGCCATACAAATACTTGTTCCGTGCGGGATTCGAACCTGCGGCCCCCAGCACAGCAACTCATTGCTAAGCCACTGCGCCACGGAGGCGTCTTATTAGCCAATTGTATGTGGTTTTTTTCCTCTGCATTGGCCGGGGAGTAAGAGTATTGCCAAAGAGCTCGCTCTAACGATGCGCGAGTCAGTTAAGAGGTAATAAAATGACATTCATTTGCAAATAAAAATTAATTTAAATTAAATACAATTAAAAAATTATGGCATTGTTGTATAAAACGGACATGCAGTATCAAAATGAATATAAAACATGCGTGAGTGTCGTGGAACACTCGGTTGGAACGAAGTTCCAAGCATAGTATATTATTATTGATAAACATATTATATTATTGGTTAATAAAAACAAATAAATGAATTACTAGCGTCTATTAAAATGATATTTATTTTATGGCAAGATAAGCAAAAGTGCGAAGGAGATGGATATTATTCCATCTCGCTCGCACTATAAAAAGGGGGTCGTGACGGAAAAATCGTACATTTTTTCTCGCCTAGCCCCCATCCGCCAAAGTCGTACCGTGCGATAAGGAACTTCCTTCCAAAAATAGCAACATTCAGCTATATATTACACGCAATAACTAATACGCAAAAATGTTGATTGTCCATTTCTGTAAATAAACTAAAAGAAATGCATAGATCATTTCGCGCTTAGCTGCAAAAAATCTCGGGACATGATCTGTCACGCTCTGTTCTCGTTGCCGAGGTGACAGGCTTGAAATTAGTAGCTGACAGCCAGACAGACGGACACGCGAGATGACGCCACAGTGTATTAAGAAGAGCTCGTCAACTTTTAAAGTGTTTTATGCTAGATTAACTTATTTATAATAATCTTTTTAAATTTATAGTGTAAGGTAGAATATACATATTTCTCCAAGTGTCAATCTCGTCTTCATACGATGCAAATTGCTGATTGACGTACGAAGTTCTAGGTTCAGACGACATTAATAGTAGCTTAATGCTGTTGTGTTTCGCGAGGTTCCGTTTTAGTTCTCAGGTGTGACAACGCATCTGCATTTTGATTCTAAATCAGCGTAGATGTAGATCTCTATGAGCCATAGCATCCACTTACTATCATCAGGTGGGCTGTGTATTCGTTCGTCCCACTTTTTTAAATATTAGCAGGGGCATACGAGCACCTGATGGTAAGTGTTGACTGCCGTCCATGAATAACTGCAACACCAGAGGAATTGCAGGTGCATAGATCTTTCTATATCATCTTGTTGTCATTGCCAGTATGAAGGCAGTGGTAATCAAACAAAAGAGTGACTTTCAATAAGTATTATTTATAATCTATATTGAATAAAAACGTTTCTGTTTCTGTTTCATACTACAACAGCCATTATAGACTTGATTTCTACTTCTTTATCATTGCTTTTCATTTATTTTACACAATTTATACACTGTTTTTTTTTTCTATTTTTAAAATATTACAAAACGTAATGATCCCACCGCTATATTTATTTTATACTGTGGCCAGTAAGAATTAAGTTGTAAGAACAAACCAGTTCGTAATAAAATAATAAAATTGTATAGATTATAAAACAACTTTCAAGGGCATCGTGCGAAAGGGCTTATTATGTTACAAGCATGTTAACTTTCTAACGATGCGGATTTCTATAATATGATATATGACATTTGTAGGTCTGTGACCTTATTAGTGACCATACAACGCAATATTTTGAAATTCGAATATGTTCGAAATATGAAAAATTTAATAAATTCGTATTCTGTTCCATCATATCGTTTGAATAAAAAATGTAATTTGTATATTCATTTTATTTATTCTGTGTTGTCGTTTATTGTGTTTTTTTTTTATGAAATTGTGTAAGGTAAGTTAGTAAATCGCAGTTAATTATTTTATTTTATGAACTAAAAATGAAATAACATCTTGTCTTAAATCTTATTTGATATGTTCTATGCTTGTTTGTGCAGCATTCGCTGTACACTTAAAAACAACTCTTCCCTCGGCTAACACTGTTTTTGTGACGGCGTGGAGAAAAGATGTTGATATCAAATAACTGTCTATTTATGCAAGTCTTGACTCTTTTCTCTTTATCTCTGCTTCAGTATAAAGTATAAACACATTCCAAATTGTGACCCATTAAAATTATGAACTTTCGTTCTTTATCACTATGATATTTCCATTCAAGTTAATATGAGTTCTAAATTGACGGAAATTGAAGAAAGTATAACTGTCTCTAATATTATTTAATACACAAAAACTAGATCACAATCGTCAGAGACAACATAATCAAATAAAAATAAGTTTAAGACCACACATCATCAAGAAATAATGAACCAACATACATTTGCTCTCGGGAAACAATTTTGAATACAAAACTGAATTTTATCACCTCTAAACATGGACTGTTTTAGAACGGTCGAGTTTTTTAAAAATAGAATATGTTAGTTTTTTGAAATGTGTCTATAAAAATTAAAGGCTTATTCCGAGGAATGACTAAACATTATAATTTCTAATGCCATGTTAATCACGCGAAAATTACCCTTAATGGTTGGTAACATGTAATAAATTCCTAATCTATCTGTTTGTAATAAAGCTTAAAATAGAAATAAAACCCATTAAACTTTATGTCATTACTCAAATAAGTTGTCGTCTACTAGGGTGGTCCAGGCTTAGGAAAGAGTTTTCATTAAAAAAAGATAACGTATTTAAATGTGATGATTTTTTTTGATTGTTTTTGACATTATAATTATTTAATATAAATTTAGACCAAACTATACACTTGGGTATAGGTAAGAAAATACTTCTGTCTCCAAGTAGATTACATTTGAAATGTCTCGGTATCCCAACGGCAATATTGAATGTGTGTGATTTAAAGTAAATGCTATATGCGATATATTATAAAAATATTTTATTTAATTTAGAAGTTACTTTAGTTTTATTAGGAAATTCCCTGATAAAATTCGCCTCGATAAAGTTGTAAAAGCTTCGGGATTAAGAAGAAAAACTTATCTATGAAGAAGAACTACTAACATATTTTCTGTTAGAAATACCATGCAATATGTATCTACTTACCAATATTATATTGCGATCAGTAAGTTGAAGTATTACGTGGTAGAGCCACGCTGTATTTATATTATGGTTTTATCTTGTAGCACGAACGGGTCGTCTCGACCGGGGACTAACGTAGGTAAGCTAGCGTAAAATAACAGCTTCATGTTGCTCTGTTTCGTATGGTGAGAGACCCTTTTTTACTCGAATCGAGGCATTCCATCTTAGTCCTCAGGGGGTATTTATAGGCCACAGCATCCACTTATAATTGGGTGGACAATAATTAAAAATTTTGTACAACCGACTTCAATATAGAAGATTATTAAGAATAACTCAAAAATATTGCTCAGACCTTGATCAAATTCTCAAGTCTACTGTCCCTTGGAGCTGTGAAAAAATCAAACTTCTAAGCCAAGGAAATCAAAACCTACAGGGTCACTCAGAATCTTAAAATTTGGTACGAAGCAACGTATTATAGCACAGATAAAGGAAAAATTGCGAAAAGCATAAATTTTTAGTTACATCATATAATAAAAATATTTTTAATAATTTTAAAGTTATACTACGGATTTGTTCGGAACCCTCGGTGCGCGAGTACGAGTCGCACTTGGCCTTTTTTTTAATATTGAATATAAGTTTAATTAAATATTGATTCATTGAGATTGAGCATATAAAGGTCCACTGCCTAACACTGCTTTACTATTGAAAGGATCTTAAAATAAAATATTTATACGCTACAGATGGTTAATAGAGGATTGTTAATATTATATTAAAATATTTTTATAGATCCATAAATGCGGTAACAAAGTGCAGCTCTGTTATCGTCCGCCATTAAACTTTGAATTGCAATAAAATAGGCTTCCTACCGTATATGAATGTTGAAGCCGTAATTTGCGGACAGCTTATCCGTTCTGAAACTAATAAGTGTTTATCAAGAATTAAATTAGAATAATAAAGATCGAAATATACTGCGCAATCTAATCCAAATACATTTTTCTTTTTTTTATATTCCTTTACGTTTGAGGTTATAAAATTTAGAAGCAAAAATACCTACACAAACCTTTGTTCAGTTTTAAAAAAAAACAATTGCCGCTAATGTAAGTTGTTTTGATAATCTATGGCTATCTATACTATATATAGCTATTATACGTGGTAGAGCCATGCTGCAGCTATATTAATAGTATAGTTGTAGCACGAATGGGTCGGCTCGACCGGGGAAGGACCACGCTCTCACAGAATACCAGCGTAAAATAGCAGATTAATGCTGCTATGTTTCTTATGGTGAGTGTAGAGTATCAGAGATCCTTTTTACTGGAATAGAGGCATTCAATCTTAGTCCTCACGGCTGACAACACATGTGCATTTTAATTCGCAAACGAGGATAGATGTAGATATCTATGGGCCACAGCAACCACTTACCATCAGGTGGACTGTGTGATCGTTTGTCACGCTATCCTATAAAAAAAATTAAAAAATATGCTTCCCAGCATATTGCGTAACTGTAATTATGCTAACTTCTCCACCTGTTAAGTCGAAACAGAACCGTGGATGATCTGCAAATGAGGGCTAATAATCTACCGCTCACCAGATGTCGCTAGTTGACAATGAGGTAAAGTTTTTTTGTTACACAATGTCATTTAATTCAGAAGTTGGTTTTAAGTAAAAGTATATCATTTTCTAGAGTAATAAATTAATAAACAAAACAATACCTCAGTGGTTTGCTCTTTAATTTTTTTACACATTTTTAACTATATTTTTTTACTTTTATGAATATCTGTGGTTTGGTTTATTTATTTTTAATCTAATTAATATAAGTTATAACTAATAGTAAAGAAAGAAACATTAAACTTTACATTTTCCGAATAAATTTACTTCCCCGTTATGAAATCTGTCAAATATTTATACCTCGTATTTAAGTGGCGCCGCCCTGGTGGCAAAAAAAGTCGTGAAACTCGGAAAAAGTCGCCTTCATTAGTGGCAGAAACAGGTATGAGAGATATTCAGACGGGCTTTTTAATAGGAAAGCAACTACTTAGAAAAGACGATACATCATTTTGAATAAACTTTCATATTTAAATTAACAGCTTTCTGAAAAACATTGCGTACAATGAAATTATTATTTTACCACGTTTAATCTAAGTTAAAATTATAAAGAAAACAAAAGGCATTATAGGTATTTTCGTGTACGTTATTTCCCTAATGTAAAAATGTATGTACTGGAAAAGATTTCGTATTGTTTACTATTCAAATTATAAAAATGCTCGTATAACTTCTTTGTGCACATCGATTCTAGATAAATTGATTGGAAGTTAAGGGTTGGACTACATATCTATACAAATAAATAAAATTGAATTTGTTTGTAATGTCAAAATAATAACTTTTTACTGAATGCATATGAAAGTAAATACGTTACTTATGACAAAAACATAATTTTTAAAAATTTTGTCTGTGTGTCTGTCTGTCTGTTTGTTCCGGCTAATCACCGCAATGGCTGACCGATTTTGACGGGACTTTCACTGGCAGATAGCTGATGTTATAAGGAGTAACTTAGCCTAATTTTAGAACAAGAATTGGAGTTCCGCGCAAAAAAAACCCTACACGCGGACGAAGTCGCTGGGAACAGCTAGTTGCATATAAAATGTGTCAAAAATTGAGCCAAGTGTACCTCGTGGCTGGCGATAGGTGCCGATATAACCAAGTCGTATAAGCTGACAGTCACACTCGTAGATGTGCGACATTTGATACAGAGATTGCTACTTTGCCTGATAAAAGTGGCGATTATATATCCATCAGGTATATTGTTGTTGATGTTGATGTTGATGTTGAAAAGCAATGTTACATAATGTGGACGTGTTATAAAACAAGTTACACAATATGTTACTTAATCTGTACGCACCCTAACACGTCCACAATATGTAACATTGTTTTTCAATATTGCAGCATATAAAAATACTGTAAACATTAGAATAACAATGCAATATAACAATGTTATATAACATTGTCGTATGACATTGTCGTTTGTCGTACTGCCGTTCGATTTATATAACTTTTGTGTCACGTTATATAACACGTTTTATAACATGCAGCATCCACATTACTGAAACATGTTATATAACAATGTTATGTTATATAATGTGTATGCACCGTTACGGATCATGAGATTCAGCCCGCTGACAAACAGACGGACGGATGGACGAACGTGCGGACGGATAGACAGCGGAGGCTTAGTAATAGAGTCCCATTGGTTACCCTTCGGGTACAGAACTCTAAAAAGAAAACAATCCCTGGTTGTTTGTTAAAGCCCGACAAGAATTTGGCGACGATGTTATAGCATGAATTATTTTGATACATGTAAGCCTTGCCTTAGATTTATATCGATACGGCATCAAACAGGCATATAACAGGTTCACTCTATAGTTTTAAATAGACGATGCCCGTGCCAGATGTTCGCTCGCATTTATCTCTTGTGCAATAGGAAGCTGAACTAGATTGAATCGTATCTGGATCTCAGACCTATAGAGAAATAGACAGCACATCATGTACAATTAAAGTGACGTCAAAACCATGCTTATGTTTTTTATAGACAAAAGGTGACAAATGGAGCCGTGGCAGCTCAGATGGTTAACGCTCGCTGTAAATTACACAGTACGCGGGCAACCCAGGTTCGATCCCCGTCGGCAGCAATGAAATTGTTAATTGAAAATTTAAGTGCTTTACCACGTGTTCTGCTGGTTTTCTGAGAAATAAGAAAAACATTTCGAAGACATGTGAAGTTCGCCAACACGCCTTGGGGCAGCGCGGCGGACATTTCCTTGCCCTAAAATCTTCTCAGTAATTTGGGGAGGCCTGGGCCTAGCAAAGGGATGTATATAGGCTGTAACTTTAAAGGTGACAAATGAGCACACACTGATGGTAAGTGGCTACTATAGGCCATAGATATCTATAATCGATTAAGAATCACTTTCATCCCTGAGGACTAAGATGGAATGCCTCGTTTTCAGTAAAAAGGGTCCCTGGATCTCTACACTCACCATACGAAACAGTAGCATTAAGCTGTTATTTTACGCTGGTATTCTGTGAGAGCGTGGTACTTCCCCAGTCGTGCTGAACCATTCCTGCTATAACCATAATATAAACTTGAAAGAATTCAGAATTTTTGCATAAGGTTTATATTTGGATTGCGCAAATATGTGACCATGTCTCTCTTTTTCGTACTAAGCTTAAGTGGTTGCCAATACGACTTCATCGGAATGCTCACATACTTCATCTTCTCTATAGTGTTCTCTTTAATCCTTCTTACCATTATTACCTCAAAAATCGTTTTGAGTTTCTTCGTGATTCCCATTCACGTAACTTGAGATCTGCAGAGAGTTTGAAGTTGAATTTGCCTGAATTTTAGAAAATTTATGAACAAGTCTTTTACTGTACATGCCGTTCATTTATGGAATGAACTCTCATTGTCAGTGAAACGCGCACCATCCCTACCGGTATTTAAAAAACTAGTTAAGAATCACTACCTCGCACTTTAAATTATAACTTCACTTCCACACTAGCCATTAAATAATATATTATATGTATCATATCAATTTCATTTAATTAATTAAATAATTCAATATATATGTATTTTATTTTTTGAATTTATATATTATGTTTGTAGTATGTGTATGTATAATATGTGTTTATTCTTTTTTATCTCTTTTTTTCTCTAACACACCAATTTGCCCTGCCCTTGTCATATTCGTGTAATCCTGTCCATTCAATGGTTGTCTGGAAGAACTTGGTATCAGCAATAAGACCGCCCATTGCATACTTCTTTTATATATATATATATATCTATATATATATATATATATATATATATATATATATATATATATATATCTATATATAATTTCTGTAATTTATGTATGTTGTGCAATAACGAAAATTTAATAAAATAAAAAATAATATAGCTGCAGCATAGCTCTACCAAGTAAAAACGTACGTAGGTACGTAGTATTTTAATACAAACGAGGTATACGATTACAAGCAGAACTCCTCATTATGATAAGTTGATGCTATCTCGTTACTAAGCAGCAGAATTGTGCAATTATTGTACACTAGATGTTTTTGAGCGTTGCTTACTCTATTCGACTGGTATATCACACTCATAATGAAACTGCTGTGTGACCCTTTTTTAACATGGGGAAATTAGTACGTATACTCGGCTCGCGAGGACGTCTTATGTCGGACTCGCATCGGCTAAAACCCCATGGTGTTCCACATTCGCCGCATATTGGCAGGGCCACGGGAATGATTTCGCACACATCCGTGGCCCAACCAGCGCCGGTAGCTCCATGACAGTCCAGCCCCTCCTCGGAAGGGACTTTTTCTCCCCCTTCTCCATTTCAGATTAGACGCACCAGAATACTAGACGCGGCTTTATCCGCGGCCGGGGCTGGTGCGGCGTGACCTTATCTCATATAAAGCTGTAATAACCATCCATAAAATTATGAAACTATGCATGTGAAAGCGTGTGTAATCTTTCCTTCGAAAGTGCTACGGAAAGTGTACGGTTGTGACTGCAGAATGCCTAGGTTACTTGACGTGACAAGCGTTTACACACACACACAAACACAAACATAGTTACACATTTTAACATGAATAGTTTCACACAGTGATGCTCAAACTCTGAACTGTTTGTTTTAATATTTTATTTTTATAATATAATTTGTCTCGGAGTAATAGAACACAATAAATACAGGATAATGATTTTTTTAATATTATAAGGGTGGCACACGAGTACACAGTCCACCTGATTAGTTTTTTTCAAGTTTCATTATCGCACATAGCGACACAATTCTTATAACATATTGATAGTTTCTGCCTCATGCGACCACTTTGTTGAATCTGGTTTTAGGGACCGTGAACAAAAGAGTCTTCAGAACAATTCTTTCGCAGAAGCTAGCACACGCATGCAATTTTTCTGGTGTTGCAAATATTTTAGAGACCTTCGAGAAAAGAACCTACTCTTTTTAAAATGCTGGCAACGAACCTGCAATTCCCATGTGGTTGCATTTGTTCATGGGCGGCGAGCGACACTTACTATCAGGTGAGCCGGAAGCTTGTTTGCTCCTTTCTCTGTAAAACATATAAGTGGCCATGATCTCTTGCCATTAGTTTCAATAGTTTGCTTACATAAAAAAACTTTATTTATAAATGTTTTAATAAAAAATATATTATAAAAGTATTTAAAAGAAAATATAGGTTTATAAGGTTACACACTAGTTGACTATAGTCACAGCCTATGAAGAACATATAGACTGTGCTATAGTTTTACGAGCGGGACTTTAACTTTAATTAAATGTCCACTTGAGTCCAAGAGATAATAAATAATTTATGACGCCCTACACATTACACTAGTATTGGAATGAAGTCATATTTTTATTTAAATTTAACAATTTTGTATATAATGTTGAAATACCGTGGATATTTTTAAAAGATATTACCAATAGGTATAATTTGTAATGAAGCAACTATACAAATTATATCTCCAATCGTTTATGTAATAAAATAATTAAGTAACTAATTTCTCAAATGACTCTTATATAAACATCCAAAGATATAACTACCAACTCTTGGCCAAAGTAAAGAAATGTAGTTACCGCTTAAAATGCAATTTAAAGCTGAAGTTGAGAACCATTGATAGTAGTTGTAGGAAAATATTCGTGTACTGTCGCGTACAAAAGCGGGTCAGTCTAGGTCTAGTCTATAGAATCCAGATACAATGTGGCCAAGCCTTGCTCCGAATTATGTTGAACAATTGCGAAAGCTTCATAATCACTATAGTACAACATTATAGTAGCTACGTATGCTTGTAAATCATTTTTTTTTATTTTACTTGCATTATTAACTACTACTTTAGTAAAGGCTTTTATGCACTTTTTTTTCTTTGGTAATGGACTCGTACTCTTGTAATTTTGCCCGTGTCAAATAATAAGATTTTTTTTTTAATCAATAATAAGGAACTTCGTTCCAACCGAGTGTTCCACGACATTCACGCATGTTTTTTTTTATTATGATTATTTCATTATTCAGGTAATTACACCCACTTTGTTAGTACACTAGGCGTTACTTTATACGTGGTAGAGCCATGCTGCAGCTATATTAGAAGTATAGTTGTAGCACGAATGGGTCGGCTCGACCGGGGAAGGACCACGTTCTCATAGAATATCAGCGTAAAATTGCAGCTTAACAATGCTGTGTTTCGTATGGTGAGTGTAGAGAACCGGAGACCCTTTTTACTGGAAAAGAGGCATTCCATCTTAGCCCTCACGGGTGACAACGCATCTGCAGTTTGATTCTTTATTGAGGATAGATGTAATGTCTATGGATCACAGCAACCACTTACCATCAGGTGGGCTGTATGCTCGTTTGTCACCCTATTCTATAAAAAAAGGGGTTAGTAAATTTACAGAATACAAAACTTATTATACATTACCAAAATTATCATTTATTATCAAACATACTGGGGCCTGGTGTTCCAGTGCCTCATCACAGGGCAATCTTGCCTTCCATATAATATGGAAGCTAGGAGGCTGTTGGTGCTGTCTCGCACGCGACGCATCAAGGGCTCGGCAAACATGCGTGATGCGATGCAATAGCGCATAGTTAAAAAGAAGAATAATTACAGGCATTTCATCTTATTTCTCATTGAAGTTGACTTCAGATGACCATTGACTGCAGTAGCAATCAAACTGACTGTAAGTTCGCTTGTCACTTCATATTTTATTTAAAAAAAAAACTTAACGTTCTTTTTTCAAATAAAAGTAAAAGTGAAGTCGAGTAATTTTTGAAATATTCAAAATATTGAGAATCAAAACGTTTTTAACCTTACTTTTATACGTTAAGTGTATGGATTCCAACAAAAGTCAACGAGCAGGTACAATACAATTATTCTCAGTAAGCCATTAACGAATTAGTCGTGTTTCGATTTACAAAAGAAACAAGGGCAGTGTTAGTTCATTTGTGAACAAGTAGGCAATGTAAAACCCGTTTCACATTGTAGTTGTTTTTTTTTTTTACTTGTTCTGTCATTGTATTGTCGATGCTATCTATACCACAGATTAGATAATAGTTACTACGAAACCTATACTCCCTAAATTATGTACTCACAAATGTACATTATAATCGTTTTTTATGGAATACTAGCTGTTCCCTGCGACTTCGCCCGCGCGTATTTTATTACGATTGGATTTCATGGGTTTTCATTTTTTGCGCGGTACACTAATTCTTTTTCTAAAATAAAAGTAGCCTAAGTTACTTCTTATAACATCAGCTATCTGCCGGTGAAAGTCCGGTCAAAATCTGTCCATCTGTTTCGGAGATTTGCCGGAACAAACAGACATACCGACAATAATTTTAAAAATCGTGTTTTTGTTACAAGTATCGTTTATACTTTCATATGCATATAGTAAAAAGCTGTTATTTCGACATTACAAATAGACACTTCAATTTTATTTATTTGTATAGATATGTGACACACAGTCCACTAAATGGTACGTAGATATCGTGGCATATGGACTACATCTATCCTCGATTAAAAATCACAATGCAGACTATGCGTTATCACCCCTGTGGACTAAGATGGAATGCCTCGTTTTCAGTAAAAAGGGTTTCTGGTTCTTTTTACTCACTGCCGATTTATCTGTGCTATATCTATAATGCAGCGTGACTCTTCCACGTCATAATCTACATAACAGCTTTTCTTTGTAGAATAGGGTGAGAAAAACGAGCATAAAGTCTACCTGATGGTAAGTGATTGCTGTGGCCCATTGACATATACATCTTTTCTCGATAAAGAATCAAAATACAAATGCGTTGTCACCCCTGAGAAATAAGATGGAATGCCTCGTTTCCATTAAAAAGGGTCTCCGGTTCACTATATTCATCTTACGAAACACAGCAGCGTTAGGCTGCTATTTTACTGGTGTACTTTTTTTATAGGATGGGTTGACAAACGAGCACATAGTCCATCTGTTGGTAAGTGGTTTGCTGTGACCCATAGACATCTACATTCATCCTCAATAAAGAATCAAAATGCAGATGCGTTGTCACCCGTGAGTATTAAGAATGAATGCCTCTTTTCCATTAAAAAGGGTCTCCGGTTCTCTACACTCACCATAAGCAACACACAGCAGCGTTAAACTGCTATTTTACACTGGTGTTCTGTGAGAGCGTGGTCCTTCCCCGATCGAGCCGACCCATTTGTGCTACAATTGCTGCAGCATGGATCTACCACGTGAAAATAATATTGTGAGGACGTGGTCCTTCTCTATCATATAGCAGTAGTAGCTCTGCCACGTATAAAGCAACAAAACAGATAAATTTCAATGTAAAAGCTTGCACAGATACTTCCCACAGCTGGGTATATATAGGCCGCCATACTGTTCCATTGTGAATTCACAAAACAAAGAAAGGTAAATTGCTGGACCTCGCTCACTATGTAATATATAAATTTTACACAGAGTTGGATTTGTCAGTTTCATTTCATTCATCTAGAACTTTGTAGTTAGTCGCAAACTTTTAACGACCGTTCAGCTCTAAAACAATGTTTTGTTATAAAACTTTCCGTAGGTTGATTTTATCTGTTTTGGAAATAAGTTTTTTATTATTCAAAGGAAAAAGTTATTCAATAAATCTCTTTTCTACTGACTTCAAAAAGGAGACGGTACTCAATTCAACTGTTTTCTTTTTCTTTTTTTTATGTCTTACCTCATAACTTATTTCTAGGGGAACGGACTTTTTTTTTATTCGAAAGCTGGTGCTTCTCGTGTGGACCCCCATGTAAATTTGATCAAGGTCTGACCAATAGTTTTTGAGTTATTCTTAATAATTTATATTGAAGTCGATACCTAAGTAGGTTAATTGGAACGAAGTTCCTTTCGTAGTATGTTATTACTGACAAACGTATTATATTATTGATTAACAAATACAAATAAATGAGTTTCTAGAGTCTATTAAAATGAAGCGTCATCTCTATAATATAAAAATGAATCACTGAATGTGTTGCTAAGCGCAAATCTCGAATGCAGCTGAACCGATTTCGCTAATTCTTTTTTTATAATATTCCTTGAAGTACGAAGATGGTTCTTACGGAGAAGAAAATTTTAAAAATTGCCCGAAAAAGTCTAAAAACAACACTTTTCTATACTCCTTTACAAAAGATTCGTAATAATACTTAAAAGTCAATTTGAACTTTAACACCATACTCTTACCATAAAGTTTAAGTGTTACTGGTGGTGTTCCGGGAAGGCAAAACAATTGAGTGACTTTAGTATCGTATAAATATTTGACAAATAACTCCACGCGGGCGATGTCGCGGGGAACAGCTAGTTTAAAATAAAATAATGTTACTTTCATGGAAAGATAAGAAAAAGTGCGAGGGAGATGGATATTATTCCATCTCGCTTCCTCTCCTCCCCTGTAGATTGTCTCATAGGGGGGACATTTGCCGTAGTTGTAACGTTACTGTTGATTTAATAATTTCACCTCTCAGTGGGTCATGTGCTCCTGGTAGATTATCTTCTATACATTCATCCATTACAGCCTAGTCCACTACTAACATAGACCTCCATCGTAGTCGTAGTCGTTATTAAGAAGACGCTGCTGCATATCTCCTGGTTTGTTTCCCTCCGTCACCTCTTAATCCACGGGGTGGTATTATGGGATAGTGGATATTCTAACACCACGAATAAACGGGTAGCCAGCCAGTGCTTTACTGTAATCCTGCCGGAGGTAAGTGGCGGTGAATCCCTAGACTGGATAACTCACCGTCTTGGCGATATAAAACTCGTGGCGCTTTAACCATTAAATTATAATATTCTACTACTTTGTCAATCCACAATCATCGAATAAATTACCCAACAGTGTCAGAGGCCATTCATAAATTATACTTACCGGAGAAACGTGGGCGGAGCCGTACGCTTTTACTAGTATTCAAATTTATTGTGACCAGGCAAGCATAAATCGATTAGAGATGGTAATTAAACAGTAAAATGACGTGTAGTGACAATGTTTTGTGGTTGATCTACTAGGATCGTAGGATTATTAGAGTTATAGTATTAAATATAATAAATGCATTTATCATCCATCTCAGCCTGTTAATAAAATGCGACGATTGTTACGCTTGGTGGCAGATGTTTTTTTTTTCATTTTTTGTTCAATACATATGTATTTTCAATATAACCCTATATATAGGGTTATTTTTCAGAGTACCCAAATTTTCAATTTAATTTCAAATATATAAGTAATGATATACTGTTATTGCAATTTTTAAAAATACGTGTAAATAAAGTTCTACTTTTATTTGAAATTATCCCAAATTGAATGTGATTTATGGGCAACAACGTCTTTGCCTACCGATAGACCGTTACGAATGTGTGCGTGCGCGGTAAAATCAGTTAAAATAATGCATTATCACGCATTTTGAATTTAATAGATAAAAAGGACAGAATTATTGAGATTTTTTTTATTAGTTTTAGCTATTTATAATACCAATGTAATAGACATCTACATCTATCCTCGTTTGCGAATCAAAATGCAGATGCGTTGCCACCCGTGAGGACTAAGATGGAATGCCTTATATTCTGCATTTCCAAAATTTGATCACTGAAATTAATGCTGATTTACCACGTGGTCGGTGGTGTAAGAAAACATCGCAAACAAACCTGCATGCCTGAGAAATAAATAAAACGAAAACACGAAGTCTTCCCAAACACATTGGTGCAGCGAGGCCGATACATGCTTGACCGTAAACCCTCTCAGAAGCGAAGCATGTGCCCAACAGTGGGATGTATATAGATCGTAACTTTATTTATTTCTTACTTTAATACCATTCTAACAGGATTTTAATCAAAGAATTTTCCGCAAGCTACGTAAAAAACTTAATGAGTATTCTTGATGATTCCAGGAGCAAGTTTTTCGACAGGCTCCTTGTGCGGCCGATGACATTATCTCTGTTCTTGTAATGTTGTGAACCTGTTTATTTTCGAGAATATTTACGAGCTGTTTGAACCGATTAAATTAGGCAGTGAACATAGAGTTTTACAGCTTGACTGTGTAGGGGCGGTGTAAGAATATCCACTAGCCAATATCGTCCCGTGGGTCTCGTAAGAGGCGACAGAGGGAAACAAAATAGGAGATGGGCAGCATCTTCCTAATCTAATATATAAAAATTAATTTTTGTTTGTTCATATTTTATGCGGTGTCATACCGTTTATCAGAATGCGCTAAAACTTTGTCAACTTATTGCTTGCACTTGTGCGAAGGTTATAGGCATATTACAATTAACTTACAATAGGTGGCGCGCGTATCGAACCAACAATTTTATTTGGCAGTTATACAACACTCAACTTCAATGTATTATACTGCCTAATGAAACAATATAGGTAACTTTCAAATTTAAAACGATATTTCGACATTTTTTTTTCTGTGGCAGCAATGCGCTGGGTACCAGCTAGTAAGAAATAAAAATTAAAAAAACTGTGGTTGCCAACCCGACTGCCAATCGTGGCAACCATCTTCTCTTCATATATATATATATATATATATATATATATATATATATATAATTAAAAAGCAATCGTAAATACGTTCTTCTCGGCATAGTCATTTCTCATTAACCCCAGCCGTCTGAAGATCATCAGTTCTTTTCGTTTCGGAGGATTTTTAAATTTTAAATTTAAGTTGTTTTACAGAGGATTTTGATAATGCTTGCTAGCGGACTTAATACTCTCTATATGATTCACATCACTTCGTTTTGCAAAGTCATTTTTTGTCAGTTATCAAACGAAAAACAGTAGTATTTCGCTGCTATTTTACTGTGGTAGGATTTGCGAATTATTTTGATTTTAGTGAATGAGAACATCCGCAGGAGAATCAGAGTAACCGACATATCCAAACGGATACGTTAGCTGAAGAGGCAATTAGCTCGTAATATAGTTCGAAGAACGGACAACCGATTGGGAAATGAGGTTCTCGTTGGGGTTCACGTTGGAAAATTGGCAGACTCGTAAAGTAGAAGTAGGGCGAAGTGTAGGTCGGTCCCTTCTAGGTAGAGTGATGACCTGGTAAGACATACGGGAAGTCGATGAAACCAGGTGGCTTAGGACCGTCTTTCGTGGCATTCCTTGGAGGCCTATGTTCAGCAGTGGACTTGTGAAGGGCTGTAATGATATAATGATGATGAATATTATTATAAATGTGAAATTTATGTTTGTCCTTAATCTCGCTTGAATGATTGGACGTATTCCGATGAAATTAGGGATAGAAGTCGATTATGTCGTGGACAGTGTAGTGGCGGTGTAAGAATATCTACTACCCCATGTCGTCACGTGGGTGTCGTAAGAACCAACACTTAAGGTAAGTGGATGCTTTGACCCATGGACATCTACATTTATCCTCGATTAAGAATCAAAATGCAGATGTATTGTCACCCACGAGGACTAAGACGGACTGCCACGTTTCCGCTAAAAGAGTCTCCGGTTCTCAACACTTATCACATGAAACACTGCAACATTAAGCTGCTATTTTACACTGGTATTCTGTGAGAGCGTGGTCCTACCCCGGTTGAGCTGACCCATTCGTGCTAGAACCATAATATAGATGCAGTGTGGCTCTACCACAAAATGCTTGAATGTTTTTGATGTGAAACATCTATAGCGGCGGGTCAGGCCGACTGTTCTTGCTTGCTGTGGCGACGCCTCGCCACGGTATGCGTCGCCACGCTATATGATAGTGTGTATGTATATAGTATGCATGTAATTTTATTATATATATTTATTTTTTGTAGTTAACAAGCATAAATCTTTATTAAATAAACGGCCATTTTATTCTTAAAACAAATCTTAATATTTTATTTTTTCATTATTCCTTTTCCTGTCGTAATCGATCGTTTTATACATATTACCTGTACAAATTATTTCGATGTTTCACATCTTTCAGGCGTCTCGCGACGGCCAACAATTTTTTAATTATGTAAATGGTTGATAAGTTTTTTTACTTATGTTATGCGTACGATCTCATTACATCTAGATTCCTTACACATTTCTAAGACCAGGATGTAATGGCGAACTGCGGTGGTTGCGCCTCGCACTCTAACAAGGTTAGAGTCGTTTTAACTACCAGTATTCCCACGCGACGGCGCGCCAGCTATAGCATTTGCAATGACTAGAAATGATATGCTAATTATTTCTTTTAGTAAATACCCTATTTAGGATAAACCACATTTGTAAACTATGTTCGCTATATACATATATTGAAGTGGCAAGGGACCGCATTTTTGGAACGAAGTTCCTTAACGGACGGTACCAATTTGGCGGGTGGGGGCTAAGCGAGAAAAGTGTAAGATTTTTCCGTCACGACCCCTTCTGACGCAGTGTAGACAGCCTTGGCGGCTATAAGAAAGCGAGATGGAATAATATCCATCTTTCTCACACTTTGTCTTATCTAGCCATGAATGAAATATTATTTTAATTTAAATGACGCCTCATTTCAATAGACGTGATTAGTAATTCATCTATTTGTATTTGTTAATTAATAATACTCGTATAATACGTTTATCAATAATAATATACTATGAAAGGAAATTCGTTCCAACTGCGGGTTCCACGACACTCACGCATGTTTTTTTAATAGGATAAGGGTGACAAGCGAGCACACAGTCCACAGCAACCACTTATTGCTGTGGCTCATAGACATCTACATCTACCCTCTTTTGCGAATCAAAATGCAGATGAGTTGTCAGCTGTAAGGATTAAGATGGAATGCCTCGTTTCCAGCCAAAAGGGTCTTCGGTTCTCTACAGTCACTATACGAAACACAGCAGCGCTAAGCTGCTATTTTACGCTGGTATTCAGTGAGAGCGTGGTCCTTCCCCGTTCGAGCCGACCCATACGTGCTACAACTATATTACTCCTATAATACTAAACTAATCCATGGACTTCTTGAATTTTTTATCAGACCGTCACTTCGTCTATATATAAACATAACGTATCGCTTCTAGATATTTTACATCTTCGCTTTATTCAACGGGTGCCGACTGCGGTATGGTTAGCAAACCCTAACATTTCGATGGAAGCTGATTTATATATATATATATATATAAACATAACGTATCGCTTCTAGATATTTTACATCTTCGCTTTATTCAACGGGTGCCGACTGCGGTATGGTTAGCAAACCCTAACATTTCGATGGAAGCTGATTGCGAAATTAATGTTATCCGAGATTTATGTTCGGACAGACCTGTTTTATTGGTTTTACCATGGAATTAGAAAACGAAACAATACAACTATGAACTATTTTGTATGTGGTAGAGCCACGCTGCAGCTATCAATGAATTATAGAAATGCGTTCTATTTTTCTTGAATCTTAAATTCGTTAGTGGCCAAGGCCAGAAAAATCTAAATTAATAAACTACACCCAATTTTTTTTCAAACTTCACATTTGGCGGGAATTTGATTCGTATGCAAAATGGAGAAACTCGAACTTCGTGCGGTTATTAAATATTTCTGTCTGAAATCCATTATGTTTTTACTTGGAGAGCACTTATTAGGTTTTTTTACGCGGTAGAGCCGTGGTAGCTCAGATGGTTAGCGCTCGCTGTAAGCTTCACAGTACTCGAGCAACCCGGGTTCGATCCCCGCCGGCACCAATGAAATTGTTAATTGCAATTTTAAGTGCTGATTTACCACGTGCTCGGCGGTGAAGGAAAACATCGTGAGGAAACCTGCATGTCTGAGAAATAAGAAAAAAAAAATTTTCGAAGACATGTGAAGTTCGCCAACACGCATTGGCGCAGCGCGGCGGACATTTCCTTGCCCTAAAACCCTCTCAGAAATGAGAGGAGGCCTGTGCCCAGCAGTGGGACGTAAATAGGCTGCAACTTTACGCGGTAGAGCCGTGCTGCAGCTATATTACTGGTATGTAGCACGAATGAATCGGGTCGACCGGGGAAGGACCACGCTCTCACAGAATACCAGCGTAAAATAGCAGCTTAGTGCTGCTGTGTTCCGTATGTTGAGTGTAGAGAACCGGAGACCCTTTTTACTGGAAATGAGGCATTCCATCTTAGTCCTCACGGGTGACAACGCATCTGCATTTTGATTCATAATCTAGAATTATAGATGTAGATGTTTGTAGGCCACAGCAACCACTTACCTTCAGGTGGATTGTGTGTTGATTAGTCACCCTTATCCTATAAATAAACGGGTAAGACACATTATTTTACTTTTACTACGCGGATCTTAGCTACTAATTTAACATCGTTCAAAATATGGCACATTTTTAAACGATGATTTGTGTTACTTGCCTAGTATGTCGTAAGAGGCGTCTAGTAGGATTTTGGGATTGTGATTGTGCAGCCTAACCTTTCGCTTCGTTCGCAATTTTCCATCAAAACTAATTTAATTTTTTTCTGAGCAAACATGGTACGAGTAGCTCGTTTGCTTTTTGGGCTCTGCCTACCCTCTCAGGAATTACAAGCGTGTTACTATGTTTTATTTATAGAATAAGGATGACAAACGAGCACACATTCAAGCTGATGGTAAGTGAAAACTGTCGCATACAGACATCTAAATTTACCCTTATTTACGAATCAAAATGCGGATGCGTTGTCACCCTGCGGACTTAGATGGAATGGCTCATATCCAGTAAAAAGGGTCTCCGGTTCTCTACACTCACCATACAAAACACAGCAGCATTAAGCTGTTATTTTACGCTGGTATTCTGTGAGGGCGTGGTCCTTCCCCTGTAGAGCCGACCCATTCGTCCTACAACGATAATATAGCTACAGTATATTATTAGCACATAAAAAACTACACACACGAGGCGAATCGAGTTGCAGGATTCTACTAGGGTATCAAAATACAGTGGTCTGTTCAGATACGGGTGATAAGGTAGGCCAATGTGTACATTGAGCTTGCGGTTATAAAACGACCGGTTACAAAAACATAAGTGTAACAGTTTTGTCTGCAGTGAACGCACACCCTGCGGTTAGTGTGCGATTAAGGTCAGGTTCGACAAAATATCGTATTTTAGAAACGATTTTGACCGCGCGTGAATTGATACTTCTTGAAATATTATATGCTTGAAAAAAATATGCGCATACATAAAATACTCAATTACATTCTTTATATGTGTATGAATTTTTAAAATACATTATATTAAAAAAGAAAAGAGTGACAAAGCAAATTTATGTTGCGGAAGTGAACGGCAGGGTCGGGAAGGGACGCCCTAGACGAAGGTTTATCGACCAAATCGGCGATACATTAAAAATGGGCCAGATTAGGAGTACCCATAACCGACGGGCGTGTATGCGTAGATATATGGATGTAAAAGAGGCGAGAGAGGTGTGTCAGGATCGCGCCAAATGGAAGTCCGTAGTCTCTGCCTACCCCTCTGGGTGACAGGCGTGAGTGTTTATGTATGTTTATATATTATATTAAAAAAATTGTAATTTAATTGCCGTGAAAAAAACTTTGACGTTCGAGTTCTTTTTTTTAGGTATAATCATATAATATTTTTGAATAATATGAAAGGCATGTTATTGCATTAGATTTTTAATCAGCTACATTTATATTTAGATCCTTTTTCCTGGTAATAAGCAAAAAAATTTCAAATAACTTTTTGTTCCACGGAATGTCGCACGGTTACTAAAGCGGGGCTGTGAAACTTTCGTCCATGCAATTAACAATTTCATCGGTTCCGGTGGGAATCGAACTCGCGTTGCTCGTGCACTGTGAAATTTACAGCGAGCGTTTAGCCCCTGAGCTACCATGGCTGTCATTGGCATATTTACCATGTGCTCGACGGTGAAGGAAAACATCGCGAGGAAACCTGCGTGTCTGAGAAATAAAATAAAAATAATATTTCAGAGACATGTGAAGTTGCATTTTGGCACTGCGAAGAGATATTGCATCTCTTTGCATTTTCTTTCGAATTTACAACGGCGAGTGCTCTGAGGAATTGTTCGGATTAATCCCAGCCGCCAAATTTCACGAACGCACATCGCGGCAGAATTCCCGATACCATCTACACCATCTGGATCATTGGCGGTTCACCACTGTGCGATTTAGAAGATGTTTTCTTCCTCGCACGGCTTCCTTGTGGAATCGTGTATATATAGAACTAGCTGGTACCCGGCGCGTTGCAGCCAGGAAATAATTCCGGAAATATCTTTTTAAATTTGGAAGAGTTATATTGTTTAATTGGAAATGATACATAATACATTCATTAAAATTGATTTGTCGGTACTATACGCGCGCTACATACTGTAAGTTAATTGTACTATGCCTATAACCTTCCCGGAAGTGCAAGCAATAAGTTGAGAAAGTTTTTCCACAATCAGATGAACTGTACGGTAGCGCATAAAATACAAACAAACAAACGTTCATTTTTATATATTAGATAAGGGTTACAAACGAGCACTCAGTGCACCTGATGGTTAATGGCTGTTGTGGTCCATAGACATCTACAATCTACATTTATCCTCAATTAAGAGTCAAAAAGCAGATGCGTTGTATTTTTTTTACGTGGTAGAGCCATGCTGCAGATATATTAGTAGTATAATTGTCGCACGAATGGGTCGGCTCGACCGGAGAAGGACCACGCTCTTACAGAATACCAGCGTAAAATGGCAGCTTGACACTGCTGTGATTCGTATGGTGAGTGTAGAGAACCGGAGACCCTTTTTACTGGAGAAGAGGCATTCCATCTTAGTCCTCACGGGTGACGATGCATCTGCATTTCGATTCTTTATTGAGGATAAATGTAGATGTATATGGGTCACAGTAACCACTTACCATCAGGTGGACTGTGTGCTCGTTTGTCACCCTATTATATAAAAAACCCCTGAGGACTAAGATGAAATGTCTATAAGCCACAACATCCACTTACCATCAAGTGGACTGCATGCTCTTTTTTCACCATTATCTTATAAAAAGAAATGTAACGATCCTTAAGAAGTAAGCTCCAGTAAACTCGTAAAAGAAATAACCAGAAATGATTTATTTGTGGCTCATAATAATGATGTATATATAGAATCATTAATAATAAAGTTAATTGAGTCATGACTGCAACTGAACGGTATGTATCATAAATGACATAATATATCATTGCGACAGTAAAACTTTGATAGATAACAACATAAAATTTACTTTCACTGTTCACTGCGTCATTATTATCGTAAGAAAGTTGCTTTTAAGAAGAAAATAATTTATTGTGATTATTTAATTAACAGAGGTCAATAAGCTGTACCTTACGAGAAGCGAATTTAAAGACGCCTCTCTAGAGTGGAAACTTAGAGGAGATCTTGGAAGTCCGGATGATATATGATGACATTTTGCATAGCCCTAGACTTAGACCAACAAATAAAGAAAGACGTCACGCTGAGTACATTTCAAGTTGTGCTGAAACCATGACCAACTTCTCCATACGCACTCACGCACACATATTTCTTCTTTCTTTCTATATCAGTATATTAAAGTTCTCTGCTGGACGCACACATAAGCATTTATTTGTTTCCCCATTTACACACGTATATTCTGTGACTAAACTAGGTACAAAGTAATGTATAGGGCAAGTGGTAAAATTAAAAATGATGTATAAATTAAATTAAATATAAATAAAATGAGAAAATCATCAATGTAGTCGGAAGTCAATTCAATACGCATTATTAAGTACAACTCAAAAACTACTGGTCAGACCTTGATCAAATTTATATGGGACCACACGAGAAGCACCAGCTTTCAGAAAAAAGAATCAATATAATCTATTCACCTAGAAAAAAGTTCTGAGGACATAAAAAAATACAGTCGAATTGAAAACCTCCTCCTTTTTTAAATAAAACTAGTTTTTACGGATTTTATCGCGTACATTAACTTATTTTATATGCCTGAAGTTTCGAGCACTTTCTTTTATCTGGAGGTAGTCGTGGTTAACTATGACATTGGGACGTCAAACATCTCAGTCTCCCCCCCCCCCCCACCCCTACCATCAGTGCGGTAAAGTGCTGTGAATTTTAGGGTGGCCCAAGGACCACCCCAACCGCAACCTTTACCTGCTGTCACTGATATTGCGAGTTTTGACCGAGAGCCTGAACATTAAATCGAATAAAACCACTTTTGACTAAGAAAGTTGGTTCAAAACACCTTTGACTACAAAAGTCAGACAAAATTGATTTTGACTAAGAGAACTAGTCAAAACTATTTGCCCGATTTTCGCAGTCAAAAGTGGTTTTGACCGGTTATGAGTTTTGACTGTAACATAAACTATATTAAACACACTATAAACCTTGAAGTAAGCCTTTACTACCGGCTTAGTAAAGAATATTCTAGATTTTTTGCAATTTTCTATACCATGAAACAGGCCTTTGCGATGCATGCTCGTCCGTTGAACTTGTTTTTGTAATAAATATTGACAGATAGACAAGTTCTTACTTATATACGGTTTTATAGAAATGTCTACTTTGTGGTTTAGAGGTTACTCTCCTCCTGGTTGTCTTGGAATTATTTATACGGTTCTGGATATCTAATAGATTTCTGGATACTGTATTCAAGTTGGTGAACTTGTAAGAATTAGAAGTTTAATTAATAAATATACAAAATTTACCTTTCGCAAAGTTCAAAATTTTTGTACATAAAGGGTTATTATAATATTAAGTAATTTATGGAGGAAAAGGTGATTGCTACCAAGTTATTTCTAATATGTTTTGTGTTGTTAGTGTTTGTGAGCTATGTTCTGAACCAGTGGAACCAGTTTAATCAGTATTATTTATAATCTGTATTGAATATTTCTATTAGATTTAAAGTACGAGTAACACCTTAGTGTTTTCGTGCAAATTCTTGGCAGAAAAATAGTCTAATTGTGAGTTTTTTGCCGCTTTTTCTCACAAGATCTTCCCGCAGTAGGAATTTATTTTCAACTTAAAATAAACATAATAGTATGTTTATGTATACTTTAAAATTTTTAATAAATTATTACATAAGTTCTATTAGTTGTGTATAAAGTTCTTTTTTCTAAATATGCTAGACGTTTAGTTTTGCTATTTGAAGATGCAAGGTGGTAATTAAAAATTACCACGGCTTTCCTATTAGTAGGTTCGTCAACGTCCGGTATATCTCTTCTCTACATAGTATTAACCACGCTTCGTCGCTTGCTCGCTTCCCGCCGTCTGTACGTTTAGGTCTTTTAAAATACTAAACAACGGGATTTACAACCATAATATAGCTGCAGCATGGCTCTACCACGTTAAAGTATAAAATAATTTTAGCAATCCTTTTTAATAGAATGACGGTGACAAACATCATATTATTTAGTCATAGTTTGCATGTGGTAGAGCCATGCTGCAGCTATATTAGTAGTATAGTTGTAGCACGAATGGGTCGGCTCGACCGGGGAAGTATTGTTTGTGTTTTAATTCGCAAACGAAGATAGGTGTAGATGTCTATGGGCCGCAGTAATCCCTTACCATTAGGTGGACTGTGTGCTCGTTTGTCACCCTTATTCTATAAAAAACAGCATAATTGACTATTTTTTTAATAGAAGAGGCGGCAAATGAGCATACGGCTCACCTTATGGTAAGTATCGATCTTAATAAAAGAAGTAGGCCCGTTTCTTGAAGGTTCCCTAACTGTGCGTAAGTAAACTTGCGAGGAAAAAAACTCTTAGTAAATCGCAGAGTAATGAACCGCCAAGCATCCGGATGATGTGGATGGTAACGAAAGTTTGGTCGCGATGTGTGGTGGTGAAATTTGACGGCTGTAATTAATCTGAACAATTCCTCAGAGTACTCCACGTGGTAAAGTCGATAGAAAATGCAAAGGGATGAAACACCTCTTCGCAGCGCCAGTGAATCTAGCCAAATGGAGAGAACTCGGTCGTCGACGCTCGCTGGATGCGGTGAAGTGGAAGGAGCTGGCACTGGGGAGCCCCGGCCATGAGATCAAAACAGTATTCCATGTGGGGCCGAACCTGTGTCTTGTAAAGTGCAGGCGGTGTGCCGGCGTAAAATGCTGTCCGGCTCTGCTGAGCACGCCAAGCTTTTTAGAGGCCAATTTAGACCATTATTATAAAAAAAATTGTTTTGTATAAAATATGAACCCTTTACATAAATCATGGCTGCAGTACATCGTCTGAGAGTTTTAAAAATACACAACTCGAGCGTTTACGAGTGGTTTGAAATTAAAGGTGTCCGTCAAAATTACCCGCCGTTCAATTATCGCACTTATCACCGTAAATTACGGTGTATTATTCGCTGTGGTATGTTTATATGCAGTCGTTTCAGGGTATAATGCAGACTGTGCTCCAAAGAAAGCTCGCCTTGTTACTGACACTTGACACGGTGTTCGTTCCCTTTGTTAAATACGACACGACATTCGATATAGTTATATCGAAGTTATTAAATTCTTTTGTGTAATAAATACGCTATAATAATAATAATAATTTATGTCAGATAACCAAATGATCCATGAAATTTGTTAGAAAATATAAAACTTATAACCTATGTTAGTAGCTAAATCGAATTCTTAAATTCAAGTGCCTGATTAACTAAACAGAGGCTGTAATATTGTTCAAGAAGAATTGAGTCGTACCTTTCAGCAATTATTTTCATGATGAAGTTGGAGCTAGCCCGCACCCTGCCAAGCAACGAGACTGTTGTCTTTCTTATAATCGCGTAATGCTATTGTGTTCCAGCCTCATAATTTTGTACCTTTTATTATAGTTTCCATCAATTATTATTATATATCGTTCTAAAATAATCTTAATCAAATAAATCCAGTCGAATGTTACTATTTATAAAGGAGCAAAATTGTTCAAAATATAAAATTTTATTGTTTTTAACAAAATAAAAAAAAAACATTTAAGCAACAAGTCAATTTAGTGGTAATTTAATGCTGTGACTGTACCTACATGTATTTTGCATTTAGAATTGCAATAAAATCTAACTATTTCTCCTACATATTTCGTCAAAATGTTGTTGTTTAGATTTTATAGTACCTACATAAAATTGTAACATTGCATTTAAAAAAAATATGTCAGAGTTTCATGCTGGTGTTTCCTGTGAAGGTCTTGTTATTTAGAAGGGTTTATTACAGGTTTTAAATTCATAAGATCTCTAAACGGAACTTAAATTGAACAAAAAGTTTTAGGTGTGAATTTGAGATTAGACTCTCCTAAATATACTTAGTTATATAACAGCGGTATATCTTTTACATGTTTTTGACTTGGCTTGGTAGAGACTATGGAATTTACAATACGTTTCAATCGAAAAAATAACTTTATGTGTTACAATAACAATATATATTATTAATATTACAACTGTAATTTTCGACGAAACTAAAACCAAACAGAACATGACCAAAGTATACACTACTTTTAGCCTTTATACGTGGTAGAGCCATGCTCCAGCTATATTACTGGTATAGTTGTAACACGTATGGGTCGGCTCGACCGGGGAAGGACCACGCTCGCGCACAGAATACCAGCGTAAAATAGCAGCTTAATGGTGTTGTGTTTCGTATGGTGAATGTACAGAACCGGAGACCCTTTTTACTGGAAATAAGGCATTCCATCTTAGTCCTTACGGGTGACAACGCATCTGCATTTTAATTCGCAAAAGAGGATAGATGTAGATGTCTATGGGCCACAGCAACCACTTACCATCAAGTGGACTGTGTGCTCGTTTGTGACCTTTATTCTATAAAAAAAAGCTATCGTATTGTTCACAAATAAGCTTTCAACTATCGTGTGACAATGGAAACATGCATAATTTCAAGTGGCAGCAAGCCTTGCGTTGCGTTCCGACGGTAATTCACTAGCTATGTAACGGTATACACACACATACATATTTACAAACTTAATATGTTTTGTATTATGTATAGATGTATGAGTGATACAACCTCCCTATTAAAATAACTTGGAACTTGGCGTGGGCGCTAGGGTGCATTCTCGTTAATGTCGTTATATTCGATACAGAATAAATGATTAATAAAACTAAATGTTTTTATTTGTAACTGAAGGATTCGGGTGCGTTCCATACACTAGTTATAATTAGGACTAGTAGAAAAATACATACATTGTGTGTAGATACCACAGCAAAGAATACAACTATATTCAAAAAATCTATATTGTATGGCAATACATGTTTACAACTAATTCTCTGTTTGTTTCAAAAAAATGAATATAGGAAGTATCTTTAAAAGTAAATTATTTCAATTTCTTTTAAATAAATGTTATTACTCTATATCATCATCATTACAGCCCTTCACAAGTCCACTGCTGAACATAGGCCTCCCCCAAAGAATGCCACAAAGCACGGTCCTGAGCCACCTGCATCCATCGACTTCCTGCATATCTTACCAGGTCGTCACTCCATCTAGTGGGGGGACGCCCTACACTTCGTCTGCCGGTACGAGGCTGCCACTCGAGAACCTTTCTTCCCCATCGGTTGTCGGTTCTTCGAGCTATATGGCCGGCCCATTGCCACTTCAGCTTACTAATCCGTTGGGCTATGTCGGTCACTCTGGTTCTACTGCGGATATCCTCATTTCTGAGTTTATCACGCAGAGAAACTCCGAGCATGGCCCTCTCCATAGCTCGCTGAGTGACCTTGAGCTTCCTCATCCGGCCAGCTATTACTCTATAAATGACTTCTTAAATGATAAATTTGACTTGAATTGTAATTATTGAAATTAATCTCGACTTAATTTATTGACATGTTTTAACTAAAAAATATTATGAATTAATTGATTGACATTTTTGTTTTTATATAGATGCTACTTAGTTTCCTTAAGTATAGATGTAAGTATATTTATATTCTTTGATAATTAATGTCGTGGTTTTCTATTATATTCTAACATATAGATAGAAAATATTTGTACGCAGGAAACTGTAGAATATTTAGAATCTGAGTTATTCTGTAACAACTTAAATGTATCATATTCTAACAAATAAATCATTTTATCACTATAAAACCACTTTAGTTAAAAAAGTGCATTGAATTCTTTAATAGTTTAACTAAATCTCTCAGATTATTGAAGAATGAAAGGTAATTAGAAACGTTCTGCGTGAACAAATTTATATATTAAATTAGTATGAATTTCCTTGTTTGTAGAGCACCTCCATCTCTCTTACAATTGTATTGCAATGTCACTACTACTGATATTTTAAAGAGTTACCGTTTTAAACAAGTATATAGCATTAGTAGGATAATATATTTTAGTATATGCTCGGAGTTTCTCTGCGTGATAAACTTAGAAATGAGGATATCCGCAGTAGAACCAGAGTAACCGACATAGCCCAACGGATTAGTAAGCTGAAGTGGCAGTGGGCCGGCGATATAGCTCGAAGAACCGACAACCGATGGGCAAGAAAGGTTCTCGAGTGGCAGCCTCGTACCGGTAGGCGAAGTGTAGGGCGACCCCCCACGAGATGGAGTGACGACCTGGTAAGGCATGCAGGAAGTCGATGGATGAAGGTGGCTCAGGACCGTCCTTTGTAGCATTCCTTGGGGGAGGCCTATGTTCAGCAGTGGACTTATGAAAGGCTGTAATGATGATGATGATGATAATATTTTAGTATGAAATAATCTATTTTCGTCTGCGAGCAAACGTTGCATTTACCATGAGCAAAAATTTAAAATCGAAAACGTATTTACTAAAATCGCATCACTATTGATATAATTGCACGTTTATTTCGTATTTCAATCCCTATATTTTAATTTCCTACCAGCTAGTGATAATTCACTTAGTAACACGACCACTTTAATATTTAAAATTAAGGATAACTTAAAAACGACTGGTCAGATCTTGATTTTTTTTTTATAGGATAGGGTGACAAACGAGCACACACTCCACCTGATGGTAAGTGGTAGCTGTGGCCCATAGACATCTACATCTATCCACGTTTGCGAATCAAAATGCAGATGCGTTGTCACCAGTGAGGACTAAGGTGGAATGCCTCTTTACCAGTAAAAAGGGCCTGCGGCCACCTGCACTCACCAAGCGAAACGCAGAGGTAAACCTCTACTTCACGCTGGTATTCTGTGAGGTCGTGGTACCACCCCGGGTCGAGCCGGCCCATCCGTGCGACAGCAAAAACTGCCGCAGAGAGAGAGTTGATCAAATTTATATGGCACTGGCTTTCAAATAAAAACAGAATCATAAAAATCGTTTCACCTAGAAAAAAGTTATGACGTAACACACATAACAATACAGTCTTATTGTACCTCCTCATTTTTTAAGTCTGTTAAAAAGATAAACCCGATAGATATGGAAAATATTGCAAAATATAAGTGGCACCGTATGAAATAATTGCACTTGTTATTTAAAAAAAAATCTATGAGTAGTGCCTCTAAATCCAATACCACTATACCCCAACACTACGCGAAACTATTATAGATTATTATACGATACGATAGATACGAAGAAAAGAGCTTACACCTTTCTAAAAGGTCGGCAACGCATCTGCAATTCCCCTGGTGTTGCGGTTGCTCATGGGCGGCGGTCGTCACTTACCATCAGGTGAGCCGCCTGCTCGTTTGCCCCCTCTTCTATAAAAAAAATCTATACAAATAAATAAAATTGAAGTGTCTGTTTGTAATATCAAAATAACAGCTTTTTACTAAATACATATGAAGGTGTAAAACAAAAAACCTAAAACAAAAACACAATTTTTAAAATTTTTGTCTGTCTGTCTGTCTGTTTGTTCCAGCTAATCTCCGAAGTGGCTGGGCCAATTTTGACGGGATGTTCACTGACAGATAGCTGATGTTATAAGGAGTAACTTAGGCTACTTTTATTTTAGAAAAAGTATTAGGGTTCCGCACAAAATAATTAAAACCCTAAATTGAACGCGGGCGAAGTCGCGGGGAACAGCTAGTTATAGAATAAGGGTGTTGACACACAAGCACACAATCCACCTGATGGTAAGTGGATGCTGTGGCCCATAGACATCTACATCTATCCTTGATTTAGGATCAAAATGTAGCTGCGTTATCACCCCGTAGCACAAAGATAAGGGAGTTTCGTTTCCAGTAAAAAAGTATATAATAAGTAAGTAAGTATAAGTATAAGTCAACACGTGGGAGTAGAGTGAAAAAATTGCTCCAAAACCCTCTTAGAAATTAAAGGTAACATGCTCTTTAAGCAGATATTTAGGTTTTATTAGGAACTACTATGTACGAGTATATGACATAATCCTCAATGTCTATGTAATGACATGATCCTCAATGTATTGGAGTAGATAAGAATCAATCACCATGTCTTATCCTAAGCGTTATCGGACACGGTTGGTTAAGTTCAAACGAGTACTTCCATATTTGTGAGCTATGCTTTGCTTGCGGCGCATTGCACCCTGCACAGAGTAATGAACACGGGTTACAAACAGATTTTGATCTAGATTAGTGTCTTTCTTGATCTTGGCGCCATTAAAAAGTACAAATAAATCATGATGAATATCATAACAAAAGTACTAATTCCACACGAACGAATTCGCGGGTACAGCTAGTTATTATGTAACTAAAAACATGCGTGAGTGTCGTGGAACATTTTGTTGGTTGCAACGAAGTACCTTTCGTAGTATATGTATATTACTTATTACTGATAATCGTATTATATTATTGGATTATCAAATACAAATTAATTAATTACAAGCGTCTATTAAAGTGAAACGTCATTTAAAATAATATTTCTTTAATGCAAGTTAAGATAAAGTGCGAGGGAGATGGATATTATTCCATCTCGCTCGCACTATAGAAAAGGGGTCGTGACGGAAAAATCTTACACTTTTTCCGCCTAGCCCCATCCGCCAAATTCGTACCGTGCCGTTCCAAAAAGTAAGTAATATGTTCGATTTTACAAAGAAATATATTTTTTTTTATAAATAAGTTATAATAAAAATAGAATAGAATAGAATAGAATATTTTTCTATTCAATATACATTACATGTGTAATTCTTATTGAAGGTCATTTTTTACTTTACCACTGGTTCGAAAAAAAACCCTCTGTCCTGGGAAGAACCAGCAAGAAACCCAGCGGGACTTTTTTTTTAAATAAATTTTAAAGAATTTGATTTTGTAGTAATGTCCTCTATATCCAATGTCGGCCACGGCGGCCACTCTCAACAGATACTAGTTATCTACGCAGCACAAGATTGTAGTGTACGAGTGTGTGCGTAAACACCAGTGTACCCTCTATTCCAATGGGATGGATTATACTGATGGGACACAATCTGAGACAACCGGAGAGTGATCAGGCGCAGGACAAATGGGTTTACATTTTTTCCGAGGCACGGAGGTGAAACACCGCCAACTTCCGGACTCCGGTCTGCTATCGAGGATTTCTTGACGAAAACACTAAATAACTGAATTTGGTCCAACCACATTATGCCGATCATCTCTTCGACGCCCGCTAGACCAACGCGTGCATCAGAGAAAAGAATGATATACGTGTTAGAGCCACGCTGCAGCTATATTATGGTTGTAGTACGAATGGGTTGGCTCGACCTGGGTGGGACCACGCTCTCAAAGAATATAAGCGTAAAATAGCAGCTTAATGCTGCTGTGTTTCGTATAGTGAGTGTAGAGAACAAGATACCCTGTTTACTGGAAACGAGGCATTCCATCTCAGTCCTCAGGTGTGACAACGCATATACATCTTAATTCTTAATCGAGGGTAGATGTAGATGTCTATGGGCCACAGCACCCACTTACCATCAGGTGGACTGTGTTCTCATTTGCACACATATTATGTAAAAAAAAGAAAAGAAATAATTTTATTGACGGCTCCGTGGCGCAGTGGCTTAGCAATGAGTTGCTGCGCTTGGGGGCGCGGGTTCGAATCCCGCACGGAACATGTATTTGTTTGGCCTATAAATAATTGTACCGGGTCTGGATGTTTGTCCTTGTGCAATTTGTGTTTGTAAACTGCCTCCACGATACAGGAGAAAATCCTAGTGTGGCTAACGTTTTTTTTTTTAGAAAAATATGAAAAAAGAAATGAAATGAAATGAAATATAATAAGTATAACAATAGGTTATTGTTGTTCAGATCTTTTTCTGTTCCTGATAGGGTTATACCGCTATAAGCCCGCCATGTTGCTCCATTGTTGGTGGACTTCACATGTCCTAGAAAATGTTATGCCTCAAACATGTAGGGTTCCGTAGCTAAACAACAAGGAACCCTTACAGTTTTGGCTATTTAAAAAAGTTAATAAGACTTTGCAACTTTTACAGACACACTGATAAATAAATGATAACTATAATTTTATAACGCACATTAGATAACCAACACTATTAATTGTTTTTAAGTCTTGTGTTTCGATAGTGAATAGCATTCTTCTACCGATTTAGATAAGCTTCCTATCGTGATTATTTCTGTTTTATCTTCGTAATCAAGGTTCTTTTAGCGATATTGTATTATAAGTTTTGCCTGAAAACATAACATAACATAAATTCTCACGCTCTGTACCGTAAAGGGCTGGCAGAGAGTACGGACTTCATTTAGCACGATCCCCACACACAGCTCGACTGTTTCACGTCCATATTATATACGCGTACATGCTCATCGATGGATACCCTTAATTTGGCCGATATTCATATATCGTCAATTTTTTTATTGGATAATGGTGACAAACGAGCACACAGTCCATCTGAAGGTAAGTGGTTGCTGTGGCCAATAGACATCTACATCTATCCTCGATTACGAATCAAAATGCAGATGCATTGTCACCAGACAGGACTAAGATGGCATGTCTCGTTTTCAGTAAAAAGGGTCTCCGGTTCTCTACACTCACCATACGAAACACAGCAGCGCTAAGCTGCTATTTTATGCTGGTATTCTGTGAGAGCGTGGTCCTTCCCCGGTCGAGCCAATCCATTCGTGCTACAACTATACTATTAATATAACTGCAGCGTGGCTCGATCACGTAAATAATAATTGGATCAAATTATAGTTTAGAGTCTCGAGTCTGTTTAGACTTTAGATTAAATTCAAATTCTAATTGTTTATTGCATGTCACATTATTTGGTAGGTATACATGTGACGCCCTGCAAGGGCATAGCAACACTAGAGGACTAACTATTTTTGTATAATCTAACTTTTAAAAATAAATTATAAAATATCATATCGTCAACATTCAATATTATTCTATATAAATTACTTAAATTATAAATGTAATATAGTCGAAGTATTCTTTCTTTGTCATTATTTATCGTCAAAAAATTCTTTCAAAGTATAATAACATTTATTAATAAGGAATGTTTTTAATTTTTTATTAAATTGCGCAGGGTTTTCTAGGATTTTTATAGAATTCGGTAAATGGATATAAATCTTTGTTGACATAACGTGGGGGCTAATCGAAACTACTTTTAGTTTATAGATAGATTATAAAAGAATACGTAAGCCGAAATTGAGCCCCACCAACGATTGAATTAACTTCACGCCCATTTTTGCTGTGATACTTTAAAGTATAATTTAAAATTCAAAAAAAAAATTGTACAACCGACTTCAATATAAATTATTAAAAATAACTCAAAAACTATTGGTAAGACCTTGATCAAATTGTGACCACATGTGAAGTACCAGCTTTCAAATAAAAGAACCGAAATCGGTTCACTCAGTACAAAGTTATGAGGTAACACAAACAAAAAAAAGGACATACAATCGAAATGAGTACCTCCTTCTTTTTTTTTTATAAGATAAGGGTGACAAACGAGCACACAGTCCACCTGATGGTAAGTGGTTGCTGCGGCCCATAGACATCTACATCTATCCTCGTTTGCGAATCAAAATGCAGATGCGTTGTCACCCGTGAGGACTAAAATGGAATGCCTCATTTCCAGTAAAAAGGGCCTCCGGCCACCTGCACTCACCAAGCGAAACGCAGAGGTAAACCTCTACTTCACGTTGGTATTCTGTGAGGTCGTGGTACCACCCCGGTTCGAGCCGGCCCATCCGTGCGACAGTAAAAGTCGCCGCTTGGCTCTACCACTGTTAAAAACCTTCTTCTTGAAATCTGTAAAAAAGAACAAATTTATCGATGAACTTCTGTTTGCCTTAAAACAATCAATAGCTAATAATATCTTAAGTAGAATTCAACACCTTAGTTAAGCGTGCAACCATACAAAAATACTATTCATCCATTCATATATTACAGCCTATTAACGTCCACTGCTACACATAGGCCTCCACCAAAGATTTCCTCGTAGGGGGGATTTTGCCATAGTTGCCACGCTTGGTAGGCGGGTCAACAACCGCAGTTTTTTTGTTAGTAGATAGAATAGTTTCTATCCCGATAAGTGACCCTCGGCATTTTTTATTGCGAATGTATGTTTAATAAAAATACTTTAATAAAAAAATTATATTATAGAGGTTCGCCGCTAAGGGTAGAACAACGTCTGCCTGGCCAGCTAGTATATATATATTAACATTATAAGCAATATATATATATATATATATATATATATATATATATATATATATATATATATATATATAATATAATTATAATGCTGATAACAGTTTAATAATAGAAGAAAGAAATTAATACAGGAATTGATTTTATTTAAATGGTCAATAATTGATACATTTCTGTATTTAATAATGGCCGTTCAACTGAAATAACCGTAACAATAATCGTAGCGCCTGCAATGGTCTTTATTTATTGCGGTTTTATTATAATATTAGCATTAAGTGCGTAGTTAGCCAGTGCCCATAAAAATAATGTAACGTAACGTTTTTCTCTTAAAATGTAAGGTATTTTTTATCTCATTTACTTCTTTTATTTACTACACTTTTTTAGATTGCACCTGGTTCAAATCAACACCATTGTACTTTTAATTTTAGAACTGTTTAAAACTAGTCTCGTTTTTTATTAATATTTATGGCTTGGATGCTTTTCCTTTAAGCCATGTTTTCATTTATATCAGTACCAAGTGATAATAATCCTTTATAATAGTCTGCTTCATAATATGTTGATGTATTACGCGAAGCAATATTCGAAGCGTCAGTAACCTAATGGCAGGTCGCGGACCGCGAACTCGAAAGGTAATGGGTTCGAATCCGCCATTCGACTACTGTCGTGAACCACTTCTAACACAAGCATTTTAAGCTTACCAGAAGTGGTTAAAGGTAACATTAGCAATGTTTAATAGCATTACTAGTATTAAAAAAAAATTACATTGCACAGCCCTTGGGAGATTTGAAAAGCAACTTGAACCAGCAGACAGTTTGCGATAGTATCTCAATCTCAAGGCGATTGGAGCAATTGTTTCACCGTATCCACTAATAGTTCACATGCGTATACATTTAATACACAAAATTGAACTACTTTTACATATTAAAATCCACTTCAAACCATTATTTAAACAATAATACAGGAGGAGCTATTCGCCGCCAGTCAATTTCCCGCCAAATCTCTGTCTCTGTTTGTGTACCATATTCAATAGAATAAAAAATAATTATGCCATTCCATTATGGCCGGACGTAAAATTTAATTTAAGCCAGTATTGTTTGAAACATAAATCTTAACTTTCGTCGCCTGTTTATGGTTATCTATGCTTGTTACGTAAATTATACGTGTTTAACGACTGGGCTGTTTCCTGGTTGGCGGTTATCCAAGTTATTGGTTTTGTTAAGGGTTCGATAAAGTGATCTTTTGAATGAAACTAGTTTTTACGGATATTGCCGCGTTTTATTAACTTATTTTATATTACCGACGTTTTGAATACTTTACAGCACCCATAGTTACTGGAAGGGACTGAGGTGTTCGACATTCTAATGGTATAGTTACCCACGGTTAGGGTTACCAGATGACAGGAATTTTCCTGACATGTCCGGAATTTTACTTTCGTCCGGAAAAAGTAATATTGCTTAAACGATTTCATAGGTTAATTAATAAAGCAATATTTGTTAATATATTTGCAAACATAACCTTTTTTGTAATATAAAATTTACATGGTACAGTAGAACTCTTTTTATGCTTAGGAATATTTCTGGGTCATTAGCATCCTCTTACCTATTCTTTTATAGGATAGGGTGACAAACGAGCACACAGAGCCACCTGATGGTTGCTGTGACCCATAGACAGCTATCCTCAATAAAGAATCAAAATGCAGATGCGTTGTCACCCGTGAGGACTAAGATGGAATGCGTCTTTTCTAGTAAAAAAGGTCTCCGTTTCTCTACACTCACCATACGAACATACGAAACAAAACAATTTTAAGCTGCTATTGTACGCTGGTATTCTGTGAGAGCGTGGTCCTTCCCCGATCGAGCCGACTCATTCGTGCTTCAACTATACTACCAATATAGCTGCAGCATGGCTCTACCACATTTGAAACCTATTTCTTCTATTGCCATCTACTGAAGGCCTAAAGGTGGATCTTTATATTGTTAATAAGCGTTTGGTTACAGTGTTACGGGTTTGACTCCCGCTAGGTGTAGCTAGGGAATATTAAAGTTAATAAATATGATACAGTCCGTGAAAACCGATTTCATTCATTTGTGTTGTGAAAATAACATAAGAAATTATTAATATAATACCTGAGCGAGCGAGTTCTACTCAACGTTAGAAAAAATTCCCAAGGTATAACATGACACATATGTTGATAAACTTGGAGAGTAAAAAAAAATCTAAATACAAAATTTCATCTAAATCTTTAGACCCGTTTCTAAGAATCCAATTACATATAAACAAACATACAGAAATTGCTCTTGAGTATAACAAATAAACAGAAATTAAACCTTGGACATTCGATCGCGCCTACGTGACTTTACCCGCACAATCTTTGGCCGATTTGTATCTAATTTTATTTGACCAATGACGAGATGTTTTTATAAAATATTAATAGCTATAATTAGGTTAATGACAACAACAAGCAATAAATAATAAATATATTATCATCCGTGTGTGTCATCCGCTACTGTGTTATTTAATCTGTAATTCCCGGGTCGACTCGACCGGGGAAAGACCAAGCTCTCACAGAATACCAGCGTAAATAGCAGCTTAATTCTGTGTTTAGGATGGTGAGTGTAGAGAACTGGAGACACTTTTCACCTGAAACGAGGCATTCCATCGTCCTCAGGGGTGACAACACATCTGCATTTTGATTCTTAATCGAAGATAAATGTAGATGTCTATGGGTCACAGCATCCACTTACCGTCAGGTGGATACTGCGCACGTTTGTCAGCCTTATTCTATATAAAAAAAGACATCTACATTTGTCCTTCATTTTAGACATTTAACCTTCATTAAGAATCAAAATGAAAATGCGTTGTGACACCTAACGGCTGAGATGGAAGGTCTCGTTTCCAGTAAAAACGGTCTCCGGTTCTCTACACTCACCATACGATAAATACTTCTTCATCAGCTTGCTTCGCTTCAGCAGCGCTGCTTTCCATTGTCGGTCTGGATATTTTACGTGTTAGCATAAACGATATGATAATGGATGGTCATAACGCCATGGATTCTTCTCTATTTGTTCGTTTAGTTAAATTACAATCGGTTTTGCAATTCCGATTTTTCGATTCCTATCATAATATAAAACGAAAGCGTAATGCTATTATTTATTCTGTGACAAAAGTAAAAGAACATTACTTAGGCTCATCTGACATATAAATTAATATATAATTAATAAATATATAAATTATATAATCTATAATAGATAACCTTATATATATTTAAATAAGTATGATCTACATGTGTGTGTGTGTGTGTGTGTGTGTGTGTGTGTGTGTGTGTGTGTGTGTGTGTGTGTGTGTGTGTTTGTTTGTTTGTGACTTTTATCAATATTAGGTTCTTCACCCTAGCCTACTTCAGTACCTACACACTTTTCCCGCTAACTTTATTTTGGCTGTTAGAAAATGCCACATGGTATTAAGTCCGTTGTTTGTACCTTTAGTAAGTAAGTACAAAAAAGTGTTAAATACATAAATAATAAAAGGCAGATTTATTTCGATACTACCTACAGACAGAATCTTCAATTGTATAGATTCAAATTGCTCAATTTTGTTGCAACTTCCATCAATTCTAATACTTTAGTTATGCCAAAAAGAACATTAATATTATGTTTTTGTCAACAAATGCTATTGATTATGGTTAAGCGACGCCACCGAAACATTTTATCTATCGATAACGCATTACTCAGAATCAGTGGTCAGAGGGTACAAATCCCATGATTTGTGAATCATAACTTTCACAACCCAAAACCATTAGTCGTCGAGTTTTCAGCTTCTTACTAATGTTACGTGACCGTTGTGTATTGAATAGATTTTTTTTGTTAGTGTTGAATACTGGAGACATTTATTGGAATACTTTTGTTGTTATTTGATGGAAAATATTCGCGTATTTTAAGTATTTTTTTTTATATTTTGCAAGACTAAAATTACGGGAATGTCTTTAATTTTCTCAATAACAAATTGTTATCAGTAATTTTGTGTTTGTTCTAAAAATGTTTTATTATATTTGAAAAAATGGAAACTTTGGTAATAATAGAATTTATTAAAATTACTTTTATTTAGAATAAAGGTGACAAGCGAGCACACAGTTCACCTGTAGGTAAGTGGATCCTGTGGCCAATACACATCTACCACCCTTGAGGACTAAGATAGAATGCATCGTCTCCAGTAAAAAAGGTTACAAGAAACACTCACCATACGTTAAGTTGCTATTTTACGCTGGTATTCTTTTTTCAAGTTTGTTCAGCAGTGGACTCTTAAAGGTTGTAAAGGATGTGCTAATAAGACTTCAGGATTACATACCAAAACTATTTTATACTCAACGAAACCGTTACTGGAGGATACAGGCCTCCCCGATTACCTCATAGGGGGGATAGTAGCTGTAGTTGCCACGGTTGTCAGGTGGAAACCGCAATTTTTTAGTTGTTATTAGGAAGATGCTGCTGCTTTGTCACTTACGACACGGGACGTTATGGGGTAGTGGATATTCTTACACCGCCACTACATGGTAAATGTTACGCATGATGGTCATTCTAATTCCTTAGTCTAATCATTAGAGCGTGTTTCTTTTAAAATAAAACTTGAAAGCAAGCTTAATTTCAAAGTTTTTTTTTTCAAGTACTCGTGCCATGACGCTCACGCTAACGTCAGTCAGTTAATCAAACGGCGCTAGTGTCAACGCACAAGTTATGTCACCGAACACGTTCGTTTACTTATCTTATCAACTTGCGTGGAATGGTCGCGGCGTGTTAATGAACGTGAAAATATTGACTTACCGCGTTCGAAGACGCCGCCATGATACGAGTGGATGTTCCATTTGTGTTTTGTGTACGTGGAGTCACGCTGCAGTATTACGGTTGTGGTACGAGTGAGTTGACTCGACTGAGGAGAGACAGATCTTACAAAATACTAACGTAAAATACCAGCATAATGTCGCCATGATTCTCATGGTAAGTGTAGAGACCGGAGGTAATTTTCTGGTAACAAGGTATTGAATTTCATGATGAGGGATGATAACGAATCTGTGTTTTAAATCTTAAACGATGGTAGATTAACTATTTACGAGAGCATCCAGTTTTATTTTGAATGGAAGGTGACAAACGAGCAGACAGTTTATCTGCTGGTAAGTGAATGCTGTGGCCCATAGACATATCTATCTGCAATTAAGGATCAAAATGCAGATGCATTGTCACCCTTGAGGACTAAGATGAAAAACCTCATTGCCTGTAATAGGGGTCTCCGGTTCTATACACTCACCATACTGTAAGTGTGTGTTCCTCCCCCGGTCGAGCCGACCCATGAGTGTTACAACCATAATAGCTGCAGCGTGGCTCTACTACATACATCAGTTATAAGTTCGTTTGTCATCTTTACCTATTTAAAAAAATTGTTTTGCTTGAAATTACGACTCGGGTGGTCTTTACACGAGCGAAGTGTCAGTCAGGCAACGAATCTGCAGCCAGTTGCTATTCCAAATGTGTGGTTATTTCTAGAGTATGATGGGTTGTCTAGCGCTAAGGCAGACATTTAATAATAGCGTTATTAGCTTCATGAAATTAAAGTTCGGTGAGACACGCTTGACATCAAAATAGGCATTCGTCTGACGGATACACATTTTTGTTTATATTCCTATCTGTACTTATAAATAAAACACATAATTAATGCAAAAAATCTTCAATCACAATTAAATCAATTATCGCATGTATAAAGGGAAATAAAACAACAACAAATATTTCACACATGTACTACAGAGGTTCAATAAAAGACATTCCGTTGTCACAGCGATGAAACATTTTGTATAGATTAAAAAAAAACTAAGGCGGGGCAACTGTTTCGTCGAAAGATTTAAGATGGCGGTTCCTTGAAGTACGGAATAGGATTGTTCAGATGCCATCGTTCAAAGAAAGTCCTTTGTCTCAGTCTCAAAATGACATATTACTATATGTCATTTGTGTTTACATTGATGTTGATTTTGATAAATAACCATTTGTTAAAATGTGTGTGGTGCTCGGAGCAAGCTGCCCATTTTTATTATGTTTTGGCGCGAAAATTTAGAATGTAGTTCCATGGATTTAAGAAAAAATACAGTTTATATATTTTTATTTTTTTGAACAATATTTTTAAGTACTCACGTGAAATTACATAGATTAATTAACTAAATTTAATTATGATTATTCTTGAACTAGTAGAATTACTAGAAGAGTACTAGTAGAATTATAATAAGTATATTATAATATGAAGTTTTATATATTTTTTTAAATTACTGTTTTTCTTTTTGCAGGTATATCTTTGATGGCTTCTGATAAAATATTAAGTAAGTTATAAAATTAATAAGATATAAAAAGTCCAAATACAATCTGGGCGTCTGTGGCAAGAGTGGGTGAGTGAATAGGCTTTTGCTTCTTTTTTACAGGATAAGGGTGACAAACGAGCATACAGTCCACTTGATGGTAAGTGGTTGCTGTGGCCCATCGACATCTTTTTTTTTTAGACATTTATCCTCGATTACGAATCAAAATGCAGATGCGTTGTCAACCGTGAGGACTAAGATGGAATGCCTTGTTTCCAGTTAAAAGGGTCCCCGGTAGACGTGGGCGTTATTTCACGTCACTAGTTACAATAACTGGCTACGCGGCATGTAACCGAATCACTAGTTTCGAGTCATATTACAAGTAGTGATTTTTGTAAATGCGTTATTACTGTTAACGGTGATTGTTGCGAGAGTCGACTGTCGGTCGGTCAAGCGCAAAGCGCACATGTGGCATACAACAATAAACAAAACAGCGTATGTAACAGTATTATTGTACGTTTGAGTTTCATACGTAAGACTATAGATATAGACAATATAAATAGAGTGATCTTTGTTTGTAAATAATTTCAACGGTTTGCAATTTCGGGAAGCGAAGTATTAAGTAAAATAATTTAGTTTGTTTTAATTCATGGTTGTACTTATTTATAATTTTGAATACTATCTTGTAAAAATTTACATTTATATGTTATTTTGGTGTTTATGTACATTTACTGTAACGTTTCTTTGTTATTATATTATATAAATATAATTAGTGTGGATTGTACAAGTTTAAATAAACTGTGAATATCAATAATCATTGTATGTATATACAATCAAATTAACTTGTAAATATCTATGCATTAATAATTTTATGAAAATCTTAGTTTCATAGTAAATACAAAACAGTCATAAATACATTTAATGCAGTCAGTTCTAAGCCTGAATAAAGTGTGAAGGGAAGTTAATTTATTGATTTAACTGTATAGCTAGAAACACTTAGATAGTGATTAAATTTATTTACGTTTCGTATGTAACTGTATAGTTCTTGGTGGTATTTATGCAAACAATCACAGTAGCCAAATAAAAATAGCCAGTTACAAAAATCACTAGTTTTGAAACAGGTGACGCCACACAAGTCACTGGTTTCGTTACGTTTCTTGAAAATGACGTAACGACCCACGTCTAGTCCCCGGTTCTCTACACTCACGATACGAAACACAGCAGTATTAAGCTGCTATTTTACGCTGGTATTCTGTGAGAGGGTGGTCCTTCCCCGATCGAGCCGACCCACTCGTGTTACAACTATACCAGAAATATAGCTGCAGCATGGCTCTACCACGTATATGCTACGCTAAGATAGCGCAATTTACCATCTAGGGCTGCATCACCAGTTACCACCAGGTAGGATTTTGGTCAAGCACTGGCTTATAATAAGTAACAAAAAGTATAATTGTTCTCGACCTACTTGATAGTTTGTTAAGCCGACTCCGCTATATTTTAAATATTTATTTAATAAGTATTTGGGAACTAAATTAAATGTGAATAAATAGACTTAAAAAAAGGTATCCTTAAAATTTGACATATGTAGATAGCTTTTAGCGATACAGTAGCGGTGTAAGAATATCCACTACCTCATATCGTCCCGTGGGTGTTCTAAGAGGCGACAGTGGGAATTGATGGACAGCAGCATATTCCTGATAACAACTCGAAATAATAAAAAACTGCGGTTGCCAACCCGCCTGCCAAGCATGGCAATTATGGCAAAATTTCTCCTCTGAAGCAATCTATGGGGGAGGCTTATTAGGTTCATTAGTGGACTTTTATAGATTATCATGATGTATGGAATAAAAATTTTACGAATTTTATCGCGTTTAGATTTAACTTTTTTAATTACCGACGTTTTGGACACTTCCCAGCACCACGGTCACGGGAGGTATGAGGTGTTTGACGTCATGATGTCGTAGTTAACGAAGGCTACCTTCAACATTTAATTATATCTTGAAGGTAGTATCATAATGAAAATTTTTATACTACCTTCAACCTATTGTCACCCCGTGACCATGGGTGCTGGAATGTGCCCGAATGGTCGAGAATTAAGTATGTTAAAATTAAACGCGATTAAATCAGTAAAATTACTTTTATTTCATGTGTAATAATCGCGTAAATATAAGAAATCGTTATGTAATGAGGTATCTTTCAACATAATATAAGTATAATCTATACTTCATATAATAAAGCGGAAGAGTTTTTTGTTTTTTTGTTTGTTTAAACGCGCTAATCTCTGGAACTACCAGTCTGATTTGAAAAATTATTTTTGTATATTATAGGCAGATTCATGTGGAATAGTATAGGCTATCTATATCACTCAGCTAGCCTTAAATATAGATATTTGTTAAGCAAGTCAGAAGAAAAAGCACTCCCGAAATGATTTATACGCGTACGCTGGTGTTATCGTTAGGGATACGTAAATACAATGTTCTAGAAAAATATAGATCTTTACTCCGTCTAAAAAAAGTCCCCGATACCATATGTCTATTTCTTATACATAAGCCATAATTAGGTATTTTGTGACAAAAAAATATTGAAAATTTAAAAGTGATTTATGAGCGTTATTATTAGGCATGGCCTATTTATCCTTACGAACGAAAGTTACTTCATCATCAAGACAATTTTATGAAGATAAACTTTGTTCTTTATATCATGTTACACACATAAACCCTAGCTGCCCGGTGAGAACTGCGAAAACTGCTCAACCGGGAGGGGGAGGGAAAGTGGATAAAACTTAATTTCGCTCTACATCATACATAATATGCCGACAGATAAAAGTACTCCATTAATTATGCCAATTTTTTCATCCATTGCTATCAAATGAAATATTTAATTGCAATTATAAAATGCTTGAAATAGGTCATGTCGCACACCTCCGACACGTGATGACGCGGGTGAAACCGCGGGGCAAAGCTAGTATAATATAAGGACTCCGTTTCTGCCCAGGAGTACGTATGGGCGGGAGTATTTATTTCTGCCACCATGAAGCAGTGTCTGTACTGCTGTGCTCCAGTTTAAGGGGTATAGGTATATATATCCATTATAATTAGAGGCAGTTCGGCCTTCCATCTTATTCTTCAGTGGTTACAACGCACCTGTAGCATTCACCTTCTACCTTGTTAGTCTAGTGGTCGTAAGAGGCTGATCATTAGGTCCCAGGTTCACACCCGGGTCGGGTCACAATCAGTTATTGGGTTTTTCAGTCAAGAAATACTAAGTAGCAGCAGCCCGAATTCAGGAAGGTAGCGGTGTTTCACCCTCGTGCCTCGGAAATCGCGTAAAGCCGTTGGTCCTGCGTCTGATCTCTCTCCGTCTCCGGTGTGAATAACTGTTCCATAGGGCTATTACAGAGTGAACTTGCGCATACATTCGTGCTACAACCATACAATTAATATAGCTGCAGCATGGCTCTACTACTTAAACGCTTTATTTAAAGATGGTTGCAATTATTTATCGGCTGCAGTGTCTGCAGTGGCTGCAGGTGGAATGTAAGTTTGTTTGTCACTTGAATCTTATAAAAAATATATATAAATCCAACACTCGCGGCGAAGAAATAAGGTACGCTGATTACTACACCACGCGTATATTAAATTACGAACAAAACGACATTGTTTGTCGGAATCACAACAATAAAACGCATTCCAGAATTTTTAAAATTGTCGCTGTAACTGAATGGTATTTTAAGAACTTTCCAGAAACTACCAATTTTCCGTTCACGTTTCAACTATCAAATGGCTGGAAACAAAGTGCTATGAATTACGAATAAAAAGAATATTCGCAATAAAAACTCCAGGTGCGTGCAACGAAACGCGATATACGATAAAGTAAAAAATTAATTCAGTCCTCGTTCGATTCGGTAATAAATCTAAGTTTTACGATTATCCGCGGAATTGCGAAACGATGTCAATATTTTCTTATATAACTCTTTTATCTATCTTTTATTTACGTGATAAAGCCATGCTGCAGCTATATTATGGTTGTAGAACGAATAGGTCGGCTTGACAGGGCTGTCGTACCCGCTCAGAATACCATCGTAAAATAGCAGTTTAACGCTGCTGTGTTTCGTATGGTGAGTGTAGAGAACCGGAGACCCTTTTTACTGGAAACGAGGCATTCCATCTTAGTCCTCACGGGTGACAACGATTCTGCATTTGATTCTTCATCGGGGATAAATGTAGATATTGGGCCACAGCATTCACTTCCCATTTGGTGGACTATATGCTCGTTTGTCACCCTTATTCTATAAAAGAAATATATCTCTTTATGGCCTAGATGGAATTTCAGAATGTAATACATAAGTAGGCACCACTGCTCTCTACACCACTACATTAGGAACTCTGAGGACTCTGTCTGTCTGTCTGTCTGTCTGTCTACATCACCTGAAGATGCCATGCGTGTAGTACTGTCGTCGCTGATGTGTCTTTCCTAGTTTAATGGTGTTAGAAGTAGTGGTGCTGGGATTAGTCGTGACGGGGATAGTGCATGCAGTTGAGGGAGGGCGGGAGGTGCTCTTCAAACTAGGTAAGGCACATCATTTTATTTTATCGAGCGGATGTACGCTAGGTAATTTTTACCAATTTTCATATAATGAATTTCCGTAAAGTAACGCCTGATTCTATTGATTATCCAAGTGATTTTTAAATTCTTTGACCTCAACCAGCAGAGTCGAACGACGGATAGTATACGTACGATAGTGTCTTAACCTCTATTAAAGATTTAAAATTAGGAGACAAGATCAATTTTTGGGTTTGAGGTATAGAGGATGTCCTTTAAAACGACGTCTGGCAACCCTAATTAGAGTCTATCGAAGACCATTGCTGAATATAGGAACTCCCACAGAGATTTAGAAATAGAAATTTTAGAAGCGTTCCGTTTTTCCGACATCAAATAAGAAAAGTTACGATTGCAAAAGCGCGGGAAATATTTATTCTCTTTTTAATATATCATTGGGCTCAATTTAAGTCATAAAAACCAAAGCTATCGCTTCCGTGAAAGCAACCATCAAAGATGGCCTCCTATAAAGTAAGGGATCATGTTACGCGACCGCAATGACGATCTCTGGTAAATCAGTCACAGAAATTATGTGATAATGACTTTTTCTGCCACCAGGGCGGCGCCACTTTTATATTAATGTCAATGAAATGGATAAACCTAAAAGTAGAAAACTCTTACGAAACCCACGAGATGATATGTGGTAGTGGATATTCTTACATCGCCACGACACGGTAAAGCGAGATACTTAAGTTATGTTACCAAACCAATAACGATCCGAGTTTAACTACTTAACAAGACTAACATTGTTGATAGCTCTTGTATTAGATGCAACACGTCTAGATCTAAGATTATCCAACTGCCAGCACTTTCTCGACTTTCACTTTGTGAGCTGGGGTTAGAATTACGTTTGTTCTAAGACGTTTAATTGTTCTGTCAATTGGAAACGTGGCACGTACTCGACGTAAATCACTCGAGATAAATACGGATAGGAGATACCTACGTAGTATTTATTGTTTTTAATTAAAACTGTTGAAAATCGGTCTCTCCTATAGATTGCCTTTTAAATAATTGCCACGAGGTAGGCGGGTTAAAAAAACTGCCGTTGTCAAAACTGCAGCAAGAAAAAAAACTGCCGTTGTCAAAACCGCAGTTTTTTTTTATGCTGTTGCCCATATCCAGTTTTATTTGCATCTCTCGCCGCTTACGGACACGGGTTTATAGGAGCGAGGTAGGGTACTGGATTCTCTTACATTTTCTCGCACGGAACACCAACGTGAAATGGCAGCATAATGGACGACTCCGTGGCGCAGAGGCTTAGTAATGAGTTGCGGCGCTGGGAGCCTCAGGTTAGTATCCAGCACGGAACAAGTATTAATATGGCCTACATATAGTTTGTTGGCTGGATGTTTGTCCTTGTGAAATGTATGTATGTAAACTGCCTCCACAATACACGAAAATGTTCTAATGAGGTAACAGTTATGAAAAAAGAAAAAGGAAATAAAGTACTGCTTTTTGATGCAGCACGGCCATCTTGTCGAATTTCTTGTCATTAGTGACGTATCTAAAATGATGTCACTTCTGGACCTACAAGAAATGATCTTTGGAAATGATTCTATTCTTACAAAAAAAATCCGGCAAGTCTCCAGCCAATTTGAATGGAAGTTGTCTATGGTTGGCAGTAAGCCGCGTGTTCTTGTCCCCCTCTTCTTAAGCCCAGTAAATATTACCACAATCAATACTAAAGTTAATAAATGTTACAGAAATATCTACAGATTATTTATAAAATGTAATCAGAAAGTCGGTAAGATTCGAGAAAATCACGTGTCACATAAACGTGTTTTCTCTATTCTAATGCTTCCCATAATTCTTTATCCTTTTTTCTTTAGTTTAGCCGTCTCTGTCACACGCCCTGCTTATCAATCATCTTGGTATACCGGTATAGTTATGACAGGCCTCTCAACCCAGAGATAATACTATTGTAAGCTATTTTCTAATAGACAACTCGCTGGTTCGTTTCACGTGACATGGTAATCAAGAAATAAGACAAGTGTGATTAGATTTGACGATAGGTCAAATGGCAGATGGGCTAAATTTAAAGTATCTTTAACCAATGGACATATAAAAGTAGATATATGGATGTAAAGGAGGCGAGAGAGGTGTATCAGGATCGTGCCAAATGGAAGTCCGGTAGCCTTTGCCTACCCCTTTGACAGGCGTGAGTGTTTTTTTTATAGGATAGGGTGACAAACGTGCACACAGTCCACCTGATGGTATGTGGTTACTGTGGCCCACAGACATCTACATCTATCCTCGTTTGCGAATCAAAATGCAGATGCGTTGTTACCCGTGAGGACTAAGATGGAATGCCTTTTTTCCAGTAAAAAGGGCCTCCGGCCACCTGCACTCACCAAGCCAAACGCAGAGGTAATCCTCTACTTCATGCTGGTTTTCTATGAGGTCGTGGTACTACCCCGGTTCGAGCCGGCCTATCCGTGCGACAGCAAAAGCTGCCGCGTGGCTCTACCACTGTTATAGAAGTATAAAATAATTTTAGCAATCTTTTTTAATAGAATGACGGTGACAAACATCATATTATTTATTCATAGTTTGCATATGGTAGAGCCATGCTGCAGCTATATTAATTGTATAGTTGTAGCACGAATGGATCGGCTCTACCTGGGAAGGACCACGCTCTCACAGAATACCAGCGTAAAATAGCAGTTTAATGCTGCTGTGTTTCGTATGGTGAGTGTAGAGAACCGGAGACCCTTTTTGCTGGAAACTAGGCATACCATCTTAGTCCTCACGGGTGACAACGCATCTGTATTTTGATTTTTAATCGATTAAATAGATGTCTATGGATCACAGTATCCACTTACCATCAGGTGATCTGTGTACTCGTTTGCTACCCTATTCTATAAAAAAAATACTGTGTATTTACGTGGTAGAGCCACGCTGCAACTATATTAGAGTTAAAGCACGAATGGGTCGCCCCAACTGGGGAAGAACAATGCTCTTGCAGAATACTGGTGTAGAAGTGCTGCTGTGTTTCATATGGTGAGTGTAGAGAACCGGAAACCCTTTTTACTGCTTCTTTACCCCAGCTTGAAAACTTCCTTGTTTAATGTATTAAAACCTTACATAAAAGTAATATAAAATGACTCCAAACTGTCCAATTTACACGATGATTGATTAAAATTAACTCCATAAGCCGTGAAGAATTTTTAACGACACTTTTTTTTTAAATTTCTCGAAACCGGGCGTAACGCAGTCACGTGTACACCGTCTCCCGTTCAGGAGACCGTCCTCAATTGTATCATTACATAAGATACGACTCCCATCCATTGAGACTCCTCCATCACGTGTGGAGAGTTCAAGTGAATATCTTATTGGATAAGTGTGATAATTTTATTTGCTGAGATAAAGATATAAGCTAAAAAGATAAAAGCGACTGTAGGCTAATTGGCTGGGTGCGGCCCTCGAACCCAAAAAGTCGTGGGTTCGAATCCGCCAATTACTGTCGTGAACCACTCCAAACTTAAGTATTTTATATACCAAGAGTGTTTAAAGGATTATTAGATATGTTAATAGAATTACTAGTATTTAAAAAAAAACTATCCTAAAGCCAAGCCAAGTACTACATACGCGTATAAGTATAGTCTCACTTCTCTAGTCGTGAGAACACACAAGTATTTCAGATCTCTTACTTCGTCCGCTTTCACCAATATCAATCCAAAAAAATCCTTTGAAAGATGTCATAAAACCTACTGGCGTCAGCAGACAAAAGTGCCAAGTTTGTCACTACTTAAGTTTGTCACCGAAAACATGATAAACACTGTAAACACCAGGAACAAACACGAACTAGTGATACTAGTTTCTCGACACTGTGCAATCAGTAATTCATTCATTTGACAATGTATACGATATTGCAACAAAGTCCCAGAAAATATATAGGTCTCTCTATTACCAAGTTCAAATATTTTATTAAACAAAAACTGTATTATTATAATATAAACGAATACACGGTTGATAATAACCTCTGGGAATTAGGTGGTCGCATCCAAGTTGTTTCTTTATGTTTTCTAAGTAGTTTGTACAACCTTTTATATTGTATAATTAATATACTTTAAAAAAAGTCACGCTGGGTTTCTTGCTGGTCTCTTCTCAGGAAAGAGGTTTTTCCGACCAGTGTTAAAAATACTTTCAATATGAATTACTTTTATTCTCAAAAAGTTAAGTACAGTTACAGCCTATATACGTCTCACTGCTGGGCACAGACCTCCTCCATTTTCTGAGAGGGTTTTAGGCCAAGGAAGTATCCGCCGCGCTGCCCCAATACGTCTAGGCGAACTTCACATGTCTTCGAAATACTTTTTTTTCTTACTTCTCCGACATGCAGGTTTCCTCACGATGTTTTCCTTCACCACCGAGCAGCACTGGTAAGCCAGCACTTAAAATTGCAATTAACAATTTCATTGGTGCCGGCGGGGATCGAACCCGGATTGCTCGCGTACTGTGAAATTTACCGCGAGCGCTAACCATCTGAGCTACCACGGCTCTGTATTGCAATGAAAATTATTCTATTCTATTCTATTCTTAACCTGTCAACCCAAGCAATATCCTTAACTCCGTCTTCACATCCTTACTGTTACGCTCGCCTCCCGCATAGAATTCTCTCACGACCAATAACACTAAAACAATCTATCTTTTATTAAAATTCATTGCATATAAATTGGCAAAGATCATATAAACTACTTGGCAGCCGTAAAATTCAATATCCATTGAAAGTTATGTAGTAATTTCTGTTAGCTTCACGAATGCGTGAGAGAGAAAAGCTGTTTTTGTTAGATGTATATGCAGCACAAATAGATCGGCTCAAAAGAGGAAAGACTTACTATCACAGAATACCACCGTGAAATAGCAGGTTACTGCTGGTGTATTTCGTATGGTGAGTGTAGACAGACACCCGGATGTCGTTTTTACTTGAAACGCGGCATTCCATCTTAGTCCTCAGAGTGACAACGCATCTGCATTTTGATGCTTTGTTGAATATAGATAAAATTTATTTAAACTTCGAAAAAAGTCTGTTGAGGAAGCTCTGGACGGAGGACGCCAGTTTTAGCCCTGCTGTTTTGTAGAACTACCCATGTCTATACTCGTTTTACCAATTTAATAAGCTTTTTTATTTTACCGATTTTCCGCAAGTGATCTGATATTGTTTTGACACTTCAGCTTCCACTATTGATTTCAGTACGTCATTAACAACCATCTTATGCAGACGGCCATATACCAGCCTAAAATAGCAACTTAATGTAGCTGTGTTTCGTATGGTGAGTGTAGGGAACCGGAAACCCTCTTACTGGAAACAAGGCATTCCATCTTAGTCCTCAGGGGTGGCAACGCACCTGCATTTTCACTATTTGTTAATAATAGATGTAGGTGTGTATGGGCCGCAGCATCCACTTGCTATAAGGTGTACGGTGTGCTCGTTTGTGACCTTTATTCTATAAAAAAAATGGCCGCGAAGCTTACTTGTGAGGTTAAAACTTTGCGAACGTAAGCAATGGAAAAGTTCAATCGTTAGTAATGCTAGGTCCGTTATAAGTAATTGATACTGCGTGCCATTTGAAACACATTGTTTTTACGTAGGAAAACATAACCATAAATAACACGAATTATCTTAAATAGCTACCATGTTTATAAATATGGCGGTATTACAGAAAAACAAAACACGACCAAACAAATTAAAAATTCATTTTGAAAATGGAATAATACCACAAATTATCTTGAATAGGTACCTATCATATTTATAAATATAGCGATATTACAGAAAAACAAAACACAACGAAACAAATTAAAAATATATTTTGAAAATGGAATAATTCTCCTTAAATATAAAATTTATTCGATTCTAGTATAAGTCACATTTTACTTTGACCATTAACTGCCTACAAAATTCCATCGCAATATATAAACTACCTTAATAGATTGCTTCATATGCAATCTATGGGGATTTTGTCATAGATGTAAGCCTTGGCAGCCGGGTTGGCAATCGTACTTTGTTATAATTTTGAGTTGTTGTCAGAAACATGCCGCTGCCCATCTCCGTTTCCATCGACTGATCTAGCTGACTAGCTATTACGATACGCACGTGACGATATTTGGTATTGGACATTCTTACACTGAAACTACACGGTTAATATTTAAAATTGTCACTTAAAATTATTGTAATTAACAAAATCATCGGTGCTAGCCATCGATCACTAATAAAAAAATAGATACACAATCAGTGACAAAAAATGGCATAACCGAATGTGCACCCACTCGAACATATGGGTGCACTTTTAATCTAGTAGCATTCGAATGCTCCGACGGTAAACATGCCGCAGTGCTCGTTTAAAAAGTGTAAAAATCACACATACATGACGCTAAAAAAGGATGGAATTTCATATTTTCGGTAAGTATTAATATTAACATTATTTAATTGTTATAACTATATTGTAAATACTAACATTTTGTCAAGAAATCATCGTGAAAGTATTTTTTTTAAATTAAGTCGTAATAAAATAAGTCGTCATTGTTCGAGGTATATGCGTTGATTCTGTTCCATTTGTGGAAACGCTATTGTTTTTATTATTTTTTTATTATTAAAGTATGTTTGTTTTTATTAGTGATCGATGGTGCTAGCGGACATCGAACCTGAAATACTCGCGTACTAAGAAATTCACAACGATTTAAAGTTAACACTCCATTGAAAGTTCTACAAGTTCTAGTGTAAACGTTTTTTTGCAAAAACACAGTTAAAAAAGGTCACAATAAATATAAATACAGTACTTGTGTTCAACCTGCTAGCAGACGAAAAGAAAAAGAAAAAAAAACGAAAAGAGCCTACTCCTTTTTAAAAGGCCGGCAACGCATGTGCAATTCCCTTGGTTCCCCTGGTGTTGCAGTTGTTCATGGGCGGCGGTAGTCACTTACCATCAGGTGAGCCGCATACTCGTTTGCCCCCTCTCCTATAAAAAAGACGTGAAAAAATTGATAATTAATTATATAATTAAAATTACATAAAAATGCATGTCACAAAAGAATTAAAATTCGTGCGAAAACACTATAATAATACCCAAAATAAGGTTATATTAAATTAAATTAAATCAAGTAATAAATGATTGTCGACAATTAAATTTTCCTATAACTAAAAACATTTTTTCAAGAGCCAGTAGTTTAGTGTAGAATATTAAATTCTGTACAAACACCTTCTTGTGTGAATCAACTTATAATTAACCATATCTGTCCGACCATCGCTCGTCCGTCAGGGGGCGTTACTTCTCATTATTATAAGGTGAAGATCCCACGTAATGAACCAGCGATTAAGGACGGAGACATTTTTATTTTAGGATTGCGTTAGGGCCAGGTTGGACAAAATATCGTATTTTAGACACGTTTATGACGTTCGAGAATTGATACTTCTTAAAGAAATATATCATTAAAAAACCAATTATTTAGTATATTAGTTCAAGAAGTATCAATTATCATAATAAAATATACGCATTTATTAAACACACAATATAATTATTAATCGAATGGATTAAAATTTAATTTAATTAAAATACTTGTATAATTATAATTTATTCGCCGGGAAAAACTTTGACGTTAGAGTTCTCGAATTTTTAACGATAACTTTATAATATTTATCGATAATAATATGAAGAGCGTGTTATTGAAGTCGTTTTTTAATTGGCTACATTATTATTTTGATCCCTTGTTTCCTGATAATAAGAAAAAACGCTCCAAATAAAGTAACTTTTTTCCACCGAATATCGCAAGCTTACTTCGTTCTGGACAAATGGATGCAGCAGAAAAGGGAGCGCTTAAAACCTTTTAACGAAGATATTTCCTAGCCTTTAATAATGTATAAAATTAAAGCCGTGGTAGCTCAGTTAGTTAGCGCTCGCTGTATGATTCACAGCACGCCTGCAAACCCGGGTTCGATCCCGCCGGCACCAATGAAATTGTAAATTGCAATTTTAAGTGCTGATTTACCACGTCCTCGGCGATGAAGGAAAACATTGTGAGGAAACCTGCATGTCTGACAAATAAGAAAAAATATTTCGAAGATATGTGAAGTTCGCCAACACGCATTGGGGCAGCGCGATAGACATTTCCTTGCCCTATAACCGTCTCAAAAATGAGAGGAGGCCTGCACCCAGCAGTGGGACGTATACAGGCTGTAACTTTACCTTTTAAAATAGAATTAAAATTTGAAACACGTTTTATTATTATCACGTTTAGAATACTTGTCTAATATAAAAGGGTATTAATTGTAGTTTTCAAGAAAGCTCTATTAATTACGCGGACTAAAATTATTAAAACCTACATGCATTTCTTTAGCTTTCTATAATCGACATAATCGACAACTGTCGGAAGGTGTAAAGAGCCCCATTCAAAGATATAAGGAGTCGATACGCGAGTAAGTTGCTTTCAGATATCGTATTTAATTACTCGCCCGAGGCACTCGCTCCTTACTGGGAATTTTTGCGGTGTTCATTGGACAACGAGAATCATACTTAAGTCGTAAAAGCACGTTAAGCGCATCGACAGGGGCGGCATCTTTTGGAAAGTCGCAGGAACTTATTCCATCTTAAAACAAAACATATTTCATTGATAGTTTTGGCTTTAAGGTTTGGTTTAAGAAGATACTTTTCCAAGGTTATCGGCCTAAGTGCGGTGGAGTGTCTAAAGGAACTATCTGGGACCGGTCATCGCCGCTAGTGTCAATAGTGTTGGTTTTTTAAGTAAATAAAAAAATAATTAATCGAATCAGGTGTTTCTTTGCGGATATCTTTTATATTTCAGTTTATTACTATAACTATATATTTTACATAATACTTAATTTTATCTACAATATTAAAAACTATGATAATAAAAAAAAAAAAAACTAAAACTAAAACTAGAAACTTAATTATCATATAGTCCTACTCCCCGCGGTATCGTGCCAAGAACGCTGGCTGCGTTTCCCCGCTGAATGGCTATACTTAGCCTTTTTATTTCAGTTTAATATAAGTACATATAGATGATAAAAAATAATTAACTAAGGTCCGCGTTATAAAATAAAACGATGTGTCTTACCTAATTTGAAGGACACTTCCATTCAAAAAATTCTATTCAAACTAGGTAAGACAGATTTAATTTTATAATGCGAATCTTAAGGTAATTAATTTTTAACATCTTTAATTTTAAAAATATTATACATTTATATGTTTATTTATTAAAAAAAGTTACATTCGCACTAGGATTTCAGGGAGGCATTTTACATGCATAAATTGCACCAAGACATACATTAATCGATATCATATTTATAATCACGAGTTCATAAGGTCTACTGAATGAAAGTTTGTCTGTGTATTCTCGATGGCCAGTATGTAAATGCATCACATTAATAAAAATTGAAAAAAATATATTTTCCACGACCGTCATTCAGAAGTTTTTTTTTTTATATCCGAGACACTGTCATAGGTCTTCCAGCCAAATACTCATCCGTCGATTAGTCTCCCGATTGATGATAATTTTAACCATCAAAGCGGCTTTGCTTTCAACAAGTTCGTAACCCGTGAAACTTAGTTATCCGCATTCCAGGCACGCGTACGAATAAAAAGATTAATACAGTTAACGCTTGCGATTGTTCTCTCTAGATACAACTGAATTTTAGTTTCGTTTTCTACCGACTTCAAAAAGGAGACGGTACTCATTTCGACTGTATGTTTTTATGTGTGTTACCTCAAAACTTTGTTCTACGTGAACCGATTTCGATGATTCTTTTTCTACCAACTTCAAACATGGGAAGGTACTCAATTCGGCTACTTAAGCTGCTATTTTACGCTGGTATTCTGTGAGAGCGTGGTCCTTCACCTTCAAGCCCACCCATTCGTGCTACAACTATACTATTAATATAACTGCAGCATGGCTATACTATAGTTATAAAGTTAGAGTGGCAAATCTTCCCTTTGAGTAGTTGGTACTTCGAAGGACGGTTGTTGACGTACTGCCGATTGTGAGATTGCAATTAATTAAGTAAATTTAAATACACGCGACGCGCGGCTAGAAGTAGGTTGCAGCGTTTACTAAATAAAAATGTGTGGTGTAAATGGAACGGATAACTTATTCCCCCCCCCCCCCCCCCAGAATACGCGGGGCAGCCTGAGCACCCATGCTCAGGAGTGGAATAACATGGTTGTGGATGCTCAGCGAGGGATTCTCCAGGGGTACTGGTACCCTCCTGGGGTAGTCTATCGTGTAATTCCGCTACCATGTTGATGGGGGGGGGGGGGGGGGGAATTTGGCCTCTGGCCACCTACACTCACCAGACGAAACGCAAAAGCAGAGCTTCTATTCTGTGAGGTCGTGGTACCAACCCGGCTCGAGCCGGCCTATACATGCAACAGCAAAAACTTTTATCTATGTGATGTATTCTCATGCGCCATAAATACACCGAAAGGTGTCGAAATAGGTGATCAATTTATTAACAACACTGCCTAGCAGCTTAATTGGGATATCGCAAACTTTTTACATTATAAATCCTCAAATTGTAGGCGAACAAAGTAACGGGCTCAGCTTCATTTAAACAAATTGATGGGTTTTCTTTTGCACACGTCTCGTAAATGTTCAAGACAACATGTGAGTGAGAACACGTTAACATAAATTTCCGTAAGATGATACTTTGATAGATAGCTGGACGTTCTCCCTGTGGTTTTTGGTTTTAATAGCACGCTGTGAGATCGATGTAACGGATTTGGTTGCAATTTTTGTTATGTATTATTTTGTGGTTTTTTTTTATACACAAACGTGACAAACGGTAGGTGAACTGTAATTTAAAACATTGTTTTAATTGTAAGTTTTAAGTTAGTTAGTTTTCAGTTAGTTTAAGAGCTTAATTGAGGTTTTGCCTGAAAATCAGTGCCACCACAGGACTGATTTTCAGCCTTGACCCATAGATTATCATCACTAAGGCGGGATACTTTAATCACCAATTTGTAATCTGTACTACGAATATCTAATCTGCGTGCATGTTGTCGGTGATGACTTATGTATCTGAGACTGGTCCTTTACTGCTGGTCGTATGAAGATGCTTAAAGTCGCTCAGCTGGCTATGGATAGGGCTATACTTGGTTTTATCAGCATGATATACTTATAAATGAGGATATCCGCAGTATAACCAGAGTAACCGTCATACCCCAACGGGTTAGTAAGCTGTAGTGGCAATAGATCGGCCATAGAGATCATAGAACCGATAACCGATGGGGAAGAAAGGTTCTCGATTGGCAACCTCGTACCGGTAAGTGTACGGCTCCCCACTAGATGGAGGGACGACTTGGTAAGACATGCAAGAAGTCGTTGGATGCGGGTGCTTCAGGACAATGCTTTGTGGCATTCCTTGGGGGAGGCCCATGTTCAGCAGTGGACTTGTAAAAGGCTGTAATGACGATGATGATGAAGCTTCATCTAAGGTACCAGTACTCGACGTGGGCCTTTCATATCGTAAGAAGGATTTGCCAGAATATCCACACTTTTCAAGCTGTTCCAGATATATGTATATGTAAAGTCATATATAATCAACTATATGTAAAGTCTTTCGACAATGCATTGAAGTGCGGTGGTGTACTGTTTCCAGTTCCAAAACCCGCTTAGAAATAAGAAAAGGCTTGTGCCTCACGCCTGTACGCATATATGCCTTTACTGAAGTTTTCTGCAATACACTCCTAAATTTGCTTTGCCAAATTGTACAAAAAGTAAACAACATTGAGGTAAATTATATCTGTCGACTTAAAAACGCCCTTGAGACATTTCAATGAAATATTTTGTAGATCTTTGCGTAGTCAGAAGATGAGTTGATTTTGTTTTATTTATAAAACGTAGCGATGTCTCGTCGGATGTTGGAAGTAAAAATAAAATACGGGCTTAATGTCTACATGTATTTTTGTCATCAACGTGATTTATACTTGGGAATAGAAAGATCATTATTATAATTTACTAGCTGGTAGCCGGCGCGGTGCTGCAGCAGAAGAAATGACTGTGGAAATATAGTTTTAAATTTGGAACAGTTATATTGTTGAAATAGCTATCGCCCCCTGCACGTTGTCGTACTATTTACTGGACGCCTTTTGTATATTCTGGTTTATTCGAACTTCGTTGTCTTTTTTTCTCATTATTAGTTTACTTTTGGTGCACTACTTCCCATATGTTTATCTCTGCTTAGCTTAATGGTTCACTGGGAGAGAATGTAAGTTAATTGTACTATGTCTTTAACCTTCGCTAAAGTGCAAGTAATATATTGACAAATAGAGCAAGAACCCAGGGCTACCAGACGTCACTTATTTTCTGACGAACGAAATGTGTGTGATTGAGTAGTGTTAGTATGTACTATGATCGCATGCCTACCTGCTAGCTTGGCCAGTGGGCTATTTTCCAAGTATCAGATAATCAAGGTACTTAAAAATATTTCTCTCCTTACGTTTATTCTCCCAGCTGATTTTTACGTACATGTTAGATAATATCGTTAAAAATCAGTCGTCAGTACTCCCAGACACTTTTCATCGGCAGTATCGCTTTGCAGACGCTTTAAAACTCTTAAAAAATTACTCAGTTTGACTTTTTAATACTTTTTTTTATAGAATACTTACTTACTTACTTATCTTCACGCACAATCCCTGACGGGGTAGCCAGAGAGAACAGATCGCCAAGTGTCATGATCCTTACAAACCTCTTTCGCTTCTTTCAGATTCATTATCTTTTTCATGCATGCACGTCTAGGTATCCGAGTATTCTTGACCCTACCCTCTTCGAGCAATTTGCTCACATGGTCTTCGAAAGTTATTCTCGGTCTACCTCGACACCTTTTAATATTAACTTTCGCGCTATATATTTTCTTCACCATTCGGTCTTCACTCATTCGCTCAACGTGCCCAAACCACCGAAGCACGCCCTTATCAATTTTTGTGATAAGGTCATCTTTCAAACCTGCCATATTGCGAATCTCTTCGTTTCGCTTTCGGTCGGCCATGGTAACGCCGCACATTTTACGAAGAGATCGCATCTCCACTGCATTCAACTTACTTTTATACTTCTTCTGGCATACCCAGGTTTCGCTGCCATATAACAAAGTCGGTACCAACACTGCGTTATGTATTGCAAGGCGTGCACTCTTGGCTACGCCTTGCCTTTTGACTAACGCAGTCAGGGCACCATTGACTTTGTTCCCGGCAGCGAAACGCCTGTCCACATATAAATCACATCTTCCATCCCGACTAAAAGCACTCCCCAAGTATACAATTTCATTTACCTGTTCTAGACATTCCTGATTTACCCATATTTCACACTTCGTTCTCTCTTCGTCCCTTTCAAATTATTATTTATTGTATTCTATATTCGTATATATATTATCCGTATTCTATAAATATTATATATATATATATATATATATATATAGAATATTTATAGAATACGGATGACAAACAAGCACATACTCGTTCACAACAATTCGTTACAAGGCATTCCATCTTAGTCCTCACGGATGACAACGCATCTGCATTTTGATTCTTAATCGAGGATAGATGTAGACGTCGATGGGTCACAGCACGAACTTACGATCAGGTGGACTGTGTGTTCGTTTGTCATCCAGTTGCTATAAAAAAAATGAACAATGAATAAACAAACAACTTACGACCGAATTTCGGTCACGGCGGCCAGCCTCAACGGAGACTAGCCTACACGGCACAGGATTACAGTGCACGAATGTATGCGCACTACCTATTCCCTCACTCTCATAGTCCGATGGGACTGTAAACCATTACGACCGATCTACATAACCAACGACTTTTCATTCAAGTTTCTAACTCTGGCCTTCTACTCAGAATTTCTAAATAATAAAACCCAATAACCGATTTTTGCCCGATCCGGGATACAAACCCGAGACCTCAAGATCAGTAACCGCGTTTTTTTAAATAGAATAGTGTGACAAACGAGCACATAGTCTACCTGATGGTAAGTGTTTGCTGTGACCCATAGACATCTACGTCTATCCTCTATTACAAATCAAAATAAGTATAAGGATAAAATATAAGGATTTTAATACGGACGTCTTGTTACCCGTGAGGACTAAGATAGAATGCCTCTTTTGCCTCTTTTCCAGTAAAAAGGGTCTCCGGTTCTCTACACTCACCATACGAAACACAGCAGTGTCAAGCTGCTATTTAACGCTGGTGTTCTGTGAGAGCGTGGTCCTTCTCCGGTCGAGCCAACCCATTCGTGCTGCAACTATACTACTAATATAGCTGCAGCTAGACCACGAGGCAGTCAATCTCAGTCAGTCAAATTTGAACAATAAATACCTATAATTCGAATGTATACAGCTTACCTTTTCCTAAGTTTATATTTGTTAACGCATAAACGAAAGATCATAATGAGCTCTAGGGAACTCTTTACCTATATTTACGAGTAATTCTAAATTTCCGGTCGCTATGCTCTAAAATCAGTATCCGCATACATTTTCTAATGTTTTGTTAAAGTTTCATACGTTTTCCAATGTTATTACGTCCGCATTAGATCTATATTTGTGTGTTATATTAAGTAATATTGTTTGCATTTGATTTGTCCAATGTGCGATTTAAAATAAACCTAGACTCACCATTGACCTGGTTTTTTGTAAGGTCTTTGTTCGTTAGCCATGCGTTTCGTTTGGTGCTGTGATTGTTGTGTTGTGTTTATTTTTGTACTTTACACCGCGAACAAATTACGATGGATGTGCTAGTTCATGCTTTTTTTTTAGATTAAGCATGACAAACGGTGACTTGATGGTGAGTGAAGTCTTTGTTTTATAGACTTTTATATTTATCCTCAATTAAGAATCAAAATGCAATGATATATGTATAGTCCTCAGGGATGACAACGTATCTGCATTTTGACTGTTAATTGGGGATAAATGTAGATGTCTACTGGCCACAGCATCCACTTATTGTGTGGCTCGTTCGTCACGCTTATTCAATAAAAAAATGGTAATTGGTGATACCAAAACTTCAATATAAATTATTAAGGATAACTCAAAAACTATTGGACAGACCTTGATCAATTTTGAAAAATTTATATGGGACCACATGAGAAGCACCAGCTTTCAAATAAAAAAAGAATATTCGAAATCGGTAACACACATAAAAAAATACAGTCGAATTGAGTACCTCGTCCTTTTTGAAGTGAGTACAGAAGAACCTTTCCCATTCTTTCTAATAATTGTTAGTAATATATAATTTCTAGTTACTTTGATTTTGTGCTCTGACTCTGTTAGATTTAATCCAATTTTGGTAGATTTTTAATCCAACATGCACGAGTTTTGTTCTATTCTAGACAACATTTTTTTTCGGGAAGTTGATATAAGTGTCATGTCCTGAAGTAGTATATTATATAAAGTGGATTACGCGGCTCAAACTTACTTCATACTCAACACGCGCCTGAGTTTGTAAACATTGTGATCGCTCTGCACCAAGAATATGACGTGATGTTTGTTACCATTATAAACAAGTCGAACAAGAAATTAATGAAATATAACCTCGCACTTTATTACGGGTAAGCAGAGTAGATGAAGTGTATCAACAGCGTAAAATAGCAGTTCGTAAAATCAGTTAAAATAATGCATTATTTATTTTAACTGATTTTATGGTCGATCGGTTGAATTTAAAAGATAAAAAGGACAATTTTTGAGATTTTTTTTTTATTATTTGTCTATATTACTTATTCTGAACACTCTCTGCAAATTTGGCCGGTTATTGCAAGATAACCCTGTACAGGATACATGTAGATATCTATGGGCCACAACATCCACTTACCATCAGGTGGACTGTGCTCGTCGTTTGTCACCCTTATTCTTTAAAAACGAAATAATCAAAAATTCTTTCGCAGTGAAGTATTTGAATTGGAATATCATCACTGGCATCGTGATGATACTTGTATGTCGGAGTAGTTGTCCAGTAATAAGGATCTCCAGTACTCCATTTCACGCTGGTATTCTGTGAGAGCGTGGTCATACGTCATACGCAACCCCGGTCGAGTCGACCCATTCGTGCTAAAACCATAATATAGCTCCAGTATGACTCTACCACGTATAAGTAAATATATAAAAAAGACAATAGTCGTATTCTTTCTTTCAGCAGGTAATTTTCAGATTCTGACGTGTAACTTATCATCTCGTAACAAAGTCTAAACAGTAAACGATGTACTAAAATGTATAACAGGCTCAGTTTCAACGCAACACTCGTAAAATGCAAATTATCGCAAATAAAATTTCCGAATAAGACACTGAACAACGTTGCTAAACCTCTAATGATGTTTATCTAGCAGCAATCAGCAGTGAAAGTTCGCAGTTTGTATCCAGGGTAATGTTAGATCTAGACTTGTTTTTCAGATACAAGTAATAAAATAATTCTATTAACTACGTTAAATTGCTACCGCATAGGTCAGTAGACAGGTGACCCGTATACCGTTTCTAAGGGGATTAAGTAATCCGCTAGAATAAGAGCCGTGGTAGCTCAGAAGTTTCACAGTACGCGAGCAACCCGGGTTCGATCCCCGCCGGCACCAATGAAATGGTTAATTGCAATTTTAAGTGCTGATTTACCACGTGCTCGGCGGTGAGGGCAAACATCGTGAGGAAACATGCATGTCTGAGGAATAGGAAGGAAATATATTTAGACTTATTTATATAAAGACATCTGAAGTTTGCCAACATGCATTGGGATAGCGGGCCGGATATTTCCTTGCCCTAAATCCCTCTCAGAAATGAGAGGAGGCTTGTGCTCAGCTGTGGGACGTATATAGGCTGTAACTTTTACTTTAACTTTTGGAATAATGGCCAATTACTCAACTGCTGCTCAATATTAAGATGCCGTTAAATCTGATGCTGTCTCTATCACTTTAAGTCAAAGTGACTGTGACACCATGAGACTTGACGACATCTGCAAATTGAGTAGCGTTTGATTATTTGGCGGTAAGTTTTTATACGTGGTAGCGCCATGCTGCAGCTATATTAGTAGTATAGTTGTAGCACGAATGGCTCGGCTTCACCGGGGAAGGACAACGCTCTTACAGAATACCAGAGTCAAATAGCAGCTTAACACTGCCGTGTTTCTTATGGTGAGTGCAGAGAACTGGAGACCCTTTTTACTGGAAACGAGGCATTCCATCTTAGGCTAAGCGTCCACTAGGCTTGCCGAGCCGAGCCGAAGCGAATTGCAAAAAGTCGCCTCCTATATATTTACTATGAAACTGCGTCGACTTGAAATGAATCGACAGCGCGAATTGCTTGACAGGCGAATTTCTTCGCCGGTGCGATATAATACAATTGAACTCGGCGCGCCTCAGCCTCAGTCGACGCGGAGAATCGGATGCGCGCCAACGTATTTTTATTAATTTCTGTTTCGTTTTCGTAAAAATCTTTTTGTTTAAATAAAAATTAATGAAGAACTCTTGATATCACTGGTTCAACAATATCCAGAATTGTTTAATCATGAAGATCCACCTTATCACGATTTGCGTCTTGGACGAGCTGTCCATGACACAAAAACGATCTATTTTGATGAAGAATTTGCGATGAATGAACAATTCGATTCGATTCTTCAGAAATGGACTCACTAGAAATAAATGCGACTCGCTTCGATTCGACGCATTTCTACTGTAGTCGACGCCAGGCTTTAGTCCTTACGGGTGACAACGCATATGCATTTTGATTCGTTATCGAAAATAGATGTAGATGTCTATGGGCCACAGCCACCACTTACAACCAGATGGACTGTGTGCTCGTTAGTCACCCTTATCATATTAAAATGATGTAGATTTCTCTTATGCCATCACTATACGGCATATCGTATAGCAAGACCAAAATTTGAACTTTTCTTTAATTCTTATAAAGAAGTGAAAATACCCTATTACTAGCGTCATACTAGACTACATACCTTACAGTCTGCGTCAACATTAGTCTATGAACGAAAATAGTTTTAGATGTTTATAATTATTGAACTAAATCCAGAAATTTTGACGTACAGTCAGTGTTTTAAGACTACTAAATTACTTTCCGTTACCGTGACGCACTTCCTGTTAATAATTACAGAACTTGTGGTCACCAATTAGATCAAAAGGTCAAAATTAGATCGTAATTCTTTAATTTTTAGGTTTATATGCTTATATAGCTTGCTTAAGCTGCATTTGACTTTTAATTGTACATTTATATGGATGAGTCGCTCGCGTCCGTAGGCTTCGACCACCTAATCCTAGGCCCACCCTACACGTGTCCCCCGGGTGGTGCTAAACGAGCGACAAAGTCGAAACGACAGACTCGGCTCCTCGCCGTATGGTAGCGGCGTAAAATCTACCACCCCCTTAGTTCGCACCATGAGCCTAGTAGAAAAAGAAATGGCCCCGAGTTCCCGGCGCCCCTTTAATGGGGCAGGGGTGCGAAGAATCTCCGGGAGAAAAACCGGCGACGAGGTTCGCCACCCGTCACGTCCTGTCTCCCGGGGGGGCGAAAAGTGGATTGCGGAGGCCCGTCTGGTTACGCTGAATGTATGTGGAGCAATGAATGATAAGATGGATGAAGTATGCGAAATGATGAATGATAGAGGAATAGATGTGTTATGTGTAAACGAGACGAAACGAAAGGGAAGAGATGTCACTGCACATGGCATGTATACCGCTTACTGGTCTGGAGTAGACGAGACCGAGCGGGCATGCCAGGGAGTCGGTGTCATCCTTTCAGAAAGAATGGGTCAATGTGTGAAAGAGTATGAATGTGTTAGCCCAAGGCTGCTGTGGATACGAATGAAAGTGGGCTTAAAGAAGTTGTTTGTGCTAGGGGTGTACGCCCCAGATATGTCTAAGCCCACTTATATCCGAGAGCAGTTTTGGGACATGGTAAGGCTGGTGTTGATGAAATGTAAGGAAAATGAAAATATTATTATGTTAGGAGATTTTAATGGAAGGGTGGGGGTGAAGAGGTCTGGTTATGAAAGGATATTAGGAACGTTTGGCGATGAAAGAATAAATGAGAATGGTGAAGACCTCCTCACCGTATGTGTGGAAAAGAATCTTTTTGTGGCGAACACTTTCTTTCGCCATAAGAGGATTCACATGTATACATGGGAAAGAGGGGATGATAGAAGCATGATAGATTCTATAATTGTGGATGAAAGAATGAGGAGCGCAGTGGTAGATACAAGGGTTTACGAGGGGTCCAACGTAGGGACGGATCATTACTTGGTCTTATGCCGAATTAATGGTCTATTCAGACGTTGGCGGCATCGGACATCGGTGTCTACCACTGCGTTACAGCGTATAAGAATAGAGAGGTTACAAGATGAAGGTGTGAAAGAGAAGTATAAATGCAGACTGAGGGAAAATATAAGTGGGTTGAATGAATTATGTATGAATGATTTAGAATTGAAGAATGTATGGAATAATATTAAGAGAGTTCTGGTGGATGCAGCCACCGAAGTATGCGGTGTAAGTAAGAGAACGAATGAAAGGAAAAGTAATACGTTGTGGTGGGATGATGAGGTACGGATGGAAGTTGAAGCAAAGAAGAGAGCATGGCTAGATTTACTAGCAACTAAAGCTGGCAATGCTGGCGGTATGAATTATGAGATTGAAAGAAAAAAGGCAAACTTTAGACGTATAAATAAGAGAGTAAAAGAAGTTGTTGAAAGGAAAAAGCAAGAAAGGATAGATAAAAATGATAGAAGGATATCTGATAACTTCCAGGAAAATATTAAAATGTTCTGGAAGCTCGTAAGAACTGCCAGGGGAATTTCAAAACAGCCTAGAATGAATGCTATACGAGACGAGAATGGCTGCATGCTGAATGATGAAGTTTCGAATTTAAAGAGATGGAAGGAATACTTTGAAAGCGTGTTTAAGAGTGAAGAGTCGTCTGAAATAAGTGAAATAGAAATTCCGGAAGAAGTGGAGAGAGGTAGGGAGATAAGTGTAGATGAAATAATGAAAGCAATGAAAAGCATGAAAGCAGGTAAGGCAGCCGGATATGATAGAGTATCACTCGAAATGCTAAGGGCTGGTGAGGGTGTGGTTGCAGGCCTGCTGCACACCTTGTTTAATTTATGTTGGGAACTGAAACGGGTACCGGAAGACTGGTGCAAAGCCGTTATAGTCCCAATATATAAGGGAAGGGGTCGCAGCAGGACTGTAAAAACTACCGTGGTATCAGCTTGCTTAGCATTGTGGGTAAACTGTATGCTAAGGTGTTAATTGAAAGAGTTATGGAAGAAACTGATGGAAAAATTTGGGATGTGCAAGCTGGATTTAGAAAGGGGATGGGGTGTACGGATCAAGTCTTTTCCATGCGCATGATAGCGGAGAAGTTTTTGGCTAAAAACCAGAAAGTTTTTTGTGCGTTCTTGGACTTGGAAAAGGCTTATGACAGAGTGGACAGGAACGTGTTATGGCAAACACTGAACTCATTTGGGTTGAGCGCTGGCTTGATACAGGCATTAAGGTCTCTTTATAGGGACTCTAGTGCTTGTGTCAGGATCAACGGGGTCTACTCGGACTGGTTTGGCATTCATAAAGGTGTCAGACAGGGATGTGTGGCTTCCCCGTGGCTGTTTAACCTATTTATGGACAGTTGTTTGCAAACTTTGAAAGTTGAAGAATGTGGGTTGAGAATGGGTGAGTCAACCGTCAAATGGCTTTTGTACGCCGATGATCAAGTCATATTTGCATCGTCGGCGGCCGAGTTGCAAATGATGGTTACTTTAATGAATTGTTCATTGAAAGAAAGGGGTATGAAAGTGAACGCAAGTAAGACGAAAGTGATGGTTTTTGAAAGAGAAGAAAGTAAAACTTTATGTAAAATAAGAATAGAAGGGGAGTTGATTGAGCAAGTGGATGAGTTTGTATATTTGGGATGTTTATTTAGCAGGGATGGTAGATATGATAAGGATATAGAACGACGAGTGAACGCAGGAAATAGAGTGAATGGGGCTCTACACGCTATTGTGAGGAGTCAGAATGTGTCAACTAAGGCACGTATGGCAATTCAGAATGCTGTGTTAGTACCCACTTTAATGTATGGTAGTGAAAGTTGGGTCTGGCAGAAGAAGCATGAGAGTAGAATAAATGCTGTAGAAATGCGTTCCTTAAGGAGTATGCTAGGGCTGAATCTGAATGACAGGGTGAGAAATAGTGTAATAAGAGAAAAGTGTGGTTTGCAAGATGACGTTGTGACAAGGATTAAGAAAGGAATGCTTCGGTGGTTTGGTCACGTAGAAAGAATGAACGAGGAAAGAGTGACAAAGCAAATTTATGTTGCAGAAGTGAACGGCAGGGTCGGGAAGGGACGCCCTAGACGAAGGTTTAGCGACCAGATCGGCGATACATTGAAAATGGGCCAGATTAGGAGTACTCTTTACCGACGAGCGTGTATGCGTAGATATATGGATGTGAAAGAGGCGAGAGAGGTGTGTCAGGATCGCGCCAAATGGAAGTCCGTAGTCTCTGCCTACCCCTCTGGGTGACAGGCGTGAGTGTTTATGTATGTATGTATGTATTTATATATAAAAACATATCTGACATACAAATTATAAAACGAACGCTTTTGTGCCTTGACAAACACTAGACACACTATAAAAAAAGGAAAATTTGAAATCACACGAAATCACTGCTTATTCAGTCAATCTCACAGTAATAAAATAGTATATATTTTTCAGTAACATTTAAAAAAGTCTTTGGCGACAACTCTACTCTGTGCGACTGTTTGACCACAGACCATTAAGTGTTTGACATTGGCCGTAAATTAATAACATAGGTAGTACTTACCCTGCAACTTTGGCAGTATGAACGTAAGCAATTTAAATTATAATTATAATATTCAGTATTTGTAGCACGTATTATATTATATTAACTGTTAACTGTGCCAAACCTCACACTCCTTCGTGCGCGTAATATGCTTGAAAAGGAGTGCGAGTTTCCTCCTCACATATCAAGAACAACACCGCAACAGCTTCAACCTCCATCTTGAAATATGACATATTTCCACCTAGTTCATTGTCGTATCTAGGTAAACACTAGTAACCACATTACATCACGCGGTAATTTAGACAGTAATTTATTGCCATAATTATTGCGGTAAACGGGTGGTAGACGGTAAGATAGTGTGTCCGTAGATTAAGAGAATTCGTCACCCTAAACACGCGCTAGATATGCACTATTAGTGTTTGGTGTACTCAGCCTTTATACAACATTAAGTGATTCGCTTTTTTTTATTTAATTTGTAATCCAGATTTTTAAACGTGGTAGAGCCATGCTGCAGCAACATTAATTATATAATCGACAGGGGAAAGGACCACGCTCTCACAGAATACCAGCGTAAAATACAGAATACCAGCGTAAAATAGCAGCTTAATGCTGCTGTGTTTCGTATGGTGAATGTAGAGAACCGGAGACACTTTCTACTGGAGACTGACATCTGCATTTTGATTTGCAAACGAGGATAGATGTAGATGTCTATGGGCCACGGCAGCCACTTACCATCAGATGGACTGCGTGCTCGCTTGTCACTCCTATCCTACAAAAAAAAATTGTCTCATTCCGCATATATTTTTCAATATTCATTTTTTTTACCAAAAGAAATGTAAACATTTTCAGATGACAGCAATTATAAAGCTTTATCGATAAATGTTTACGAAACAAAATGTATTTGAGAAAAACATTTGTGACAGACAGACACTGAGGTGATTCCATAAGAATGATGTTTGGCTATTGGCACCGAACACTAACAACATGAAATAAAATCTCTGATCTATTCTTTGCTACCATAATAAAATTTGTTTCACTGTCAGTTCATTGATCTTACTGTTTAATATTGCTCTGTGTGCACATTCTATACATTTGCCGCGTTTTTACTTTTGCCTTTTGTCTTCTAGTTGATTGTCTATCGCACAATTGATTGTTTTGATGGTCAATCAATATTCTCTCGGCTATATGCGACATCTCACTAGCATCAGCGACTTCTGTTAATACGGATAACGTTTCTGTTTTGTTAGTTTTTTTTTATTATATATAATTTTGCTAATTATTAATGTATATGAACAGTTGTGATCTATATTTAAGCTTAGTTTATGCTGTCAGTCTATATTTTCGTAGATCATATTCATAATATAATATTCTAATGTCTTTTTTTGCTTGTTACAGATACACGAAGTAAAAATGGGAACTCAACTTAAATCCGAAAATAAATTATCCGAAGAATTATAGTGAAACATTAGTTAGCTTGACATATTTCATTAATACAAGAAGATCTTTTGTTATCTGTGTCAATTGAAATCAGTGTATATGTGTGAGAAGACGGGACTTGATAATAAAATGACGAATATCACTCCGGAGACGAGGATCATGATGATGAGGTCTGCGGACAGCAAAGACGGCTACCGGAGACAGGTTTGTATTTTTTTTTTTTATATATTGTAGTACTCAGACCTAATTCAACTTAAGAAGTGAATGCTGTGGATGGTCTCCAATGAAACTTTTGTTTACGTGGTAGAGCCATGCTGCAGCTATATTATGGTTGCAACATGAATGGGTCGGCTTGACCGAGGTAGGGCCATGCTCTCACGAATACCAGCGAAAAATATCAGATTAATACTGTGCTGTGTTTCGTATGGTGAATGTAGAGAACCGGAGACTTTTTACTTGGAACGGGGCATTACTTTGGGGTGACAACGCATCTGCATATTGATTCTTAATTGAGGATAAATGTAGATATCTATGAGCCACAGTATCCGCTTACCATCAGATGGACTGTGTGCTCGTTTGTAACACTTATTCTATAAAAAAAATTATTTGTTTTACCTTTGTGGACAGAGACGGAATGATTTGTTACCAGTAAAATGGGCCTCCATGTAAGATACAGTGCATAAGCTAAACATTGTTGCAAACCAATTAAAAAATGCGTGCACCATCACCGTCACCACTAATCACTAACCACCACTACACGGGGAAAGACTATACAGAGTTATTTTGCAATAACCGGCCAAATTTGCAGAGAAGGTTCAGAATAAGTAATATAGGCATATGGCGGAGAAAATGAATATATATAATTAAAAAATATATCAGAAAATGACTGTCATTTTTATCTATTAAATTCAAAATGCGTGGTAATGCATTATTTTAACTGATTTTACCGCGTACGCACACAATCATAAGGGTCGGTCGGTAGTCAAAAACGTTGTTGCCCATAAATCACATTCCTTATTTACTCGTATTTTCAAAAACTGCAATAACCGTGTATCATTTTTTATATATTTGAACTTAAGTTTAAAATTTGGTTACAAAAATAACCATATATACTGAAGTCGATATATTAGACAATTTTAAGATCTTTCCTAGGAAAACATAGTATTGTAAAATAATGATTTCTTATATTTACGCGAACACTACACATTGAATAAAACTATTTTTACGAATTTTATCGCGTTTAATTAACTTATTTTATATTCCCGACATTTCGGTTGCTTTCCAGAAACCGTGGTCACGGGGGATTGAGGTGATTGACGTCCTGATGTCAGAGTTAAACCGGAGTACCTTCAGCTTTTTTAATTAATAATTTTGGTCCGATCTACGCAGAATGAACTAACTGTGTCTTGAAGTCTTGCAGTGGTATGCTTGGGTTTAGTTTTAATTTTATGAATTACAGGATCCCAAGCAGGTGGTAGTACCCAGCCTCCCTCTCTATTGAAATTGGGATGTTTTTTAATTTCAATAGCCTCACGTATCATCCTTGGCAGGAATCGATGTTCTTTCGCGAGAACTTGTGGTTTATCAAATCTAATGTCATGGCGGGGGCCGTCTAGGATATGATCACAAACTGCAGACTTCCCGGAAGGTTGGTGCTTCACGTCAGATATGTGTTCTTTTACGCGGGTTTTTATAGATCGTTTTGTTTGCCCTATATATCAACCTCAGTCCCCCGTGACCACGGTTGCTGGAAAGCAACCGAAACGTCGGGAATATAAAATAAGTTAATTAAACGCGATAAAATCCGTAAAAATAGTTTTATTCAATAGTATTGTAAAATAGATGATGAAAATGGTAGATAAATTCAAAGCTATGAAGTTCGCGGATCTGATCTGCTGGAGCAAGGTGGCCATAAATCACCATATGTTCGTTCTATCACGGAATTAAGCGGCCAGTGACCATCAGTAGCGTTTGAAGAGACCACCCAGCTTGAAGGAAACAGTTCCAAGTGGAGAAGTTTTGATTTATATTTTTTGTAAAATTATCCTCTGTTTCATAATATGTGGCTCGTGTGGTAGCGGTGTAAGAATATCGACTACCACACACATATCATCCCGCGGGTGTCGTGAGAGGCGACAGAGGGAAACAAATCAAGAAATGGGCAGCAGCGTCTTCCTAATAACGACTAAAAAAATAAAACTACGGTTGCGAACCCGCTTGCCAAGTGTGGCAACTATGGCAAATGTCCCATTTATGAAGGAATGTATGAGGGGGACTTTAATAGGCTGTAATGGTTATAATATGTGGTTTACCGTTACTTATTCTGAGTGATGGCTTTTTTAACAGGAGATACGACTTACAAAGACATTGTTTTATTCAGTGTTTTTTTTATATGTTGTTTAGTGTACATCAATAGTTTCTTTCGTATTCTTCTTTAAAAAAAAAACTTTATCACCACACTAGGACTTTCTCGTGTATCACTGAGGCAGTTTACAAACATAAAAGAAAATATAAAACAAATGACAAAAATCCAGATCCGAAATAATTATTTGTACGCCATACAAATACTTGTACCGTGCGGGAATCGAACCCGTGGCCCGTGACTCATTGCTACGCTACTGCGCCACGGAGCCGTTAATTTATGTTTATGCTTAAATACAGTTTATCTTTAGACTATTCCGTATGTCGAACGTCGAATATAATTAACTCCTATAGGATACGAATCTAAAACTATAACTTTTTAAATTATAGTTTCATCTATAAGTTAATATACGTGATAGAGCCATGCTGCAGCTATAATATGGTTGTAACACGGATTTGGTGGACTGTGTGCTCGTTTGTCACCCGTATTCTATAAAAAGGTAGTCATTATCCATATCTACGATACGTCGTTGCCTGAAGTAAATTAAAATGAAATAAAAAATTAAAAAGATAAACTTGCCAGTAAGGAATGCTTATTAAAATAAAATTAGCTACTTGACAGTCTTTAAATATGACAGGATAATGCATAGATCCAGTTAATTCAACAGTGAACCGGAAGACATTACTAATATTGTCCTGCGAGCACTCTACGAACTATTTTAGAGTCTATTTACTTGCGTTAACATCGTCATCAATCTTCATAATCTATAGTCGTTTCACAGGCTAAGCCGCGCGATCAATTATACGTAATTTATAGGTTATATTTGTCAAAAGAACAACATTGCTATTTTATTTTATTTAACGCAACATACAAACAAACTATCAAGCCTTAACAAGTGGTATGGTTGTCGAGAGTAGTGGGATTTCTCTATACAAGATTCTAATTTAAGGTTTTTACGTTGGTCGAACGTCATGATGGTTTCTAGAGAAGTAACAAGTTGGAATAGTTGTTGCGTATGGTTTCGCTAAATTAAGGCTCTTATGGTACGTCATAGAGCCAGCAATATTATGGTTGTATTAATGAGTCGGTTTGACGAGGAAAGTTTTTTTATAGGAAAGGGAAATAAGCAAGCACACAGTCCACCTGATGGTAAGTTTTTGCTGTGGCTCATAAGCATTTACATCTATCGCCGTCCTCTACACTCACCATACGAATCACAGCAGCATTAAGCTGCTATTTTACGCTGGTATTCTGTGAGAGCGTGGTCCTTCTCTGGTCGAGCCGACGCATTCGTGCTACAACTATACAATTAATATAGCTGCAGCATAGCTCTACCACGTATAAACCATTGACCACACTCTCACAGAAAACTAGCGTGATATTTCGTATGATGAGCGTAGAGAAAGGGAGACCCTTTTTACCAGAAACAAGGTAATCTACCTTTGTACAAAGGGCAACGCAACTGCATTTTTATTCTTGACATTTTCACTGGCCGATTTTCAGACACTATAGTAAGACAATAGCAATGAACTATATATAGTGCAAGGATTAGCGAAATGGTTAATAGAGGATAAATGTAGATGTCTATAGACCACAGCATCCACTTATCTGGTGGACTGTGGTGCTCGTTTTCCACCCTTATTCTGTAACAAGTGGTAAAATTAAAAATTTTGTGCAATTGACTTCAATATAAATTATTAAGGATTAAAACCACAATTCAAGGATTAAAAGCACAAGCTTCATCAAAATCGGTTCACCTAGAAAAAAGTTATGAGGTAACACACATAAAAAACATACAGTCGAGTTGAGTACCTCCTGCTTTTTGAAGTCGGTTAAATAAAAGTCTAAAGCATTTTGCTTCACATATTTTTCGGATGACTTCTTTATTGAAAAACTCTAGTTTAAACCATTTTTTTCTTAGTAATGAGGCGCTGTTTGTTTTCATCAAAACGTATTCTTTTTAAAAAAGAAATACAAACAAAGTAAACATACAAACAGATTGTAGAAGACAAAAGAGTTTGACAATAGTAGCGATTGAATAGTATGATTTTTGTACATACAGTTTCTTCGACACGTTAAAGAGTCTTTTATGATAGTTCCATTCCTCCATTAACCTAAATAGTATTGACAAATATAGTTCTAGATTTAATGAATACGCAGGAAAGAAAACTTTTTTCATAGTGATTCTCTTATATATGGGATTGCGTCATGGATTTAAAATTACGATTATTAATAGAATCAGGCGTTACTTTGCGGTAATGTGTTATATTTAAAGATCATCATCATTACTATACTTGGGGAGTGCTTTTAGCCGGGGTGGAAGATGTGATTTAGATGTGGACAGGCGTGTCGCTGCCGGGAACAAAGTCAATGGTGCCCTGACTGCGTTAGTCAAAAGGCAAGGCGTAGCGAAGAGTGCACGCCTTGCAATACATAACGCAGTGTTGGTACCGACTTTGTTATATGGCAGCGAAACCTGGGTATGCCAGAAGAAGCATAAAAGCAAGTTGAATGCAGTGGAGATGCGATCTCTTCGTAAAATGTGCGGCGTTACCATGGCCGACCGAAAGCGAAACGAAGAGATTCGCAATATGGCAGGTTTGAAAGATGACCTAATAACATGATATTACTATGATATTAAAGATCATCATTACTATGATGATCTTTAATATCATAGTAATATCATGTATATATATATATCATATAAACTTTAATATCATATAATATTATATTAAAGATGATGAAATAACTTTTAACTAAAAAACAACCTACCTCAAATAGCTAAAAAGGAAGTTAATTATTTGCTGCGCTTAAGGGTAGAACTTTTTCTTCCAATTTATATAAGACGGCCCTTAAAGTATAACATGTTTAATAAAAAAAGGATCATTAAAATCTGTACTCAATCTGCGAAGATATCATATGAAATTCCTTAAACAATAGTCCAATATGAAACTTTTTTCCGAATTTCCAACTTTGAGGTACAGCTTATATAATAAAAAAAGAATCATCAAAAAGGGTTCACAATCAGCGAAGATATCGCGTAACATACATACAAAAAAATAAACGAAAATGATCTTTCTTACCTAGTTTGAAAAGTAATTACACAAACTATATTATATAATATATTGGTTCTCAGTATCGATCGTTAATAAAAAATTGACACACAATCCCATGCAAAATTTTCTAAAAACTGTCGCCAATTGTTTTGAAAAATTATTAACGTAAATTATTATTTTTGGTAAATTATTAACGTCCTGCATGGCTGACTTACCTGTGTGTGTATGTGTGTATGTATGGCTGCGAGCGCGCGCGCGCGCGTGGGTGTATGTGTGTGTGTGAATGCGTACGTACGTGCGTGTCATTTTACTTTCTCCGTCCACCTAGCTGTACTATTATTATTAATTTGTGATTTTTCTAATATCTGTGATATGGATCTCATTTGTTATCCGAAATAAAGATTTATTATTATTATTTGACGTAATTCTAGTAAAATAAATATACACTAATGTAAATTCAACCTTAAACGCATTCCCTAAAGTTGTATTCACAAACCTAAAGTTGTATTCACAAAGCTACGTACAAATTAAAAGCGCACCCAAATGTTCGAGTGGGCGCTCATTCGGTAAGGACATTTTTGTCACTGATGATCCTCAGAGGTGATAACGCATCTTTAGCCTTATTTGTTTGAATTTGGCAGCAGTTATACATTGGCTGCAGTTGTCACTTTCAATCAAGTCGACTGTCAGTACGTTTGTTACTTCAGTTTTATTTATATTTCATTAGTACAAGTGTGGACCGAACCCGAGTTGCTCGGCTAATGTAAAATTTAGGGCAATCGCTTAGTGCGTTATCTCGGCTACTAAATAAATAAATATAATCTTATACGGTGCAACTCAATAAATATATAATATACTAGCTGTGCCCCGCGGTTTCACCCGCGTCATTACGTGTCGGAGGTGCGCGACATGACCTAGTTCAAGCATTTTATAATTGCAATTAAATATTTTATTTGATAGCAATGGATGGAAAAATTGGCATAATTAATGGAGTACTTTTATCTGTCGGCATATTATGTATGAATGTATGATGTAGAGCGAAGTTAAGTTTTATCCACTTGCCCTCCCCCTCCCGGTTGAGCAGTTCTCGCAGTTCTCACCGGGCGGCTAGGGTTTATGTGTCGTTCGCGCGCCTAGCCAAGTATTTAATTATTTTAATTTTACATTATCTCTTAAACTATGCGTCCAAATAACATGGTATAAGGAACAAAGTTTATCTTCATAAAATTGTCTTGATGATGAAGTAACTTGCGTTCGTAAACATAAATAGGCCATGCATAATAATAACGCTCATAAATCACTTTTAAATTTGCAATATTTTTTGTCACAAAATACCTAATTATGGCTTATGTATAAGAAATAGACATATGGTATCGCGGGCTTTTTTTTAGATGGAGTAAAGATCTATATTTTTTCTAGAACATTGTATTTACATATCCCTAACGATAACACCAGCGTACCCGGATAAATCATTTCGGGAGCGCTTTTTCTTCTGACTTGCTCAACAAATATCCATATTTAAGGCTAGCTGAGTGATATAGCTTAATGCTAGATAGCCTATACTATTTCACATGAATCTGGCTATAATATACAAAAAGAATTTTTCAAATCGGACTGGTAGTTCCAGAGATTAGCGCGTTTAAACAAACAAAAAAACAAAAAAACTCTTCCGCTTTATTATATTAGTATAGATTAATAATAATAAAAAATCCCTGCGCTAATGACTTTTTCTGCCACCAGGGCGGCGCCACTAGTATGTGAGGTATAATATTTGACAGATTTCATAGCGGGGAAGTTATTGTTTCTTTTTGAAATATTAGCTATATTTTATATTAATATTAGCTAATATTTAGCTCACGGGTGACAACGCATCTGCATTTTGATTATTTATTGAGGATAAATGTAGATGTCTATGGGTCACAGCAACCATTTACCATCAGGTAGAATGTATGCTCGTTTGTCACCCTATCCTATAAAAAAAAACTATTTGTATGGCCTACAATTAATTGTTTGGGGTCTGAATGTTTCTCCTTGTGAAATCGCATTAAAAATTACCATTGATGCAATTTACACTTAAAGTACCTACTTAGTTTTCAAATTAAGGAAATATTGAGTATAAGCTGTATAAGCTATTTATAATCTGTTGCGTTATATAAATTAAAGCCATTATGCAATACATTACATTACCAATATATCTTCCGCCATTTCAGAATTACAAACGACACGATAATATTAACTGTCCGCAAAATGGTACAACACTCAATAGTTTCTTTGGTCTTTAATTTAATGAGGTTAGGGACGAAAATAGCATGGTGCAAGCACTAATATAAATTTGTCGAGGGGGATAAAATGTGAGGCAGTGTGTCGGACGTTGACCTCCCCAAATGTTCAGTACAATCTAGCTGACGCTTTTGGATAAAGTGGTTAATGATGCGACCATTTCATTTGAGGTCGATATCGATATGTTTATAGATTTACAAAAAAAAACTTGCGTGAGACATGAACCATCATCTAGTCGTTAACAGTCATACTGGCTTGCTTGTCCATAGTTAGAAGGATTGTCATGTTTTCAAAGAAGTGACAAACGGGCACACAGACCATCTGATGGTAAGTGGATACTTTAGCCCATAGACATGTGTATCTATCTTCAATTAAGAACCAAAATGCAGATGCGTTGTCACACCTGAGTCTTTTCTCTTACCATACACATAAGAGCATTATCACAGTTCAAAGATAGTCTAACAATTCTAAAATGCATTTGATGTAAACGTCGCAAATATGCAAGGGGTTGTCACGAAATTGGGAATAAAGTAATTTTGGATGTATATTAACATTATGTGCATACTTATAATTTAAAAACATTTATTGAACACGATCATTTTTTATTACTACCAGAAAAAATATATTTACGAATGTTGTGTGCTATTTTCGTGACACTTTCTTTTTATAGATGCTTTCAGATTTCAATTATTAAATTTAATTATGCAGTGTATTCGCATTTGAATAAACAATTTTATCAAAAAAAAAATTAGGGAATCAAGAATGATCGTCATTTGAAATTAACTTTACTTAGTAACTTATATAAGTATAACAGTAGTCCACCATTATAGATATTATATTTTTTAAAAACGGCACTTAAATTAATTAAATAAGTACCATAAAATATGCTCACCACAACCGCATAAATGTTGCTCTGCACAAGTACATTCGTTTCCCAATTGTGAGACTATCTTTAAACTGAGGCACTATGTTGCTAATTTACGTTGGCTTTAATTCTGTGAGAGCGTGGTCCTTCTGAGCGTGGTTCTCCCCTGATCGAGCCAATGTATTCGTGCTAAAATTATAATATAGCTGCAGCATGGCTCTGCCACGAAAAATAATTTATTATTATGCGTGGTATTGCTGACTTAATATACTGATCATATACCAAACGTCAGACGTTACGTATCTTTCTTCCCATACCTATCTTTGTCGATGTTTTCTGGTATATGAAAACTAAGAAACACCAAAAATTATTTTGGCCTACGATTTATGTAGTTATATAGTACTCTAAGTTATACTATTATAAAACGACTACAAGCAATTTTGGTGAGATTATATATATAAATACGTTATACATTTTGGTTTAAAATTAGCTGCGTTAAACGGCGAGTGGTTTCTCCTAGTTCAGAGGTATCTATCACAGAATTATTTACCAGATATCATTTATTTGGAATTAGATTTTTCTAGCGACTTTTAATATCTAAATAATTTACATTTGCCTTCATCGATGAAACATCGTAATAATTTTATTTTTATCGAAAAATAAATCTATCGATACTGTCGATATATTTTATTCCGTCGATATCATTTAATAAGTTAACGCACCTTCCACACCATCCCAGCTACACACGATGTTTGAAACATTGATCGATTTCGTACAGCTCTGTGTGCTGAGAGCATTTACATCCCGTTCATACACATCTCCATACCACCCGGGTGTTGTCGACCTTTTTTTATTGCTATTGATATTTTTAGTCTGTTTCCGGATTCCGAACGTCTACTGTTGATTTATTGACGCCTGGTATATTTTACACGTGTTTCGGGTTCTACGACCCTTGGTTAAATTGTTGAATTAAAGCACTATATTTATTAAACGAGGTAGACAAAGTAGGTGTCGATAGATAGTATAAACACGCATTTATACTGATATAACCGTGTCCGATTCAACGCTTAAGTAATATAGCAATAAAAGGTGCCTAGACTTGGATGAAAATTACGGCCTAGAATACTTTTACTTCACGTCTAGACAGGTGCTTGCTCGTTAAACGCAAGGCTGGTTCTGATGTCACCTAGCAGCTTTAGAGTCAATGGAAAAGACCAACTTTATTGGTTACCTGGGCTGGACACAGGCGCGAAATAGCCAGCCTTTCCGTGTTCTACAGTATTCCAGGAAAATGGAAACCGGAGACTCTATTTACTGGAAACGAGGCATTTCATCTTAGTCTTTAGGAACACATCTGCATTTTTATTCTTAATCGAGGTTTACTGTTAATATCTATCGACCACAGCACCTACTTACTATCAGATGGACTGTGTGCTCGTTTGTCCTATGTTCAGCGGAGAACTTTTAAAGGCTATTTTAAAAAATCATGAAGTATTAATCAATGATAAACTAAAACATCCATTAATTTCAAAATTGTTTTCAAACACAGATCCTGGCTGCACTGGCGGTGTCCCTTGGACCTTTTGCGGCTGGTCTAAGTAAGGGATACATGTCTCCGGCGATCGCTTCCATGCAAGAGTTGGAGCATACGAACTCCTCCTTCACAGTAAGCGATCAGCAGGCCAGTTGGATTGCGAGCCTTAGTTTGTTGGGTAAGTTTCGTTAAATATTTTTTATTTTGTTACCTTTTCATTATTTACTAGCTAGTACCAGGCGCGCAGATGCCGCAGAAGAAATAATTGTGACGATATCGTTTTAAATTTGGAAGAGTTATATTGTTTAATTAGGAATGATAATACAATCATTTAAATTGAATGATATACCTATTATACATTTCAAATACGAGTATATTTGTCGGTACGTATAAGGGCTATATTACTGGTATAGTTGTACGAGCACTCGTAGCACGAATGGCGCGGCTCGATCGTAGAAGGACCATGCTCTCACAGAATACCAGCGTAAAATAGCAGCTTAACGCTGCCGTGTTTCGTATGGTGAGTGTAGAGAACCGGAGACCCTTTTTACTGGAAACGAGGCGTTCCATCTTAGTTCTCACGAGTGACAAATCATCTGCATTTTGATTCTTAATTGACGATAAATGTAGAGGTCTATGATCCACAGCATCCACTCACCATCAGGTGGACTGTGTGCTCGTTTGTCACCCTTATTATATAAAAAAAAATTATATACATATGTACATAAAACATCGCTAAGCGAACTATGGAGAGAGCTGTGCTCTTTTATGTTCCCCTAGTACTAAGTAAGTCTATAAAAGCTGTGTGCAGGCATAATCCCGACCCGATGAACCTTTCTTTCTAATATGTGTGAGTATTTTCTTTGTCGTCCAAGCGTAAATAATTGCAACAGTGCGTAGATAAATTAATAAACAGAGCATGCAATGATAAAAAGCTCGTGATCTGTGATTACTTTTGTAGCGTTTCGGTTTAGGTATGTGAAATTAAAAATAAAATGTCCGTTACGGAAGCGGCAGATGTGAAACATCATAGTTGAAACTCATAAATAAATATAGTTAAATAAAATGAAAAGAGACACACGCTGTACAGAACTCACACAGAAAAGCAACGAAGTGTATCGTATACGCGCACGCACAAACGAAGGGGTCACGAGCGGCGGCGTAGAGGTGGCATGACGACATAAGAGAGCGTCATGTCATTTGTCGTCACGGCATACGAGTCGATTTTGCTGCGAAGGTGCGCCAATAGATGTTTCACATCAAAAATAATTTAGGTCTTCGATATTAAACCATATAGGTTCACAGTTAGGCATGGGTCTCTTCCTTATAGGCACGATTTGCGTTAATCATCACGCTAGGTAAGCGGATAAACCATCGCAGTACCTGAATGCAGTAAGTGTATGCTGTGGCCTATTTATGTACCTCCATACTCCATTAAACATTAAAAATGAATGTGCGTTGACATTCTTAAAAACTAAGATGATATGTCGCGTTTGCCGTAAAAAGGTCTATGATTATTTACACTCAACACAGCAACACTTTGCTATTATTTTACGCTGATATTCTGTGCGAGCTTGGTCCTGGCTTGCTTAAGCCAACCCATTAGTGTTGCAGCACCTTTTATATTTTTATAACCACACTGCAGTGGGTTGCATTTCATCAGTCGCCAAAGCTTAGTATGTTAGCACAATGCATCGCATGCGGTTGAAATTAGGAAAATGTACATAAAAATTTTATTTAATGGACGTAAGGGTGGCAAACTAGCACACAATCAACGTAATGGTAATTGGACCATCTAGTCCAGGGGTGGCGAACCTTTTTGTATCAAAATACTATTTTTGTAAAGAAATATTTAATGGGGCCATAGGCGTGCCGTAAAATAATTGTGACTTTGTGGTTACCACCGCGCCCGAACACTCCGTAGCGTAGGATCACTCGCGTTCGTTTGTGATCGGTTGCGTGCCCAAAATATTGTGACGCGTGCCATCGATCGATTGGTTGGCCATCCTTGCTCTAGTCCATAGACACAAACTTCTGTCATTGCAAATAAGAATCAAAATGCGGATACGTCGTCACCCGTGAGGACTAGGATGGAATGCTTCGGTTCCAGTAAAAAGGGTCTCCGGTTCTCTACACTCACCATACGAAACACAGCAGCGTTAGGCTGCTATTTTACATTGGTATTCTGTGAGTGCGTGGCTTACAGCCGACCTATTCTTACTAATACCATAATATAGCTGCAGCGTTTCTCTACCACGTATAAAAAATATTATATCATTAGACAATTCAATGTCTATGCACATAGGTGGATTTAGATTACATATAATTTTTTTTTATAGGATAAAGGTGACAAACAAGCATACAGTCCACCTGATGGTAAGTGGTTGCTGTAGCCCATAGATATCTACATCTATCGATTACAAATCAAAATGCAGATGCGTCGTCACCCGTGAGGACTAAGATGGAATGCCTCGGTTCCAGTAAAAAGGGTCTCCGGTTATCTACACTCACCATACGAAACACAGCAGTGTTAAGCCGCTATTTTACGCTGGTATTCTGTGAGGGCGTGGTCCTTCCCCGATCGAGCTGACCCATTCGTGCTACAACTATTATCACTAATATAGCTAGCTGCAGCATGGGTCTACCACGTCAAAAAAATGATATATTTCTTATTTTAAGTACGATATAAAATTGTAGATTTCTAGTATAAAAAAACATCATTTCTTGTTTTTATGCCCAATTTTTATACTTTCGTTGCCGGCAGTGATTTATTAGACTTAACATTACTTAACATCTTTATCAGTAATGAATGGATTGTTTACGAATTCTAAGCAGGACACGGAATGCATTTTAACTAGGATAAGGCACCTTACTATTGCACCTGGTAAGACATGACAGCGCACAGATTATAAATGTACAGATAAAACATAATATAAATTTTATTCATATAAATATATAAAATATGTATTACACTATGTTATACTATGTTTTTGTGTAGGTTTGAGTTTTCCTTTTAAGGGTTCCGTACCCGAAGGGTAACCAACGGAACCCTAAGCCTCCGCTGTCCGTTTGTCTGTCAGCGGGCTGTTTCTCATGATCCGTAAAAGTTAGACAGTTGAAATTTTCACAGAATATGTATTTCTGTTGCCACTATAACGTATTTTGTTTTGGCTTTTTTGCTCGATCTTAATAATGCTATATTCGCTAAAAATATAATAAATTATAGTTAAAAAATACCTACATAGTGTTGAATCTTATACGATGGAACGGAACCCTTCATGCGTGACTCCGACTCTACCTTGGCTGTTTTTTTTATTTTGTACTGGCTGTACTGGCGGCTTCGCTGGCGTGGGATTCGGTTTTTGACAAAGATATGTTGTTAGTAATGGGAGTGGTATAGATGAGCACTAATCTCATCCCTTGCATCGTACCTTTGAGTTGAAAAGATAAAGAATCTAAGGATGTATATTTAAATTTCTATCTTCAAAGACTACGGAGACATCGTATGTGGCCCCTTAGCCCCTTATGAATGAAACAGACAAAATTCATATGAAATCCCCGTCAACACGTGTTAGGGCAGCGCAGTGGCCACTTCCTTGCCCTAAAACCTTCTCAGAAATGAGAGGAGGACTGTGACCAGGAGTGGAACGTACGTATTTAGTTTGATTTTTTGACATCCTACTGCTGGAAATATGCCTCTTGTCTATCTGAGAGACTTTTTGAAGCAGGATAGTCAGTTGCACTGTCTAAGTCCATGTTACTGTATTATTATATATACCATAAATTTATAAAAACATTGTAAAAACCAAACCACATCATGACTCTCTATCGTTAAACTACTCTGTGCAATATGCTATTGTTCGTTGTATTTTATGCTATACGCATACATAACGCCAAGTTTTAATAAAACATATTTTGTTCTAACTATGCAGTTACAAGTAACTTTCGTGTTCGGTCATATTACCTTTAGCTTCATTCACCTGGAAGAAATTATTAATGGACTATATTCTACATTCGCTTTAATAATAATAATGTCCTCCAGACCGAAATCTGTCACGTCTGCTAGCCTTAACGGAGACTAGCCATCGGCGCAGGACAGGATTATAGTGTCAGAGTGCACTCTATTCCCTCACTTTCATAGTCCGATGGGACGGTAAACCGACACGACCGAAGAGAGATCAGGCGCTGGAACAACGGCTTTACGTGTTTTCTTATGCACGGGGGTGAGACATCACCAACTTCCTGACTACGGGCAGCAACTGAGAATTTCTTGATGAAAAAGATTTTTTGGCCCGACCGGGGATTCGAACCCGGGACCTCATGATCAGCAGTCGCACTACAACCACTAAACCAATGAGGCGTTCTTTGGCTTATCTGTACATAGATTAAAAATTATAATTTATCTTCATTTGTATCGGCGGAGCTAGCTCGCGTACTGTCAAATTCACAGCGGACGTTTAGCCTCTGAACTACCACCACGGCTCTATTACCTAGGTTTATTTATATCTATATTCTATACCTTTTAACTTTTGCTTGCATCCTAATATTTATGTAAATTAACGGTGGGGATGTGGCGCTGAGCTAATGCACAGGTGTCCTAGTTCGGCGGCAGATGCTATGTTTCAAATATATGTACGAAATTAGCTTTATTAAGTGTTAAGCAAATATCTGGTTGTACTACCTTTTGGAAATAAAGAAATTATTACACCATTACATCATACAAAATTACATTTATAGAAAACTTTAAATAGAACACATGCATCTATGAATGATAAAACTAACGATGTGCTGTGTCGAAACGAAGATCCGTGTCACAATACTGTAGGTAAACCGATCAAACCAATGACTATTCGCGTTTCACATACATGTAATGCATGCTTCACACCTGACGATTTACGTCGACGCTAATGAATCTAATACGATTAATATTTTATTTTTATTTTTTATAGAATAATCCTGACAGTCCACATGATTATAAGTGGATGCTGATATCCATAGACCTCTACATTCCTCGATTCAGAATCGAAATGCATTATGCTTTTTTCTTCTGTGGACTAAGATAGAAAGCCCCGTTACCAGTAATAACCGGCCAAGTGCGAGTCGGACTCGTGCATGAAGGATTCCGTACCATCGTAATACATGTTTCTAGTTGGGGAGCCCCTTTTAATTTTTAATTTATTTTATTTTTTGTTATAGCGTCAACAGAAATACATATTCTGTGAAAATTTCAACTGTCTAACTATTATGGTTCATGAGATACAGCCGCCTGACAGACAGATGGACGAATGGACGGACGGACAGCGTAGGCCTAGTAATAGGTTTCCGTTAGTTACCCTTTGGGTACGGAACCCTAAAAAGTATCTCCGGTTTTCTACACTCACTATACGAAACAGATTATTCTGGTGTTTCACTCTGGTATTCTGTGAGAGCGTGATCTTACCCCGGCTGAGTTGACCCATTCATGCCACTGGCATATGTAGCCGCAGTGTGGCTCTGCCACGTAAAAATATCATAACAAAAGTATTGCACTCAGCAACATTAAACAACTTTATTGTAATTTTTGAAGTTGATTTGATTTTAAATGTTATTGTTAAACTATACTGTATTATCGAAGCGGGATTGTGTCGGTATAATCTGGAGAGCCCGAATACCAACAAATAATAAGAGCCTAATGCTATCTGTATTTTGTTAAGTAAGTAACGACAAACGAAGAACCTTTTTACTGGTAGAGTGGTAATCCACCTTAGTCCTCAAGTGTGATAACGAATCTGCATTTTGATTTTTAATCGAGCATAGGTATCTATGGGCCACATTCTTCATTTCCTACCAACCGGTTCATGATGTATGAGTTTAACTCAGTTTACTTTTCCTTCTATACAATAATAATTAAAAATTAAAAATTTTGTACAGCCGACTTCAAAAACCATAGGTCTGACCTTGATCAAATTCATATGGGGCCACACGAGAAGTACCAGCTTTCAAATGAAAAAAGAATCATCGAAATCGGTTTACCCAGTAAAAAGTTATGAGGTAACACACATAAAAAACATACAGTCGAATTGAGTACCGTCTCCTTTTTGGAAGTCACAAGAAAAATGATATTTCTCTTAAATAGACTTTGAAATTTGTCGTCAGGTGTGAATCGTACAGTACAGTTATTATTGACACGGGACTGTTGAGCTTACGTAATTTTTACCTTTCGATATTAACGCCCTTCAACAACGCCAATGTGTGGTTTTGTTACTGTGTGGGCAGCAACAAAACGTTAAAAATCATTCGAGCGTTCTATAAACATTGGTTAACTTGACTAATGATACCATGTTTAGAAATAACGGGTTTTACCTAAAACTTACGTCTGAGAAAAAAAATTGAGGACAAAATGAAAGGCAAAAGTGAAAAGGGATAAAGCCTTCTTATTTCACTTTTACCAACAAACTTCAACATAAGTTTTAAATTAGGTAAATTATCTAATGTTGAACCTTATGTTACCTTATGTTGAAGTTTGTTGATAAAAATTAAATCGAGCACACAACCCAGGTGATGGTCAGTGGTTCCTGTGGCCTATATACATATATTACCTACATCTATCCTCGAAAATAATTAAAATACAAATGCACTATTACGCCTGTGGACTAATATGGAATGCCTTACTTCCAGTAAAAAGGGTCTCCGGTTCCTTACTTACCTTACCTTTCGTATGGTGAGTACCATACGAAACACGGCAGCATTAAGCTGCTTCTTTCATCATCATTTATTACAGCCCTCCACAAGTCCACTGGTGAACATAGGCCTCACCCAAAGAATGTCACAAATACGGTTCTAAGTCACCTGCATCCATCGATTTCCTGCACCTCTAACCAGGTCGTCACTATCTAGTAGGGGGACCACCCTCCACTTCGCCTGCCGGTACGAGGCTACCACTCGAGAACCTTTCTTCCCCATTGGTTGTCGGTTCTTCGTTGTTTCTATGGCTATTGCCGGCCCTTGCCACTTTAGCTTACTTATTCGTTGGGCTAAGCTGCTACTTTACGCTGGTATTATTAAAATTTAGGATATTAATAATAACAGTGTAGTCGTTGTAAAATATAAAGAGATTGTACGGTTTTTTGTTAGGTAAAAGGAATGATCGAATGTCTGAATAAAAATGAATGAATGAAAGAAAATAATAATGAATAATATATTATAAAACATCTTATATACATAAAGGATTACAATTGCCTAAGTTAATATAGAGTAATATTTTTTTTTATAACTGGCTTTACGGCTCTGGGATCTAGCCCTTCTGAGCCTGAAGTTACAATATATTATAATTATCCTTCATAGTATACTGCTTCACAATATGTTGATGCGTCACATTGTGCAGCCCTTGGGAGATTTTGACGGCAACTTGAGCCAGCAGACATCTGACGGTTGGCAATGGTATCTCAAGGCGCCTAAGCAGACAGACACCTTATTTTGGGAATCACATCACCATCAGAGCACTTGTTTCACAGTTTCCACTAATAGTTCACATGCGCAGACACTAAATACACAAAATCGCACCACTTTTACATATCAAAGTCCACTTCAAAAAATTATTTAAATAATAATACAGGAGCAGCAAACCGCCGCCGATCAAGTTCCCGCCAAAAAACTCTAGAGTAATACAATATAGAGTATTGACATGTAGTATTATTTAAACATACGGTTTGGTGTTGGGTAAATGAAACAATCGAATTCTTGAATAATAATGAATAATTAATTATAAAACATCTTATGTAAAGAATTACAATTAGGTTAATATAGAGTAATACAATACAGAGTATGAACATAGAGTGAAAATTTTTAAACATACATCATTAGATAAAATAAATAAGATACAATAAAAGAATAACATAAAGGTGTTAAATATCGCTCCAATTCAAGTATTCGTTAACAAAACTCCAATTGATTCCGCAACACATCAGACAAGGGCACATAAATCAGTAGGGCCTTCCATCTCAATACGTCATTCTGACAGTTTGAGATCGTCCATCATTGATCATCGAGTTCATTGCCTCAGGGTCGGAAGCGTGATGAAAATTAGGTCAAAATATCCCGTATTAAATATGTGGCTAACACCCCTCGACAGCCGATCGTAATGCGTATCTTTTTTTTTTAGAATAAGCGTGACAAACGGCACAGTCCACCTGATGGTAAGTGGATGCTGTGGCCCATATACATCTACATTTATCCTCTATTAACAATCGAAATGCAGATACGTTGTCACCCGTGAGGACTAAGATGGAGTGCCTCGTTTCCAGTAAAAAGGGTCTCCGGTTCTCTACACTCAGCATACGAAACACAGCAGCGTTAAGCTGCTATTTTGCGCTGGTATTGTGTGAGAGTGTGGTCCCACCCCGGTCGAGCCGACCCATTCGCGCTACAACCATAATCTAGCTGCAGCAGGGCTCTACCACGCAAAAATTTATATCTATATTAATAAATCTACATTTATCCTGAAATAAAAATATTTTAGAACGCATCTAAATAAAGGAGTAAATATACCTAGTTACACCTATACTTACAGTAATTATATGATTATATTGTGCTGTGGGTGTCGTGCGAGAAGACAACAAGTAAGTCCAAAAAGACCTCGTGGCCTTCGATTGACGGTGGTATACCGTTTTTTTTATAGATAATAAATTTAATTAAATAAAAAATAGGGTGACAATCGTGCACACAGTTAACCTGATTGTAAGTGGATGCTGTGGCTGATAAACATCTACATCTATGCGTTGTCACCCCTGAGGAGTAAGATGGAATGCCTCATATCCAGTAAAAAGGTTCTCCGATTCTCTGTACTCACCATACGAAACACAGCAGCATTGAGCTACTATTTGATGCTGGTATTCCGTGAAAGCGTGGTCATTCCCCGGTCGAGTCGACCTATCCGTGTTACAACCATAAAATATCTGCAGCTTGGCTCTACCAAATAAAAAGATTGGTTGTTATATTACGTTAAGTTATGGAGGGTGCAACCAGGAATAACATCAATGTTCACTCTTTCAAAGAAACACTCTGCCTACACAGGTTTACAAAAACGAGTGCAAATTATTTTAATGCCCCTCAAATAACACGGTGAGGTTGCCGGAGCAAATTGCAGCCCACGTACCTGATCTTTACCAGCGGCTCGAAGACAGTCTAATTATTTGTTTATTAATGTACGCGATTTTAGCACGCAATTTGTACTTTGTCTGGCCGGTTTAGATCACGGTGTGAAAGTATATTTTTTAAATCAAAATCTCTTCGGACTTTTAGGGTGTTACCACACCAATCGATCGATCGTTGGCCGATGGCATCGATCGTTGGTTGAATGGATTAGTAGACGTCGATTGATGCTTAACTATACGAGAACCTGCCGCGCTCCACCAATCGCTCTCCGTTGTCCTCTTCTGAATACATTTTGAAAGATTGTCGATCGATTATTGAACAACGTTTTATCAATCAGTTTTTGTCGATCAGCTAAAGCTACCACACCAATCGATCGACGATAGGTTTGGGGAAAAAAATATCGATACATATGTATCGTTGATATTTTTAACCGCGATATTCGATATTTGCATATTTTAGAGTATCGACTTCGTATAAATTTCGATAAATAAAAGCAGCTACTAGCTTTTATGTGCTGTTGTCGTGTGTTTTTCGTCATCCAAGACGATATATCGATACTGTTTAAAAATATCGATATATATTTTTAATTGTTTATTCCTAATCCACGATCGATAGACTAGTGTGGGAGCACTCTTAGTGAAGTATATTATGTTGGACGATGTATAGAGCACACAGTCCACCTGATGGTAAGTTGATATGGTCCATAGACAACTACATCTATTATTGATGAACCAAAATGAATATGTATAATGACATTTGTTAACTAAGTATAAATTCTATTTTTTGTCAAAAAAATCATGGAAATAGTTTTAATCAACCTTTAAACAATAACCACGTGCAAATAAATGGTAAATGACATTTTGTAGATGGTATTATTCTTTATCTCGAAATTGCAAAACGAAAAAATTCAAACGCACAGAGACATTCTTTTATAAACAATAGAATCAGTCTCTATGGATTTCAAAGTAGATCATATGCATCTCAAGGATGTTAAAAATGTATTATCAGACCTGGTTCCAGGAGCAATTCCCACTCTCCCTCAATTGCGTGCACTATCCTCGTCACCACTAATCCCGTCACCACTACTCCCACCACCACTACACTAGGAAAGACACACCACCGTCGATAATATGACACTTGTTTCGCCTCTGAACGTTGCGTCTTCCGGAGAAATTTTCTTAGCTATTATTAAGTTTTACGTCTTTATTATAATAGATTTCCGCGAAGTAACGCCTGATTCTTCTTGTATTAAAGTTATGTGTATTTACTTTGTTATTAAATTTTATTTTAATATTTTTATACACTTAACTCTCTTATATGTATTTGTGTACTTACGTATGATAGATATATTTTTTTATAGGATAAGGGTGACAAACGAGCACACAGTCCACCTGATGGTAAATGGTTGCTGCGGCCGATACTCATGTAGATGTCTAGATGTGGCATCTATCCTCGATTAAGAATCCAAATGCAGATGCGTTGTCACACGTGAGGGCTAAGATGGAATGCCTCGTTTCCCGTAAAAAAGGTCTCCGGTTCTTTACACTCACCATACGAAACACATCAGCGTTAAGCTGCTATTTTACGCTGGTATTCTGTGAGAGTGTAGTCCTTCCCCGGTCGAGCTAATCCATTCGTGCTACAACTATACTATAAATATAGCTGCAGCACTTACCAATACTTATTATAAAGTTAATGTGAAGTTAAAAACTCTTCTCAGATCCATTTGAAATAGTCCTAAGTAGGAACATAAAATTCAAGTTTGAAAACATATAAAGAGAAACGTAAATACTGGCAACTTATAATTATTTCCTATGTTTTTTATTCTGTTTTAGTCAGTGGACTAACAATTAAAAACCACAGATTTATTAAAGCAATTAAATTCATGAATTTACGCGAACACTAGACATAAAAAAAAACTAATTTTGCAGATTTTATCGCATTTTATCGCGTTCACTTTTTACTTTTTTAACTCCCAGCATTTCTGGCGCTTTACAGCACCCAAGGTGTTGATAAGTTAAAATTAAACGCGATATAATCCGTGATATTAAGTTTATATAAAGCAAGATTAAACTAAGCTAAACCTCAATCTTTAATAACGAGTAATACCCGGCGGCAAGCGGTTGTAAATATAAACAAGCTTTCACCTCCCGGCGTTGCGCGCCGCAGTGCCGACAGACAGACAAACAAACATATTGTGCGATGCGGTTTCCCCGAGGCGTATTTGCATATGTTTGAATGTAGAGTTAGTCAAATAATTGAATATCGAAATCAGTCAGTGAAATAATTTTAATACGCGATCTCGAATTGGCAAACACTCTCACGGAATTCCAACGCAAAATACGTGATAGAGCCATACTGCAGCTATATTATGGTAGTATGGTATTTACACAATGTCTGTATAGCATCAGGCCTCGGCCGGCACTGTCGGTACACATGCGTACGTATTATGTTCAGAAATAAGAATATGTGATTTAAAAAAATCGAATGTTTGGACTAAAAAATTAAAACACTGTTACGATAATATGTTGCTTGATATGACAAAAAACATGCGTGAGTGTCGTGGAACACTCGATTGGAACGAAGTTCTTTTCGTAGTATATTATTATCGATAAACAAATTATATTATTGATAAACAAATACAAATAAATTCTTTCACGGCAAGATAAGAAAAAGTGCAAGGGAAATGGATATTATTCCATCTCGCTTGATTGTTGCGTCTACACTACATACGTCAGAAGGGGTCGTGACGAAAAAATCTTACACTTTTCTCGCCTAGCCCCCATCCGCCGAATTCGTACCGTGCGATAAGAAACTTCGTTCCAAAAAGCAGAATGATTGCATGTATTATATTAGTATGATTTTTAATCGTTAAAAGAATTTTTTAGAGGTATCTTTGTGATTTTTTTTCTATCGTATCAAATTAGCGATATGTTTTCAACACACTACCTAACTAGCATATAACCTGTATATTTGTCTGATTTGGTTTACTGCAGTGGATCGTATACTTTAAGTCATTACAAAACTTGCGTTTAGCTCCAGTAGTCCTCTTAAATAACCTTTTTATTCTTTAAAATGTTACTTGCGCACTAGAATTTTCTCCTTTAATTTACAGATGTTTTACACGTATTAATTACCGTTACCGATATCGTTACAGCCTATTAAAGTCCAATGCTGAACATAGGCCTCCCCCACAGATTGCATCATAAGCAGTTTTTATTTTATTTTTATTCGTTATTAGGAAGACGCTGCTGCCCATCTCCTGACTTGTTTCCCTCTATCGTTTCTTACGACAATATGGGGTAGTGGATATGCTTACACTGTCACTACACAGTGGTACACATAAACTACAATTGAAAAAAATTGTGCGCCATACAAACATTAGTTCATTGGGATTCGAACCAGTAACCCAGCAACACTGCAGTTATATATTAAGACTAGCTGTTCCCCACGACTTTGCCCGCGCGTAATTTGGGGTTTTAGTTATGTTGCGCGGAACCCTAGCTCTTTTTCTAAAATATAAGTAACCTAAGTTACTCCTTATAACATCAGCTATCTGCCAGTGAAAGTCTCGTCGATATCGGTCCAGCCGTTTCGGAGATTAGCCGGAACAAACAGACAGACAGACAAAAGTTTTAAAATTTTTATTTTTTTTATAAGTACCGTATACTCGTATACTTTCATATGCATTTAGTAAAAAGCTGTTATTTTGACATTACAAACAGACACTGCAATTTTATTTATTTGTATATTTTGGAAAGTGTGAGAGTGATATCGAAAGAAGAGTGAATGCAGGAAACATGGTGAATGGAGCTTTGCACTCCTTTATGAGCAGTCGGAATGTGTCTAACAAGGCTCGTTTGGCTGTGCATGAGGGGGTGTTGGTTCCGACACTCATGTACGGAAGTGAAAGTTGGGTATGGCAGAAGACACATGAAAGCAGAATAAATGCTGTTGAGATGAGAGCATTAAGAAGTATGATAGGAGTTAAACTGAGTGACAGGATAAGAAATAGTGAGATAAGGAAACGTTGTGGTCTGAAAGAAGATGTAGTGACAAAAATTGAGAAAGGTATGCTGAGATGGTTTGGCCATGTCGAGAGAATGAATGAAGAACGATTGACGAAAAAAGTGTATAAGGCGAGTGTGAATGAAAGTGTTGGAAGGGGTAGATCTAGGCGGACATTTCTAGACCAAATCAGGGACGTCTTGAAAAAAGGCCAGGTCAAGAGTACCCTAAACCGTAGAGCATGTATGAAGGGAATAATGAAAGTGGACGAAGCAAAACAAGTATGTAAGGATCGTAGCAAGTGGAAAGAAGTGGTCTCTGCCTACCCCTACGGGAAAGAGGCGTGATTATATGTATGTATGTATAGAGTATAGATATATAAAACTGCAGTGTCGCTATACGCTAAAAATATTTATTATTTCACGCCAAAATTCTAAATCGAAGATATATGTAGGGCCACAGCATTCACTTATCATCAGGTGGACTGTGTGCTCATTTGTCACCCTTTATAGAAATCAAGTTAAACATCTTAGAAAGATTTTAGAATAAATTTCACTTACAGTATTGCCAACTGTACTCTCGTAAGTTTACACAAATAATCAGATACATTGTCAGTTTGTTTACAAATCCATTTCGCATGCAACTTAAATGCAACTTAGCATTCGCTTTTAACAATTTTGACGTTAAGTAATTGTTAGTTATAAATTATAATTTTAAATTGGATATACTTATGTCCAGGTCTAATGGCAACTGTCTACTAGATGTAGGCTTACCAGACGTTCTTTATTTTAAAGGACACCTCTATGTTAGACCCAAAATTGATTTTGGGTCTCCTAAGTGACCTAGCAATGAGTTGCAGCGCCGGGGGTATTTGTATGGCCTGCAAATAATTGTTCCGGGTTTGGATGTTTGTCCTTGTCCAATTTACGTTCGTAAACTGCCTCTGCGATACAGAAGAAAGTCCTAGTGTGGGGGTGAAGTTTGAAAAGAAAAGAAATCTTGAAATCTTGAAATTTGAAATCATGAATAGAGTGCTAGTTAAGGTCAGAGTTTAAAAATAACTATGATTTTAGATAAAAAAAATACGTTACATACCGTATTAGCATTGTTTTTTTTTATTATAATACTAGCTGTTCCCCGCGAAGTCGCCCGCGTGTACTTATTTACGATTGGATTCCATGGGTTTTAATTCTTTTTTTGCGCGGAACCCTAATTCTTTTTGTACAATAAAAGTAGCCTAAGTTACTACTTTATCATCAGCTATCTGCCAATGAAAGTCCCGTCAAAACAGACAAAAGTTTAAAAAATTGTGTTTTTTTATAAGTACCGCATATACTTTCATATGCATTTAGTAAAAGGCTGTTATTTTGAAATTACAAACAGACACTTCAATTTTATTTATTTGTGTAGAAGACGTTGCTACTGATACCATAACAGCATTTTATCTAAAACAATACGTAATCCTTTATTTTCATCATATGTCGTTTATTTAATCTTCTCAAATCCTCTAAAACATAAAACGGGAGCTGGCAACCCTAACTAGATGGATTGAGGTCCAGATAAGGCTTGCAGGTAGGTCGATGGTCACTCTAAGGACGGTGCTTTGTCTGGGCGAGGCCTGTGTTCAGTAGTGGGTTTGTGATGAGTGATAATGATGATCACGAATAACCAGCAGTATTATTTACAGGGTAATAATTATGACAGTAAAAACATATTGCTATGAGTGCAGATTGTAAATCTATTCGTCTGTATAAAAGTTTATGCTCTTTTTTTCAACCGAGCTACGAAGTCTTCAGTAATTATCTATAAAAATTAATAAAATTGAAGTGTCTGTTTGTAATGACAAAATAACGGCTTTTTACTAAATGCATATCAAGGTACGAGTATATACGGTACTAAATTTTTGTCTGACTGTCTGTTTGATACGGCTAATCTCCGAAATGGCTGGACCGATTTTGACGGAAATTTCACTGGCATATAGCTGATGTTATAAGGAGTAATTTAGACTAAAATATTTTGAAAAAAAAATTAGGGTTCCGCGCAAAAAAAAACTAAAACCCATGAAATCCAATTGTGATAAATTCCTCGAAACAAATCGCGGGGAACAGCTAGCACTAACTACGTGTACAATATCCATATTTTTTTAAATATTCCCAACATCAAAAGATTATCCGCTGACATGCAAAATGCAGTCATAGTACTCAATATTTCAAAATGGTCGTAAAACTCCCAACTTTACAAACCCCTTCCAGGAACCAAGTGCTAAACGTCAATTTGATCCATCAGCTTCTTAATAACGTACTAACAGAAGCACATAAAATTGAATATCCCTTGATGCTTTGGTATTTTTAAGGAGATGTGATGTCAATTTTAAAGGCGTTTAATAAACTTTTTGGGTTAATAGTTTATTTAAATGATTTATAACGGAAGCAATTGTGGCCCTTATGAACTGAAAGGCATATTTTATAAACCTGACTTCAATTACGCATTGACGACTTGAGGATCAGCGGTTAATGCGTTACGAAACTTCGTGATGCAGCTATTGCAAAGTGGTTTCTAAGTTCCATTACCGTCAAGAATTCCTAGCTTATATTTTGTAAGTATGGATTTATTGACGTTGTCTGTCCACTGCTAGGCTTAAGCCCCTTCCAAGTTGGTATCTGAATTTTCAGAGAAATTATACAAATAAGTCATCCGTTTTCTTGTAAATTGGGAGCAAAATCAACGGAGTAAACCTCGAACGTAAGTTTGTTAAAACAGGAGTTCCACAAGGCTATGTGCTAACCCCTATTCTATTTCTTTTGTTTCTTGATCAATTCATAGCCATACAGACAATGAGCTAGGATAAACGTAGTCTATGGGCTATGGGCCACAGCATCCATGTAGCATAAGGGTGTTCCGTGTGCTCGTTTGTCATACTTATTCTATAAAAAAATAATACAAAACAAAAACCACCGGTATTGCTAATATTTCTTTAAATTTATTTATCACATAGCCCTCTCTATTGCTCCCTGTGTGACTTCTGCTTCCATAATCAACAGTAGCCAACCTTACGAACATTAAACTAAAAAGTATATGAAAGCCATTTAGAAGCGAAGCGAAGATGACTCCGTCATTTGAATTCGAAATGCCTCCTCAACTTGACAGTGTAATCAATTTGCAACGAAGTAGCATCGTAAACTAAGTTAAAATGTGGTGCATTTATTCGGCTGTTTATTTCCATGTCCTATTTCAGGCGTAAACAGTTTGATTGGTGTTTTATTTTGTTAGAGTTGTCTGGAAGGAATCGCTTTTAGCGATAACGCCGCCCACTGTAATACTTTTCTTATTTTTGTTCGCGTTTATATTTAGGTGTACAAGAAATAATTACCTGCCTACATGTGATATGTAGGCAGGTAGTTATTTAGTGAAAACTTATTCAGTATTTTAACACTCTTTTTTATTATTAGCTTAGTATGTACCTATGTAACGGAATTTTGGAATGGGATTTTCATCCCCTTCAAAACGTCGGATTGATTTGAAACTTCTCACACTTATCAAAGACCGATGACAATGCAATAATTTGAATATTTTGTCCCATTTTCCTTGCCAAGGTCCTCAGAATTTACGAATAATTCATAAAACAACTACTATTTCTGCCAGTTCAATCTACTGTAAGCCGTGTAAGAGAACTTCGTTCCAAAAAACACGCTTTTGTAGTTAGCCGCACTATAAAATAGAAAATAAATAAAATTAAAAAAAAACACGCTTTTGTAGATAACCAAACTCAAAAGTAAAAAATAATTTTCAATAAATTTAAGAATAGAAAATAGTGATAAACATAAAAAATTCAAAAATAATCTAAAAATGATGTAATTTGTTGTAAATATTTTTTGTTAATATTTGTAAAATTTACGTCATCATAAAAATATCTGACGAAGCACCCAACGCTTTTTTACAATAAAATGATTTTTATTATGTTAATCACTATTTTCTTATTTTAAGCTTATTGAAAATTATTTTCTACTTTTTAGTTCGGTCATCTACAAAAGCGTGTTATTTTTAATATTCTTTATTTTCTATTTTTTAGTGCGGTCATCTACAAAAGCGTGTTATTTTTAATATTCTTTATTTTCTATTTTTTAGTGCGGTCATCTACAAAAGCGTGTTATTTTTAATATTCTTTATTTTCTATTTTTTAGTGCGGTCATCTACAAAAGCGTGTTATTTTTAATATTCTTTATTTTCTATTTTTTAGTGCGGTCATCTACAAAAGCGTGTTATTTTTAATATTCTTTATTTTCTATTTTTTAGTGCGGTCATCTACAAAAGCGTGTTATTTTTAATATTCTTTATTTTCTATTTTTTAGTGCGGTCATCTACAAAAGCGTGTTATTTTTAATATTCTTTATTTTCTATTTTTTAGTGCGGTCATCTACAAAAGCGTGTTATTTTTAATATTCTTTATTTTCTATTTTTAGTGCGGTCATCTACAAAAGCGTGTTATTTTTAATATTCTTTATTTTCTATTTTTTAGTGCGGTCATCTACAAAAGCGTGTTATTTTTAATATTCTTTATTTTCTATTTTTTAGTGCGGTCATCTACAAAAGCGTGTTATTTTTAATATTCTTTATTTTCTATTTTTTAGTGCGGTCATCTACAAAAGCGTGTTATTTTTAATATTCTTTATTTTCTATTTTTTAGTGCGGTCATCTACAAAAGCGTGTTATTTTTAATATTCTTTATTTTCTATTTTTTAGTGCGGTCATCTACAAAAGCGTGTTATTTTTAATATTCTTTATTTTCTATTTTTTAGTGCGGTCATCTACAAAAGCGTGTTATTTTTAATATTCTTTATTTTCTATTTTTTAGTGCGGTCATCTACAAAAGCGTGTTATTTTTAATATTCTTTATTTTCTATTTTTTAGTGCGGTCATCTACAAAAGCGTGTTATTTTTAATATTCTTTATTTTCTATTTTTTAGTGCGGTCATCTACAAAAGCGTGTTATTTTTAATATTCTTTATTTTCTATTTTTTAGTGCGGTCATCTACAAAAGCGTGTTATTTTTAATATTCTTTATTTTCTATTTTTTAGTGCGGTCATCTACAAAAGCGTGTTATTTTTAATATTCTTTATTTTCTATTTTTTAGTGCGGACTACAAAAGCGTTTTTTTTAACTATTATTTATGTAACATGCTTTCATTAGCTTCGTGCGTATTTATCTATCTATATAACGGAATATTTTAATGTCATTTTCACCAACTTGTAGACGGCCGATTGATTTGAAAATTTGCACTCGTATCAAGGACCGATTATCTATACAAATAAATAAAATTGAAGGTCTGTTTGTAATATCGAAATAACAGCTTTTTACTATATACATATGAAAGTATATACGGTACTTATAACAAAAACACGATATTTAAAATTTTTGTGTGTCTGTCTTTCTGTCTGTCTGTTTGTTTATTCCGGCTAATCTCCGAAACGGCTGGACCAATTTTGACCGGACTTTCACTGGTAGATAGCTGATGTTATAAGAAGTAACTTAGGCTACTTTTATTTTGGAAAAAGAATTAGGGTTCTGCGCAAAGTAAAAAGTATACAATAATTTAATAATTATATCTTAGTATCCTGACCAGGATCATCTAGACAATTTTTTCTAGAATCATCACAGCCATGATCAATGCGTGTTTTTTTAAGTTTTCTTAAATTTTAATGTTATTACTTAGCATACACACATAGTATAGGATGATGTCAAGATTATTTACTTAGAGCAGTGGATGAGCGTTTGCCTGTAGTCTTACTAGGGTACGGGTTGTAATCCCGTACGGAATAACTGCTTGTAGGACCTACAATTTTTTCCTGTCTAGATGTTTTTCATGTGCATTTTATGCCTGTAAAACACGTCTAAAATACTAATCCTAGGGAACTTAATTTTAATATTTGAATATGAGAAAATTTGAATATTGAATAAAACTACTTTTACGGATTTTATCGCGTTTAATTTACTTATTTTTATTAATTCCCGACGTTTCGGGTGCTTTACAGCATTCATGGTCAAGGGAGACTGAAGTGATTGACGTCCCGATGTCAGAGTTAACCCGGAGTACCTTCAGCTTTTTTAGTTATTCATTTTGGTCCGATCTACGCAGAATGAACTTATTGAAGTATTTCATGCTATAAAAAGTGACTTTTTAAAAAAATACTTTTTAAAGTATGAAAAGGTAATTAAGAATGATGATGATAATTCTCTTTAAAATCATTGAATGTTAAGTATAAACGATGAATTAAAATCATTAAGTTTAAACAAAGAAGATTACTAATGAAAAGCTCGTAAAGGAACGTAGCCTTTAATTACAATATCCTTAAAATCAGCAGCGCCATTACGTAACTCTAGTGGAAATCGTTGGGGTGAGAATTACTAAAATAAAATATTAGTTTATGAAAGACATCGGCTTATAATTGATACTCATTAATTAACAAATCAAACGTAAAATACCAAAACCAAGTGCTTGACATTTATTTGTATTTTAGTTTTGGTTTTCGTTTCAAGTACTATCGTCTGTCTTCGGTTGGAATAAGCTGTCATCTTCGAAAAATAATTTCCAATGTGACCCATCAGCATATTGTGAAGAATTATATAAACGCAGTCATATTAGGCTGTATGGACATAGAACCTTTTACCTTGAATTAAAAATAAAAACTAAGCTTGCTGGAGTTGCACTACTGGACACATCGTATATATGAGAATGGTGTGTTTTGGGTAGTGAAAGTCAAACTATTCGTACATCAAACTTTTTTTTAAATAGAAATATGTCAAAAGCGATGCAATACATAGGACTTCATGCTTTAAGGTCCGATGTAATATTATCTCTGATGTTTTGTAATCACATTGTATGCAAATACAGCACGGACAAGGTTTATGATCTATTGTGCTATTACGTAAAATGTTGCATTAAATAATGACCATATTAGTCATAGTAATGTTATTGTGCCCATAAATAGTTGTGTACCCATAAAAGCCGTAGTTCAAGGCTAAGCGTACCAGTAAATTTCAATGTACGCGAGAGTTGGAAACGTCCAGAACCAATGAAGTTGTTAGTTGCAAGTTTATGTGTTAATTTACTACGTTCTCGGCGTTGAGGAATACATGGTAAGGAAATTTGCAGGCCTGAGAAATATAATATTTGCAGGACATTATCCGTCACCACTCTCTGGAGCAGTTCATAATTTAAGTTCTCCGTAACCGTTTCCGAAATGAGAGAAGGCCATGTGCCCAGATGTGGGAAGTTTAATCTTTACTTACTTTATTCATTTATATAAAATGAATTAAATTTACTGCCTCGTTGCTCCAGTGATAGTAAAGTCGACTGCTGATTATATGGTCACGCGTTTGAATCCCAATTAGGGCCAAAAAGAAATCAGTTATTCTGTTTTTCTATCAAGAAATTCTCAGTAAAAGCCCGGAGTCAGGAATTCACACCCCGGTAAACACGTAAAGCCGTTAGTCCTGCGCCTGATCTCTCTCCGGTCGTGTCGGTTTACCGTCCCATCGGACTATGAGAGTGAGGGAATAGAGTACTGTGAAATTTACGGCGAGCTCATAACCTCTGAGTTACCACAGTTTATAAGCTGCTTGAGGCTTATCTGCTCGGGTTTGCTATGTCTGAGCATTTTGCTACAACACTGCTAGGTCGTAGGTTTGAATCAAAACACTTTTTAATGCATTGGTATGGCCTGGCCTACAAATAATATTCCCGGTGCTTGAGGTTTGTCCAGACGGCTGAATGTAATAGTGCCAAAAACTTGCGGAACAAATTCGTAATAAAATTACATATGCTCCGTTTTTTTTTTAATTTGTAATGGACTCGTACTCTCGTACTTTTGCCAGTGTCAAGTAATAAAATATAAGAATTTAAAATAAAACTAAACACGCCTTGATCATGTGCTTTGATGATCCTGATAATTATTTTATTTCATCCTGGTGATCCTGATCAGGATACTAGGATAAAGTTATTATTGTATGACCATCTACAAGTTAATAAAAATTACATTAAGAAATTCCGTTACATAGATAGGTAAGAACGAATCTTCAAGAAGTTAAAAGTCCACAAGGAAAAAATGAAATCGGCCGCAATAAATTCTTACCTGCTGCCAGAGGCCCCTTTCTTGCCACATGCCATAAAGTGGCTTAAGTTAATTTTGCTCACAACCATGATGAAGATTAGAGTCAATTTCTATTAACAGATGAGTCTAGATTTTCCCTGAAGCCAAAAGATAGAAGGATTAAAATACACGCGACGCTAATAAAAACATGTTAAAAACGCTCCCATCATACAGTTAAATATGCTATTGTTTTTTAAACGTAACGTTTTTTTTTTAAATAAAAAGAAAAAAATGATTGTCTAATATTGCTAACTATGGAAAACCTTGTGGTATTACCCACTATTATCCTTACGACACCCACGGGACGAAATGGAGTGACGGACGCATTTACATCACCACTACAAGTCAACTACGCCGTGTCAATACTTCAATTCATATTTAAGACATGCAGCTCATTATCGTCATTCTTAATATACATCGTTCTTAATACACCGTCGAGCCATGAATGATATATTGGTAATAAATTATACAGGATCGATTTATGGGTAGAATTACGTCCATTACATCACAAAATGGCCGAGTCGTCCAACCGGTTCAGTGTCATTTATGCTGATACTTCATGGATATAAAATGGATAATTACAAACACTTACGGTGTACTCAAAGCTATTATAAATCCAGTAGGTGATTAAAAAATGGTTTTATTCAAAATCTTAATTACATAGTATCCTTACAGAAACGTGAAGACCTAAATACATTTAATCATTAAAATAATATGTTAAAACCTTCAATATACAGTATGAAAATCCCTGCCTTCGAAATATCTCGCTATTATTAAAAATTAAAAATGTGGTACAACCGCCTTCAATGTAAATTAAGAATAACTCAGAAACGCTTGGTCAGACCTTGATCAATTTATATGAGACCGCCTGTGATGCACCAGCTTTCAAATAAAAAAAAGAATCATCGAAATCGGTTCACCCACAAAAAAGTTATAACGTAACACACATAAAAAATACATACAGTCGAATTGAGTACCTCCTCCTTTTTGAAGTCGGTAGGAAATAAAATAAAATAAAGTTAAAGAGGAAAGTTCGTGCAACACTTACTGGTACGAGTAAATTGAATCAAAACATTCTAAATATAAAATTTCTTCGAAATCGTAAGAGATTTTTTTAATATAGGTAATAAGGGTGAGAAATGAGCAGATAGTCCACTTAATGGTAAGTGGATGCTGTAGCCCATAGACATCTACATCTATCCTCGATTAAGAATCCAAAATGCAGATGCCTTGTCACCCGTGAAGACTAATGAATGGAATGCCTGGTTACAAGTAAAAAGGGTATCCGGTTCTCCACACTCACCATACGAAACACAGCAGCATTGAGCTGCTATTTCACGCTGGTATTCTGAGAGAGTGTGGTCTTTTCCCGGTCAAGCCGACCCATTCGTGCTACAACTATACAATTAATATAGCTGCAGGATGACTCTACCACATAACACCAATTACACATACATGCATACATATATAATATATAGCATCGTTATTCTCTTGAATATAATATACAAGGGGATAACGTCAGACACGATTAAATATGCAACGCTTTCTTACGATTGTATTGTACTAATATAATAGATTGTTATTTCAAGTTCGCTCTATTGGATTACATGTTTTCATAACTATATCGCAAAGAGCCAAAACTATGTCGTTTTAAGTTTTGAATATGAAATAAAAATATAACCTGATACTAAAAGTTACAGTCTAATTAAGTTTCTTTAAATTAAGTTATATTAAAGTTGGAAAATTTTTACTTTACCAATACCCGCCCAATAAACTCTGCGGTCTACTACACCTGAAGATGCCTCGTGTAGAGGCGAAACACGTGTATCTTTCCTGGTGTAGTGTGTGCTGGGATTAGTGGTGACGGGGATAGTGCACGCAATTTAGGGAGGGCGGAAGGTGCTCTTCACACTAGGTAAGACACGTCATTTTATTTTATTGAGCGGATATTAGGAAAGTAAAAATTGTTCAACTTTAAGACAGTATTATAGCATGTAAAACATTCCATAATAGTTCTCTGAGGTGACAACGCATCAGTAACCTTATTTTTTAATTCAGAACAGATTGTAAGCAACGTAGAAACATTCGCAACTCTTACTATAAATAAAACAGCGATCATTCGGCCGGTCGTCTGTTTATTTTTGTCTGTGCGTTGTAAATGATGCGAAAGCGTACAAAGAAAGTAAATAGGTTTAGAGTTTGATTTATTTATTTGCTAGTCTTTATATAAACGGAAAGCCGCAGTTGTTTCGTCTCTGCCAAAAGATTCCACTGATTTAAATACGAAAGAATGTGGTTAATTGCGACAGTGGCTAAATCCTACTATCCTACTATATAATATTATAAATGTGAAGGTTTGTGAAAAAAAAAATATAACTCATACATCAGAACAACACAAAGGCTACAATTAGAATAGAATGGAATAGAATAGAATGATTTTTTATTCAATATTAATTATTACATAATACTTATTGAAAGTCATTTTATATTTACCACTGGTTGGGACAATACCTCTGTCCTGGGAAGAACCAGCAAGAAACCCAGCGGGACTTTTTTTTTCATAAAGACATTGTGTAAATTGGCCAAAATATAACGATATAAATGTTAAGTAAATCTGAAAAAGTTCTGTCATCTGTCATCTATTTTGGCGAGACGTGTAAAAAACTTGATATTTTATTTCCATTGCACATTTTGCAGTAACAAATTGATTTTTATCAAAATAAATAAATTTGTTGCATCTGATATTCAAAGTAGATAAACTTTGTCTTTTAAACTATGTAATTTAGATAGCTGATGTTATATGAACTAGGCTACATTTATGAAGTCGCGGGAACAGCTAGTCTTCCATTAATGCGTCAATTTATGGGAAAGGCCTATGTTCAGCAGTGGACTTGTGTTAGGATGTAATGGATGGATGAATGGATTTTATAGACATTTTCAAGAAAGATATACCCGATTTCAGATGATTTGACTTTTGTCTAACGTCTAATCTATTGTTGCAGTCACCTGCCCAGTACAACTCCCTTAACATTTCTTTTTTTCTGCAGGTGCATTAATAGGGGGTATTCTCGGTGGGATAACAATGAGATTGGGAAGACGGTCGGTACTCCTGGCTGCCGCGCTACCTTACACCGTCGCTTGGCTTGCGACGGCTCTCTCCACCAGTGTCGACATGATATCAGTGACGTCCTTCTGCGGCGGCATGCTAGTCTGCTGCATTACCATGATTACTCAGGTTTGTGTCTACTTTTTTATTAATTGAAGTTACTAACGAACTCACAGTACAGCTAATGGTAAGTGGCTATTAAAACCTACTTTTTTATAGGATAGGGTGACAAACGATTCTTTTACGAAACGGTTCTTTTACGTGGTAGAGCCATGCTGCAGCTATAAGTTGTAGCACGAATGGGTCGTCTCGACCGGGGAAGGACCACACTCTCACAGAATACCAGCGTAAAATAGCAGCTTAACGCTGCTATGTTTCGTATGGTGAGTGTAGGGAAACGGAGACCCTTTTTACTGGAAAAGAGGCATTCCATTTAGTCCTCACGAGTGACAACGCATCTGCATTTTGATTCTTTATTGAGGATAAATGTAGATGTCTATGGGCCACAGCAACCACTTACCATCAGGTGGTCTGTGTGCTCGTTTGTCACTCGATCCTATACAAAAAAAACGAGCACACAGTCAACCTGATGGTAAGTGGTTACTTGTAACCCATATACATCTACATCTATCATCAACAAATAATCAAAATGCAGATGCGTTTTCAGTTGTGAGCACTAAGATGGAATGCCTCTTTTTCAGTAAAGTGTCTCCGGTTCTCTACACTCACCTTACAAAACACAGCGGTGTTAAGCTGATCCATTCTTCTACAACTATACTACTAATATAGATGCGTGGTCACCTCCTAGGAATAAGATCGACTGCCTTACAACTCTTAATTATACTGACTCTCGTTTCAAAGAAGCACACAAAAAACTTCATCAAAATCGGCCCAGCCGTTTAGTAGGAGTCCAACAAATTCACTTTCTTTTCTTTTATAGTTTCTTTGTGGTTCTTTTCACGATGGAGGTTTTTCAAAACCAGTGGTATAATTAAAAATGTCTTACATATTTAAAATGTATTTCTATTTTAAAAACTCTTTGGATGATGGTTGCGAGTAATATCTACAAAAAACAAAACGGTAATTATCTATTGTTTGTCAAAACAAAACTGATACTTTCACAATTAATCCAGAGCTTATTTTTATATAAAAACATCTAATTAATCGGACTGTACGGTATGCGCTATTGTTTCCATACGTTGTTTGAGGCTGCAGACCTATTTTATAGAGTTACAAATCGTGTAGAAATGGCGCTTGTTATATTTTTTGTGTTTCGCACCAACTTACAGAACCGGACCTTTTTATTACGAAAGGTTATTTTCTGAGTTTGTCACATTTATTCATTTACTAGCTATTCTCCAAGACTTCGCCCCCGTGTAATTTAGGGTTTTAATTTTATTGCGCGGAACCCTAATTATTTTTCTAAAATATTAGTAGCCTAAGTTACTCCTTATAACATGAGCTATCTGCCAGTGAAAGTCCCGTCGAAATCGGTCTAGCCGTTTCAGAGATTAGCCGGTACTAACAGACATATGAACAAAATTTTTAAAAATTGTGTTTTTGTTATATAATTGTACCGTATATGCTTTCATATATAATGTTATTTTAACATTACAAACAGACACTTCAATTTTATTTATTTGTATAGATGTATATATTACAGCCTGTCAAAAGTCCACTACCGAGGAAAGGCCTCCCCCATACATTGCTTCATTGGCGGGAGGAGGGGGGGGGGATATTTTGAATAGTAGCAACGCTTGATTGGTGGGTTGGAAACCACAGTATTTAATTACGTTAAGTTGTTATGTACACTACTAACTAATAAAATATTACAGAACTTCTGGTTATCAAAATAATTATTTTTATTTTATAGGATAAGGGTGACATACAGACCACCTGATGGTAAGTGGATGCTGTGGCCTATAGACATCTTTATCTATTACGAACTAACAATCAAAATGGAGATTCGTTGTCACCCCTGAGACCTAAGATGAAATGCCTCGCTTCCACTTAAATAGGTTTTCGGTTCTCTACACTCATCCACCATACGAAACACAGGAGCTACAGACCTCCTGGTGATTAAAAAGATATGTCCAATAGCATATAACTATGTCGTGTAGTGGTGTAAGTGAATCCACTACCCATATCATCCAGTTGGTAACAGGGATAAACAGGAGAATAGCAGCAGGATCTTACTGATAACAACTCTTTATACGTGGTAGAGCCATGCTGCAGCTACATTATGGTTGTAGCACCAATGGGTCGGCTCGACTGGGGAAGGACCACGCTCGCACAGAATACCGGCGTAAAATAGCAGCTTAACACTGCTGTGTTTCGTATGGTGAGTGTAGAGAACCGGAGACCCTTTTTACTGGAAACGAGGCATTCCGTCTTAGTCCTCACGGGTGACAACGCATCTGCATTTTGATTCGTAATCGAAGATACATGTAGATGTCTATGGGCCAACCACTTACCATCAGGTGGACTGTATGCTTGTTTGTCACCTTTATACTATAAAAAAAAAACTCTAAATAATTTAAAATTACAAATTTTGTACAACCGACTTCAATATAAATTATTAAGAATAACTCAAAAACTATTAGTCAGACCTTGACGAATATATGGGCCAATTTATATTGAACCACATGAGAAGCACCAGTTTTCAAAAAAAATGTAATCATCAAAATCAATTCATTTAGTAAAATGTAATTAGGTAACACACATAAACAAAACATACAGTCGAATTGAGTACCTCCTACTGTTTGAAGTCGGTAGAAAATGTAATTATGCTGGCTTTCATATCCTTCACGTTGGACCAGCATAGCATAGCACTTGGCGGCAGAAACAAAAAACGGTCACAAAGTACCATCGTCCAAGATTTAATAATATGTAAGTAAAAACACGTTTCTAGTAAAAGAGCCCCTTTTAAATTTTAATTTATTATTATTTTTATCATATAAATATATTATAATAAAATTTCAACAGTCTACCTATTACGGTTCATGAGATACAGCCCGCTGAGAGACAGACGGACGGTCAGCGGAGCTTAGTTATAGGGTGCCGTTGGTTACCCTTCGAATACGGAACCCTAAAAAGGGAATTTACTAACAAAGTAAGATTTCTAGGTAGAAAAGAAACATTGCTACATCGTTATCACAAACCGCCATAGAGCTCATTTAATTGATATAATTTATATTTTGTATATCATTTCATTTACATTCCGTTAGTGCACTCCGAGAAATTCGCGTGCAGTGCATAATTAAAATGAATCACTCATTAATGTAACCACTTTCTTTTTCTGTCGTTGTGAATAAGTTATGTTCATCTTTCTAGATACTTATCAATGTCAGTTCTACATCATAATAATGGAAAACTTTATTTGATTGTGTCATATATAAATCTCTTTTTTAACTTTCATCTTTACGTGTTAGAGTCAGGTTGCAGCTAATAGCTGGTGCACGCACAGGTTGGCTCCACTGAGGTAGGACAACGCTTTTGTAGTATACACCAGAATAATAATGCTGTGTTTCTTATGTTGAGTGTCGAGAATCGGTAACCTTTTTAACTGGTAACGAGACATTCCATCTAAGTTCTCAGGGGTAACAACGCATCTGCATTTTGATTCTAAATCGATGATAGGTGTAAATGTCTATGGGCCCACCCATAAGGTGCTTCAACTTCCAAAAAGTGGACTGTGTGCTCGTTCGTGTCTCTCATTCTATAAAAAAATAAAAATAAAAACTACCCTATACTATAAGTGGGCAATCATTGAACATATATTATGTATTTAAATGAAACTAATTTTACGGATTTTATCGCGTATATTAACTAATAAGTTAATATACGCGATAAAATCCGTAAAATTAGTTTCATTTAAATGTGTAGTGTTCGCGTAAATATAAGAAATCACTATATATTATGTATATATGTGACTGGTTTCTCAAAAACATCTCGAATAATTTGGATGACAACTTTATATTTAGATAATATTTTACTTTCAAAGTTGATCTCAGGTTAAGTAGCTAGAGTTTTTACCCAATAAATATTTCTGTTGCCCTGATAAATAAATATTTCAACCATGCCAATAAAATAAATGCAGAATATCGTTCCAATGAGTTCACTATTCTATACCACCCATGATGGTATGAAATAATGGATTCTCATCCACAGCCACATAACAATCTTTAAAATGACCCTAAAAGGCGAAACCGACTAAATTATACATATAAAACAAGTAAAGATAATTGAGAGTATTTCACAATCCCCATAAAAAAATAATAAACAATAGAATTCTACAAAGAGATAGTAATTCCAAATACGAATATATTAAAATACACATAACAATCCGTAGCATTTGAATCAGTTACTTTTAAACTCGATAACATTACAATTGTATCCACTACTAACGTTGACATAACATTATCGTTTTCATAATAAAACTCATTCACTAAACAATCGGCTCAAATTGATCTAATCAATCGCATGGATGACGGTTATATTGAAAAATCACAAGTTCGCACGACCGCCATTATATTCAACAATACAGCATAATTAGAAACTGTTTACACGCTCACGACACACGAACGTCAAGCAAATCGTTGATACAAAATCTTAAATGATTCAACGGGTAGTATTGTATTATAATATTAAAACAGAAATTTAAGAAAATTTGAATTTCCTATTTCTATATCATATTGCTTTTATAGTTAACATCTACTTACTACTGAAGCATATTATTTTGTATAAAATACTAAATATAGAAACTTTCAGGGTCAATAATCGGCATTGTGTTATGGCAAGAGATATCACAAAAATATTTTTAGACCATCTTAACTAAATAGATTGAAACTGCTATTTTTACAGCACAGATCAGCACAAAATCTACTTGATAGTAAGTGGAATGAAGTTCATATACACCAACAACTGTCCCTGATTAAGATTAGAATAGAATAAAATAAGTCATTTATTATGTTATTTGTAGGTTTAAGAGATTTAACGTTCACATACTTAGAATCAAAATGCAGATGCGTTGTCACTTCTTAGAAGTAAGTTGGAGCGCCTTATTGTAATTAAAAAGGGCCTACGCTTCTCGGCTTTCACCACACACAGCAGCAAATTCCACTATTTCTGTGACAGCATGGTCCTCTCTCAGTCGAGCCCACCCATATTTGCAAACCTTTTTTTTTATAGAATAAGGGTGACAAACGAGCACACAGTCCACCTGATGGTAAGTAGTTGCTGTAGCCCATAGATATCTACATCTATCTTCGATTGCAAATTAAAATGCAGACATCTAAATGTAATTTCAAAAATTTGTTATTGAAGCATATCTACCGTGTGTCACGCGTAGTAACTGTGAACTATGAACAAATGGTAACAGTTGAATGGTACTTTAAGAGGCTGTTTTATGCAGTTTTGCGTATTCAGTGTATTCTCACGGCGACACAAAAACTTGAAAGCGACACTTGTGTTTTATGCATTGTTGCCTCGCCTCCTAACACAATACGGAGGGTGTAGATCTACAATGGTAACGGTATGAGATACTGATTCAGAGGATGCATATAACAAAAACTGTTCTAATGATATTTTACTAAACGTTGTCGGTTTGAATGCAATAAATACTTAAAGCGAGAAATTTTTTCGAATTATGTTTTTATTACACTCTGACGTTAATTTGAACCTAAATGGGTTTGTGTAAGAGCTGAGAAAAGTTTATTTTCTGTAAGATGCCAAAATCTAATAGTATAACCAAATAGTTTCAAGCAATGTCATGTTGCACGTAAAATTCTATACAGAATAAAATATGTGTATGTAACTATATTTCTTTGCTTTAAGTTCTTTGTACTAAGAAAGGTATGAAATTATGAAAGTAGTATTTTTTTTTAATTTGAAAAACGAAAAAAGAAACTTTCGTATTTTTTTATAGAAAAAGGGTGACAAACGAGCACACAGTCCACCTGATGATAAGTGGTTGCTGTGGCCCATAAACATCTACATCTATCTTCGTTTGTGAACTAAAATGCAGATGCGTTGTCAGCCGTGAAGACTAAGAAAGAATGCCTCTTTTCCAGTAAAATGGGTTTCCGGTTCTCTACACTCACCATACGAAACACAACAGCCTTAAGCTGCTATTTTACGCTGGTATTCTGTGAGAGAGTGGTCCTACCCTGGTCGAGCCGACCCATTCGTGCTACAACTATACTATTAATATAGCTGCAGCATGGCTCTACCACGTAAAAAACAACAAGAAGATAATAAAACAGCTCAGATTAAAAAGAAATTTATAATTAAAAACATTAAAACTATGAAGAACTTAACCTGAATTCCATCTTCAAATACAGTAACACCAATAGCATGCATTTTAGTTTGATGCAACACTGACCTTCAGCGCAACAAACTAAATAGAAATTATAGTCATCGCTGCGGTTTATACACAGATTAGCTGCTGTATGCTAACAAGGATCTCACCTTATGTCTGGTTTAAGATTAATAACGATATCCCATACAATGCCACCGCATTTGTGAAAATTATACAGAGTATTAGAGCCGTAAAAATGGTACAAAACAATAATATTTATATAAAAACATATCTGTTTTATTACTTGCTCTATGGAATTGTATACACACGACCTTGGCCTGTGGAATATATACCGTTGAGTTAAATGAGAATATTGTTCGTAGTATAGAAAACGTCTCGACCTCGTGCTGTTGAGAAGAAAACGAATATGTAAATGAAATAGCAAAGATTTAAAAAGGATGCAAGTCGATATAACAAACTGTCGTCTAGGGGCCACTTAAGAAATAGAAAACCCAACATCCCCTCTAGTCGCGGGTGTCTTAAGAGTCGATTATGGAATTGTTTGAAAGTTCTTAAGCCCACCAATAGGTGGCGGTATGACCATTTCTTAACGATAGAGTAAAAACAATAGCTAAGGGGGCATCGTCAATGATGCTGACGTCTGATGCTGCAATCACCAATCCCATGAATTGTAGCACGAATGGATCGGCTCAACCGGGGAGAGATCACAGGAAAACAGCGTAAAATAGCAGCTTAACGCTGCTGTGTTTCGTATAGTGAGTGTAGAGAACCGGAGACCCATTTTACTGGAACAGAGGCATTCCATCTTAGTCCTCACGGGTGACGACGCATCTGCATTTTGATTCTTAATTGAGGATAAATGTAGATGTATATGGGCCACAGCAACCAATTACCATCAGGTGGACTGTGTGCTCGTTTGTCGTCTTATCCTGTAAAAAGAATACTAAATCGTTATATCTCCATTTCGGAGCAAGCTATAATCTATATAAATAAAAATCAATCGCCGCACGTATAAAAGATCGTCACTTCATAACTGGACCGATTTTGATGATTTTTTTCTTGTGTGTGTTTTAGTGATCCCTGGATGGTTTGGATTCACAATTACACTGTTGTCGAGATCCAGATATCACCCGTGCGAAGCCGGGGCGAATCGCTAATCATACATAAAAAATACGCGTCGAATATAGAACCTAATACTTTTTTGAAGTCTGTTTAAAATACGAATAAAAAATACTGTTTCTTTCAAGCCTGTACTTTTTACTTTGAAATTAGATATACTTTTTTTTTTAATTTTTAAGAAAGTTCGCTAATGGCTACATTAGATTTCGCAATGCGTGCGTTCCGGATGCTCTTAGCCAGTTAGCGAGCTACACTGTTTGACATCTAAACAGTTTTATATAGTACTGGCTGTTCCCCGCGATTTCGCCCGCGTGTAAATTAGGGTTTTAATTATATTGCACCTTAGAACATCAGCTATATGCCAGTGAAAGTCCCTTCGAAATCGGTCCAGCCGTTTCGGAGATTAGCCGGAACAAACAGACAGACAGACAGACAGAACAACCGACAGACAGACAGACAGACCAACAGACAGACAGACGGACAAAATTTTTAAAAATTGTATTTTTGTTATAAGTACCGTATATACATTCATATGCATATAGTAAAAAGCTGTTATTTCGACATTACAAACAGACACTTCAATTTTATTTATTTGTATAGATAAAGAACCATACAGAACGCATACGTCACTTGCACTTATTGTGTGTGCTCCAGATATATTTTTTCCTATGCGGCTGTAGATTTAATTAAATGTAGTTACTCGTATAAATATTAAAGTGCATTTATATTAAAAATTCTTTTGCTTCAGTATCGGACAATATTAATATGGAACACGCGTATGTGTTCCGCCTTGAAATTGTTTCGTTCTGAATTCTTGGAACATTTATGTAAAGTTACACGTTGTATCGAGTTTTATTGAATTTATGTAAATTAAATTCTAAAAGTACTTTATACATATTTACGTGGTAGAGCCATGCTGCAGCTATATTATGGTTTTATCACGAATGGGTCGACTTTGTCGGAGAAACACCGCGTTCTCACATAATACCAGCGTGTGGTGAGTTTAGAGAAACGTAGACCCTCTTATAAGTCTATCCACAGCAACCACTAACCATCAGGTCGACTGTGTGCTCGTTTGGCACCCTTAATCCATAAAAATTATCTTATTATTTTTTTATCTATTATAGATTGGCTTGTTTAGACCCGTTGCGTTTCCGTGCCAAATTTAGAATAAACGTAATACTAAAGCAACAATATCAGCGTTTGTCTGTCTATCTGTTAAGTCAGTCGCAGTGAATTTAACCTAAGTGGAACACTCACGAAGATAATTGAAACTTTGTACTATTATACTTATGCAGTTATCACAATAGAGATGCAGGTTAAAATATTGAATTTTGGCTTGAAGAATTGAAAGTTGGATTTAATTTTATTAAATATAGGATACCAAGCAGACGGTAGCACCCAGCCATCTTCTCTATTGAAATTGGGATGTTTTTTTATTTATTTCAATAGCCTCGCGTATCATCCTTGGTAGGAATCGGTGTTCTTTTGCGAGGATTTGTGGTCTATCAAATTTAATGTAATGGCGGAGACGATCTTGAACATGTTCACACACTGCAGACTTCCCGGAACGTTGGTGCTTCAAGTCAGCTATATATTCTTTAGTATATATTTTATATATATAGTATTTTATTTAATGTTTAGTATATACTTAAGTAAAGATATTTCACGTCGTTATCATGGTAGTATGTAAGGTCTCATTATTAACTAAAAAGATCATTATATTATGTACTTGGCAATGAATAAAATTTAATTGAAAAAATTTAATTTAATTGAATTTAGCTGCAGGTATCCATGGACACTTCCCATCAGCTGGACCGTAAGTTAGTTTGCCACCTTATAATAAATACTCTTTGAGTGAGAGCCTTTAGAAGTTCCAAAGGAAGAAATTAGATGTCAATAATTTAAAATTATTTTTTTTTTAAAACCGACTTCAATATAAATTATTAAGAATAACTTAAAAACCATTGGTCAAACCTTGATCAAATTAGCATATAGCAATATAGCATTACATGAGAAGCACCAGCTTTCAAATAAAAAAAGAATCATCGAAATCGGTTCACCCAGTAAAAAGTTATGAGGTAACACACATAAAAAACATACAGTCGAATTGAGCACCTCCTTCTATTTGAAGTCGGTAGAAAAGACAGTTAACAATGAGTTGCAACAAGCCATAAAAACGTCATGATGATGATGATGTGAATACACGAGATAATTTAACAATGATGTAAACAATATTTGTATTGCATTGTTCACGTATTAGCAAAATAAAATTTAAATGGATATTCAGCTTTTGATGAGCGTGACACACAGGCAGACAAAAAGAACTCTGATTTATGTTAATAAGCGTTCATTGGAGCTAATTCAATAACACTGAATACGTCAAAACAGATATCATTGCGTACTATTTCGGAAATAAGAGTGATAGTAATGGGCCTACGGAATCTGTGAATTATGAATTGAAGACGTTAATCTGTACGGTCAATCTGTAAGGTCTCTTTGCCGTCGGATTATGGACGTTATCTTTGATTACTATAGTTTTACATATTTGCCGTGGTAGAGCAAAGCCTATTGTGGTTGTAAGACGACGGCTCGGCTCGACCAGGGAAAGACCACGCTCTCACAGAATGCCAGCGTAAAACAGCAGCTTAAAAACTGCCATATTCTAAAAGAAAGATATTTATGAGTTGCAGCAGTCATTTGTCATCACCATCGGATCAAATGTTAACTGTTTGTCACTCGAATATTTCAAGAAATTCCACACAGTTTAAAACTATTGATTGACTTTTGTGCGGACGCGGACTATATATACGTGGTAGAGCCATGATACATCTATATTAATAATATAGTTGTAGCACGAATGGGTCGGCTCGACCGGGGGAGGACCACGCTCTCACAGAATACCAGCGTAAAATAGCAGCTAATGCTGCTGTGTTTCGTTTGATGAGTGTAGAGAACCGGAGACCCTTTTTAATGGAAAAGAGGCATTCTATCTTAGTCCTCACGGCTGACAACGCAACTGCATTTTGATTTGCAAACGAGGATAAATGTAGATATCTATGGGCCACAGCAACCACTTACCATCAGGTGGACTGTGTGCTCGTTTGTCACCCGATCATATAAAAAAAGAAACTAAAAATAACCTCTTTTGTTCACAGGTATACATTACAGAAATCGCCGTGCCAGAAATCAGAGGATGTCTCAGCTCTGTCTCCAAGATCTTAAGTCAAATCGGGATCCTCATCTCCTATTCTCTAGGAGCATATCTGAATTGGCAACAACTCGCGCTGGTTGTTGCAGCGGCGCCGGTACTGCTCTTTCTGGCTTTACTCTTTATTCCCGAGACTCCTTCCTCTCTCTTCCTGCGCGGTAAAGAAGAAGACGCAGCAGACTCTCTCCAGTGGCTCCGGGGACCAGACACTGATATTCGGCAGGAGTTAGCGACTATAAGAACTAACATATTAGCCAGTAAGCAATTTAACAATGGCAGAGCAGGCAAATTGAAAGTTTTACTATCAAAGAGATTAACCAGACCTGTGCTCATAACTTGCGGCCTGATGTTCTTCCAAAGGTTTACCGGTGCTCATGTCTTTAGTTTCTACGCCGTTCCTATGTTCAAGAAGACGTTCAGAATGATGAATCCCCACGGAGGAGCGATCGCCACCAGTGCTGTCCAGCTTTTAGCGTCATGTCTATCGGGAATGCTTATAGATAACGTCGGTAGACTCCCCCTGTTGATGATCAGTGGTGTTATGATGTCTATTGCATTGGCTGGTTACGGTTCCTACGCATATTATATGGCGATTTTCATGAACTCCACGGATTTAACGCAAACCGAACCCGCCGCGTATGACTGGATACCGCTGATCTGTGTTTTAACGTTTACCATCGCGTTTTCGTTAGGAATCAGTCCAATATCTTCACTCCTGATAGGGGAACTCTTTCCTCTAGAGTATAGAAGTACTGGTAGCGCGTTAGCGACAAGTTTTAGCCATCTATGTGGGTTTGTTAACGTGAAAACGGCAGCTGATATCCAGGACCATATAGGCTTGTATGGTTTATTCTGGTTATACGCTGGTATATCTGTACTTTGCTTGCTCTTCGTGGTGCTTTTCGTACCAGAGACTAAAGGGCGGGAGATCGATGAAATGGACCCCAAATATGTCGAATCTTTGTGCATAAATCGATAGTCAATCGAAGCAGCCATCACTTGGAGTGATGCATGCCAGAATAGACTGATTTACTCGTGCAATAAGAACGAGATTGGCGTGTGTTGTCTGATACATGGCGCTGACTGTAAGGTCAGCAATGTTTTTATACAGTATTATTTGTTATTCGTTTGTAGATAACTAGGTGCTTCCTTCGAGATTTTCAGTGCCTTAAAAATAAAAATGTTCCTCTTATTGTATTACAAAATTAAACTTACGTTTACAAAGAAAACTAAATTTAAGGGCAGCTAAACTGAGATTTGAAAAAAGAATCAGTCGTTTTATAAACTGTTTTTAAAGATAAACAAATTTTTAAAGAATTTTTTAACATATTTGTTGACGATTTAATAAATACATATACAGAGGATGTTATTGGATTTCTGACGAAGCTATAAATATTTATTTATTGTAAATATAGTTTAGCTAACAGAGCAACACTTGTTTTATAACACTTGAGTATTAGCAGAGTGGACGAGAGTGCGTTATATTCACACAAGCGTCTCGCAACGCCACAAGCGTGGAGTTCACCTACAGTAGCACACAGAGAAAATAGCGCGAGATTAGGCACTGCCAACACGTGTATTATTTTTTTTTCTCTGTTTCTACTGTAGGTGTACCCCGCGCATGTGTGCATGCTTTGCGAGAGGTTTGTATGAAAATTTCATACTCTCATTAACTCGTATGGATGTACAGAGGCTATGAAGAGTAAATAAAATATAAATAAATAAGAAATGGGTATCGATATCCGTCTGTAAAACTATGAAATGGAATGAAATTCTTCAAAATAAAAAAATAAAAAATAACTTTAGTCAAACACGTGCTGCTGTTTCATATTATGATGTGTTGCGAACTAGAGTAGCATGTATCATTCATTCATGCCAGTGATCTTTCTAGTATTGATTCGTTTTACGTACCGGATCATTCGGGTCGCTCATTCAAATGGATCATTTCAAGTTTCAGTACTCTGTGATGTGTGAGACCCGCTCGATAATGTCGGTCGTCGGACATTATTCTTTGGCTGTAAATCCTGTCAATTATTTTTATTTTCTCGATTGACACATGCCTAGTAACGAGGCTTTTTGCCCTTACGTGTGCCACCGCCACTGCATTTTGATTATTTTTCGATAATAGATGTATTTGCTCGATAAATTATATTAATTACTTTTTAAATAATCAGTCTGTGACCATGCTTACTGGTAGACTAGAGTAGTTTTGTCTCATGTAAATATGGCCACCAAGATTCGTCATTGCTATGAACTGAGTGTATTTAATAAATAAATCAATTTTATCATCACAATTATATTAATAAACAAGGTGCTAATTTACAAATTGAAATGTTTGTAGAATAATATATTAATACATTTTAATCTATTAATAAAAAAAATAATAACATTTTACGTGATACAAAATACATAATATGATCATGTTTCGTACAGATTGTACGGATTTAGATATATTTACTATCTTTATATTTATGTATATACATAAAACTGTTTCAAAGTGTTGACTCCGTCTTTTTATATTTCTCTTTTACAAATTTGGCAAAAAAGAACAATATATTTTATTAAAATTACGGTCCGTTTTACGTAAGAAGTGCCTATTTTCGCTTTTGCGAAAGTTGACATCTACTGTCAAATACAAAATTGTTTTTTTTTTGGTTATGAACACGTAAGATTAGGTATACTTTTAACTTAAATTAATAACATACATATTATGTTTGCAACTTTTGAACATAAATCATTATATTTCCCGCGGAACTAATTATCATGAAACGGACTATACAAGTAATTATGGATACAGATAATTATGGTGCAAAGAAAAAAGAAAAGTGGTGCTAATGAGGTGCCTTCGATTTAGAGAATTCTATATTATATTATTTTATAAATGTATACCTAGTGAATATTGTAAATAAGATATATTATAAGTGTGTACATAGTTTTATATATATTTATGTAGTGAGAGTCCCTACAAAAATGTTGCCATAAGTTACGTCGGCGTCTGTACGTCACTGTATTGATAAAATGTATTTTTCCTGTACTTAAAAAAGGTGATTTTAAGTGTCTAAATAAAAATTTTAAACCACATATTTTTTATTAAAATCCGCCTTAATCCCTCTACAAACTTCTTGATTTTTTGTTAACAGTGAGTAATATAATAGATACCATTATAAATAAGTAAAGATTGTAAATGTGATTTCAGTTAGGCCAACGCCACATACTTCATCAGCTTCAATGCGTGGTAGAGCCGCGCTGCAGCAATATTATAGTTGTAGCACGAATGGGTCGCCTCAACCGGGAAAGGACCACGCTTTTGCAGAATACGAGCGTAAAATTTCACATTCATAGAGAACCGGAGGCCCGTTTTACTGGAACCGAGGCGTACCATCTTAGTCCATCCATTTCGATTCTTTATTAAGAATAAATGTTGATGTCATTGGGCGACAACATACACTTACCATCAGGTGGATTATGTGCTTGTTTGTCACACTTATTGTAAAAAAAAAAACTTCACGCGGCGGCCTTTCATGTACAAATGGAAGAATTTTAGTTTATGTGTTTTTTTTTTATATAGGATAACGGTGACAAACGAGCACACTGTCCACCTGATGGTAAGTGGTTGCTGCGGCCCATAAACATCTACATCTATCCTCTATTACAAATCAAAATGCAGATCCGTTGTCACCCGTGAGGACTAAGATGGAATGCCTCATTTCCAGTAAAAAGGGCCTACGGTTCTCTACACTCACCATACGAAACACAGCAGCATTAAGCTGCTATTTTACGCTGGTATTCTGTGATAGCGTGATCCTTCCCCGGTCGAGCCGACCCATTCGTGTTACAACTATACTACTAATATAGCTGCAACATGGCTCTACCACGTAAAAAATGTTGTAATTTGCTTTGAATGTTTATATAGATAGATAGATAGATAGATAACTCTTTATTGCATTTATACAAAGTGTTACAATTACGGAATAACTTAAGAACTACATACGGTGGTCATATCGCTTTAAGCGATTTCTACCTGACAAACCGAACGTAATAGGGAACAATGTAATATATTTTGACGGATAGGTGCAACGTGCAATATAAAATGAAACTGAGGACAAAAACTTATAATTAAACACGATTTATATAAATATATGAATTATATAATATATAATATTATAAAATTAATAAACATAAATAAATAAATATATACATATATACATACATATAGATAAATATATACATATATATATATACACACATACATATATATATATATATATATATATATATATATATATATATATATATATATATATATATATATATGCAGAGAAAATTAAGCAAAAAGAAAAAAAAACAAATATTTATAAAAAGAGGAAATGCATATAATTTATAATTATGACGGGAAATTCAAATAATACTCCTTCAGTTTTTTTTTAAAAATCTGTAAAGATTGCGCTTGCTGGATGTTATATACTAGTTGGTAAGAATTCTATTCTGTCTAAAAGTCCGTCTATGTGTGTACCACACTCTTCCCAATTTCTACCACCAAGCAGTAGTGCGTACACTGTTTTGTTCCGGTGTGAAAGTATAGAGAGACTCCTCAGAGGTGACAACACATCTTTAACCATCCTCGTCCGAAATTAGTTGCAGTTGTCCATGGACTGTTAGTTGCCACTTACCATCAGGCGAATACCAATTACCATGAGGTGTGTCTGTTTGTCAATTCAATTTTATTAAAAAAATATAGTACATCTGTACAGAAAATGACGCCTTGATTTCTAAATTAGGAAAAGGTGCGATTTTGCGGATTTTTGTTTCATAAAAATGTAATAATAATTGTACACGCCCCTAGCTGCCCCGACAAAGGTCGACCATACAGGGGCCCATACAGCTGTAGATTCGACGGATAACTAAGGGTGGGGCTCAAAATGCCTGATGGACAATTATTATTCTACACAATAGATATAAGGCTAGGTAATTAATAAGAACGTACCTGGTTCCGAAGCTAAGACTAACCCCAAGGCTCGGTCAGGCGGTAGATAGGATCACCGTGTACCAGTCAGGTGATAAGTGAGGTGCATGTAAGTAGTATGTAGTAGTGTTTATATATGTGACCTGACGGCCCGATTTAATCGGACAGAAAATCCACCGGAGCTGATGTTCTCCCAATGCGCGCTCCCTTCAGTCGTGGATCACCCATGAAAAATTTCTGCCTTCATTTCACTGTTTCAGTTTATCAACTTTATTGTATACTTAATTAACTTCAAACTCAACTAAATTCAACGTTCATCAAAATCAAACACGTGACACCTGACACAAGTAACGAACAGTCGTTCAAAGTTCAATATTCAATGTTTGAGGTTCATTTAGCACCAAATTACAAACAGGGAACGAACGCGATCTCTTCTCGTGTCACAAAGTTCAGCGTTCCAAATAACGAACTAAATTCCTTCGTACGATATTACATACCACGCCCGCAATCAGAACTCAAAATTCGCCTCGTTGACACGTGAAACTAACTAGATAATCAACACAAAAAAGGCACTTATGTCTGTCTGTCTGTCTGTCAAGACCCTTTTTCTCAGGAACGCGTGGAGGTATCAAGCTGAAATTCATATCAAATACTCAAGGCTACTTTCGCAAACTTCTAAGCTAACGCAATCAAAAGATACAGCCGTTTATGCCGCAAATTTTCGACATTCGCAAGGGAATTAGGGAATCAAAACCTACAGGGTACTTCCCAGGAACTCAGAATCTTAAAATTTGGTACGAAGCAATGTATTGTAGCACAGATAAAGGAAAAATTGCGAAAAGCATAAATTTTTAGTTACATCATATAATAAAAATATTTTTAATAATTTTTGAAATTACGGATTTGTGCGGACTGCGGAACCCTCGGAGCGCGAGTCCGACTCGCAATTGGCCGGTTTTTTATTGTAATAATAACTTTTATCTGATGATTTTTTAACGAACTTGTACAAGTCTAAGTTGTACATTTCGTGACAAGAGGCATGTATTGAATTTGACTGATTAAAGTAAGTTTACAAGTAATTACGTCAATTGTATAGTGATTGCATGTTGAAGTGCATTTTGAAATATTTAACTTGCTTGTGTGACGTGGAATCTTGCGCGCACGCTGAGTGGACATGCGGTCTGGAATTTGATGCTCGCATTCCATATCGAGGGCCCGGTTAATTGTTTTTGGAAGTTAATGTTGAATTGTACCGTCGACAGACAGACAGACTATCACATCCTATAAGGGTTCCGTTTTTTCCTTTTGAGGTACGGAACCCTAAAAACAACATTAACCAATAATAAATTATGATTGAATGTATAAAATAGTTCAATTATTTCACTTTTAAGATAAATGGGATCAGGCTTTACTTTGCAGAAGTCCATTACCTATATTTTAAAAAAAAAAGTTAAAAATTAATTAGCTGAGATCCGGGTAAGGTAATAAAATCCGCCCTTCCTCAGTTGTCTGCACTTTCCCTGTCAATAATAATCCCAACACCACTTTAATTTGTAAAATGACACCACAGTAGATAATACGACGACAAGTGTTTCACCGCTAAATGAGGTAGACTGCGGTGACTAACCGCAACTAAGACAATGTAAGAAAATTAGATGAACATAGGTCTCCTCTCTCTTTTATACGTTTTATAGACTTTCTTGTTGTTGTTAGTTCCCTCTGTCGCCTCTTTTGACACCCAACGGACTATTTGGGGTAGTGGATATTCTTTCTTCGACACGACATCTAAAACCAAGGTTCACTACTACTTCAGAAATTACCAGCATCCAAGAAAAATACATTCGACACTGAATTTTATTGTAATATAACTAGAAAAAGACTGCTGCCGAAGGCCCTAAAATACTCTCTCTTTATGACTTATGGGAAGAGTTTACACGGTATCTGAACGCATTTGCCAAAAATGTTTCGTAATTAATATAATGCATACTAAGTCTGCTTTTTCTTGATTTCAGTGTCATCCTTATTCTATATAAAAAATGTTTTTTTTTTCTTGACTTGTTCCATAATCGGCTTTTGTCATAGACCTTTAGAAACATTGTCATCAGTAACGTTGAGTCAAAGTTCACACGATCTGTTACAAACGTTTATGTAATGTAATAAAAAAAACAGGAAGTGTTACGTGCATTGTTCTTTAATCCATTGTCAACGACATGCTGCGATGCACAAATAGACAGAGCTAGAATAATAATTAAATATATTATGTAGATGAGAGTAATGGAAATCTAAATAAACTTAGAGTAATTACATCACTGACCTCTATATATTACATAAATCACTGACCTCTATATATTACATAAATAGTACGTAAATATCGTTGTTGTTACGATTGCCAATTAAGACAGGCAAAGGTATTATACCATACAGCCTAGTCTGTTGAGTATTTTATTCACAAAATTCCTTACAATATGGTGATGCACCACATTGCGAAGTTGTTGGTAGATTTTGACGACAGCTTGACCCAGTGGATAGTTGATGACGTTATGAAAATACATCTGACCGAAACAACTATTTTTAGGAGACACAAATATGTACTTGTTCCGTGCGGGATTCTATTTTTCATTTCATCCATATTTTGTCAGGATTAACTAAACCCCTGGTAAAATACAATAGCAAAATTACTTAGACATAATCACTACAACTTTTTAGTAGGGGTTTTTTAAATCTATACAAATAAATAAAACTGTCTGTATGTAATGTCAAAATAACAGCTTACTAAATGCATATGAAATTATATACGGTACGTATAACAAAAAATACAATTTTTAAAATGTTTGTCTCTGTGTTTGTCAATTTGTTCCGGCTGATCTCCGAAACATCTGGACCGATTTTGACGGGACTTTCACTAGCAGATAGCTGATGATGTAAGGAGTAACTTAGGCTACTTTTATTTAAGAAAAATTATTAGGGTTCAACAAACTGTTTTATAAAAAAATTAAACTCATGAAATTAGACACAAAATACTATTCAAACAGTGAATTATTATAATAAATTACTATAAGCTATGTGAATAAAGTCGCGGGCACTGTTAGTATAAGTATAAAAATTGGTTTAAGTATAAACATAACAGAAATAATAAAACTTTTCAAAAAAAAGGTGACGCGACTTTAAAGGAGCCAACAGTTTAAGCTATCATTCATCTTTCAACTTTAAAAACACAAAGCTATAAATCAAAATGGTGAAGTTAAAAATGGACCGGGATCAAAGCACGGGGCCACTCGAACACCGCTCCCATTGTGAAGTCACTGAAAGGGATGCACTTGAAATATATTATTAAACAGGGCGTCAAATTGACACATATTATGCGACGAATAAGTGTTATAGGTATACCTAATACCGACGTTATTACTGTCCTAAATTTTTTTATAGAATTAGGATGATAAACGGGCTCACAGTCCACCTGATGGTAAGTGAATGCTGTGGCCCATAGACATCTACATCTATCGCCGATTAAGAAACAAATGGCATATGTTGTCATCCCTGAGGATTATATATAAACTAGTTTCCAGTAAAAAAGATATCCGGTTCCCCACACGCGATTTTGAGGATATATTGAAGATGGGCCAGATTAAGAGTACCCTTAACCTGTGAGCATGTAGGTTATGGGTTTCCTTCCTCGCACAACTTCCTTGTGGAATGGATTACCACCAGCGATTATTCCGGACCAATACGACTTAGGGACGTTCAAGATAAGAGCCTACTCCTTTTTAAAAGACTGGCAATGCATCTGCAACTCCCCTGGTGTTGCAGTTGTTTATGGGCGGCAGCAGTTACTTACCATCAGGAGAGCCGCATGCTTGTTTGCCCCCTATCCTATAAAAAATGTATACATAGGTATATGGATGTAAAGAAGCGAGAGAAGTGTGTCAGGATCGTGCCAAATGGAAGTCCGTAGTCTCTTCCCCTCTGGGTGATCGGCGTGATTGTTTATGTTTTTTTATGTATGTGTAAAATATGCAAACTGGCATACTCTTACTATATCTTATCTGTTTTTTTTGTTATATCGTAATCAAGCGCCTAATTGCTGTTCCTAAGTGCAAGCTCTGAAGCGCTTAAGCTGCTTCACGCTGATATTGTGTGAGAGCGTGGTTCTACCGTGGTGCTACAAGTATAATGAAACTGCAGCGTGACTTTACCGCGTAAATTTCAATATTTATCTATATAGTTTTCTGCAGGATATGGGCACTTCTATTATTGCAGGGAGAATGTGCCTTAATCAGAATGTTTGGTCGCCGCGCCGGCCTGGAATCTGGATGTACCACTTCTGGCGAAAACGAATTGATTAAAATTGGCAACCTTAGTGGGGAACCGCCGCTGTGTAATTTGAAATAGCGGTTATCAGCGATGAAACTGCAAACCACAGGGCAGTTTGCAAGAGATCGTGCCCGCTGCTCCTGCACGACAACGCGTGACCTCATACTGCACAACCGACTGTCTCGAAGTTACAAGAGCTGGGTTTGGTAGCTCTCCGCCATCCGTCGTACTCTGGTGAGTACGACTTGAGTACAGACTTCTACTTTTTCCAGAAATTGAATAACTTTATGACGGTAAAAAATTCTATACCTGAGAGGCCTAATAACTAGCCTACGAACAGTCATCAGGCATCGTCGGAAAAACTTAACCTGGAAGAACGTAAAATATGACAAAGCCATATCACTAGTACTTCTGAGCGAACAGTACGAAGAAACATTAATGTCTGCGTGTCATCTTCTATTGTGATACGTGTGCTCTAATATTTTATATTTATATTTATATTATTATTATTATTACAGCCTTTCACGAGTCCACTGCTGAACATAGGCCTCCCCTAAGTAACGCCACAAAGCCCGGTCCTGAGCCACCTACATCCATCGACTTCATGCATCTCTTAAGAAGTTACAGCCTATATACGTCTCACTGCTGGTCACAGGCTTCCTCTCATTTCTGAGAGAATTTTTTAGGGCAAGAAAGTGTCCGCCGCGCTGCCCCAAGGCGTGTTGGCGAACTTCACATGTCTTCGAAATAAACTCAAACTCAAACTCAAACATTTTATTGCGTTCATGTGGTTATAAATAGTTCTTATGTTGGATATAATAGAGCCAAACATGAGCCCTGATAGGGCATAGCAACATTATATATTAATTTAATTTAATCGATTTATAAAGATTAATTACTTATTTTATTTACTTAAGCTAAACATTACTTTTAGGTTTAATAAACATTTGCTATAACTGTTAATACAAGGATAATAAAAACGTATATATACATATATTTAATTAAACAATTATTATTTTTCCCCGAAAAACTCTGACAACGAATAAAAACTTTTTTCAATTAAATGTTTTTTAAGCTCTCTTTGAAATTTATTTAATGATTCTTCTTTTTGTAGACATTTAGGGATTTTATTATAAATTTTTACACACATACCATAGGGTCCTGATTTCACTGTTTGTAATTTTGTGATAGGTGGAGCTAATTTATTATTAGGACGTAAAAAACAAGGCCGGGAGTATATTGAAAAAAGGTGCATATTCTTTTTGACAAATGTGCATACTTCTAGAATATATATTGTCGGAGTGTCTATAAAATACCGGGTTGGATCGAGGTAGAAGGGAGGGTATATCGAGAAACCCCCTCTTGTGTCCGTAGTATAAAGTTCACTGTAGGTGCCGTGCGCGGGAGAGTTCGCTCAAGTCATTCAACGAGTGTGGTCATTCTACTAGTGCTAAGATAGTGTCGTGGTTTTGTTCGTTGTTGTAATTCTTCTAGTGCAGGCAAGGAGGATTAGTGTTGCTGAGAGGCTGCCCTGTGTTACATTGAGATAAGTAGTGTTGCTGTTGGTTTACATATTTTGGTGTTATCATGTAATTACGTACCTCACGTTACACTGGTGTGTGATTGTGGCAGAGACGTGTTACGGTGTGGTCGAACTGTAATTTCACTATACTGAATGTATAGTGCGTTACGTTGTCTTATTACTGATAATGATTAAACTGCGCAAGCAAGGGAGCAAGTTGAACATCCGCTCTCACACTTTTACTATTTTTAACAATTAACGCTATCCTGATGTATTTCCGAGATCAAAATTGGAATCCTCTATTGTAATCTCCGACATCAAAATTGGAATCCCCTGTTTGTCAATTTCCGATATCAGAAGTGGGATCTCCTGTTGTCATTTCCGATATCAGAAGTGGGATCTTCTGTTTGTTATTTCCGATATCAGAAGTGGGATAAAGTCCCTGTTACTGCCCACCTATAAACTTCGAATAGTGTGAGGGTTATTACGTTGGTGAAATACTATGATACGCCTCGCGTTTTGTTTTTGTGTTTAATTTCTTAAATCAAGTTTGTTGTCGTATTTACGACACTGACGAATCATTAAAGTGTAGAGTAAAAGTTTAAAGTGAAATGTTTTAAGCCAAAAGTTAAATCTTTTTGGTCGATTTATAATAAAAAGTACCCGCAAGTACTTTCATTATTTCTTAACGTACCCAAATATGATAAGAAATGTCGAAAGAAATGTTGAAGGTATGCTAAATGAGTTATAGTTTGCATTCAGTGGATATTTAACTTGCTCAAATTATGTTATAATTTGATATTTCATACGATGGTGATTTACGGGATAATTTTAAAGTTCAAAATGTTTAAACGACGTATCGAAAAAAATGTTTAACTTTAACGTGCTATGAATTAAAAACACGAAGTAGTATTTTTGTGTTCTAATGTGTTGATAAGTGTTACAGTTTACTGCGAGTATTACGTAGTCTACAAAATTGAGGTTTGATGTTGAGGGTTTAGTGGAAAGCGTGGTGCTGTGGCACTCGCTGTGGAGTGTAAGTATGCTGTCGGCTTATGACGCCGCGGCCATGTTAATTGCCGCTGCTACCGATCACCATTTGATAAACGAGGAAAGTAAATTTATCTTAAGGTTAACTGGTGGCGAAAAATGCCGGAAAACCAAAGTATAATTAACGAAATTGAAGTGGAGCAAATTACTTCTGACATTGAAGAGAGTATTTAAGTTTACAAGAGAATCGGACCGTACCAAAGGAGGTCGTGTAGCCGCAGCTCAGTATATGGTGCCCTGGAAAGATGAATAGTGTCCTGAGAGTACTGCTGCATTTTTATTTGAAAAGAAAAAGTTCCAACTGAATATTTTTAATGTTTTCTTTTATGTGTTACAGTAGCACGTGTGATGTGATTACAAGTGCGTGAGTGTGTGCCTTACTGGTCGTAACGGACAGCCAGGTCCAGCTGTAACATGGCCTGGTTTCGGCAGATGCGTATGCGCGTATACGCAGGCGCCATCCCGGAGCGCGCGTATGCTGTACATGGCGATGCCTCGGAAGTCGTGTACTCTGTATGCGTGGGAGTCACACTGTGTGCGCGAAAGTGTTATACTATGTATGCGCGGAAGTCGTGTTCTCTGAACATGCATCAGGCTCTGTCCTGGCAGGCAGTGTCCTGGTTCGCGTTTTTGACGTGATTCACGTGGTTAACGTGGGAACTTGCAAGTTCATGTAAGAGTATGTGTGAGATACTTCGTATACGAGATGTATCCATACTTGTGAAAGCAAAGTGCTTTAGTATAGTCACCGGTATGAGAGCGTATTTCAGTTTGAGGACTTCGTATGCGTGATGGATGAGAGGATAGGCAACTGTGTATATTGTCCTGACATTAACAACTTGTTTTTACGCAGATCACGATGACGACAACCCCGACGATGCCTGTGAACCCTCAGGTGAACCTGCTGCTTCCGTTGACGCTTGGAGTGCGTGGTACCGTGCAGCATCTCGCTGGCGATGGTGAGATGCGACGACTCGTTGGTGCGAGTGCGGCACGCCGTGTGCTGTTCTTTTAGCCACGTGCGCTTGCCACATGGTAGCTAACTATGGCGTGTGCTGGTTTATTTTAATAGCCACGTGCGCTTGCCTTACGCCTGCCGCAGAGGCGAGCAGTGAGCGACGTGTTGATGTTTACTATGTGAGCAATCCCAGCGGTGTGCTTATGAATACTGGTGAGTCGTACCCATTTTATTATGATTCTGGGCCGAATGCCCTCTCATCAAAGATTGTGTTGCGCCAAAGTTTGGTGGCAGAAGTGTAAATAATATTGTAAATTCAACCGGAAGTGGTCATGTTAGTGTGCAAAGTACCCCACAAATACCCCCATGATCATTTGAGGAAGATCCCCGATCACCAAGTTCCTCGAGAGTTAGATGTCATAGTTGATGACAGTGGTAGTGAGACCAAATTTGATTAAGAATGCTTGTATACTCATACTCAAAACTTTAGACCGCACCTCATGAGTAACATGTGGCGATGGGTCTGTAGGAAATCGTTGGTGCGATTTCTGTCTGTGTTGGTGCATATTTGGCGGCAGATATGTAGGGAATCGTTGGTGCGATTCTGGCATATGTGGCGGCAGATGTGTTGTAGCATATTTGGCAGTGGATATGTGGAGAATCGTTGGTGCGATTCTGGCATATGTAACGGCAGATATGTAAAGAATCGTTGGTGCGATTCTGGCCTGTGTTGGTGCACAGAGCCCCTTGTGTATTGTAGCATATATGACGGCAGATATGTGGAGAATCGTTGGTGCGATTCTGGCATATGTGACGGCGGATATGTAAAGAATCGTTGGTGCGATTCTGGTCTGTGTTGGTGCACAGATTTCAATGAAAGTTTCACGAGTTGAATATGCATTGCTTATAAATTGTAAAGAGTAAAAAAAAGTGTTAAAATTACTCTGTTGGAACTTGTTGATCGGACCTTCCACGATAAATAATGTTGTGCAGGAAGCACTGTGTAAGAAGCCTTAATAACAAGGCATTGTCAATTATGACAGTTCACTATTGTACTTAGACTTGGGAAAAGTGAAGTACTGTTTTGAATCAACCTTGTTTCTATTGGCAGAATAGCCGAGCTAGATTAATCACTGAGCATATTTTGTCTCCAGGCACTGCAACCGAGGACGGATGCTAGTCAGGAATGGCTGTGTCATGGATTGATGGCGTCATAGTGAAACAAGCAGCGCCATCTAACAATTGGTTTTGCGAACTAATAATGTGAACCCACTCATGTCAGGATGGACGAGCGGACGAATTGTTGTTTGTTACAGGAATGCATTAAAACACACGCCCGAGGACGGTCGTACGTCAGGATGGCCGTGTCGGAGTGTCTATAAAATACCGGGTTGGATCGAGGTAGAAGGGAGGGTATATCGAGAAACCCCCTCTTGTGTCCGTAGTATAAAGTTCACTGTAGGTGCCGTGCGCGGGAGAGTTCGCTCAAGTCATTCAACGAGTGTGGTCATTCTACTAGTGCTAAGATAGTGTCGTGGTTTTGTTCGTTGTTGTAATTCTTCTAGTGCAGGCAAGGAGGATTAGTGTTGCTGAGAGGCTGCCCTGTGTTACATTGAGATAAGTAGTGTTGCTGTTGGTTTACATATTTTGGTGTTATCATGTAATTACGTACCTCACGTTACACTGGTGTGTGATTGTGGCAGAGACGTGTTACGGTGTGGTCGAACTGTAATTTCACTATACTGAATGTATAGTGCGTTACGTTGTCTTATTACTGATAATGATTAAACTGCGCAAGCAAGGGAGCAAGTTGAACATCCGCTCTCACACTTTTACTATTTTTAACAATTAACGCTATCCTGATGTATTTCCGAGATCAAAATTGGAATCCTCTATTGTAATCTCCGACATCAAAATTGGAATCCCCTGTTTGTCAATTTCCGATATCAGAAGTGGGATCTCCTGTTGTCATTTCCGATATCAGAAGTGGGATCTTCTGTTTGTTATTTCCGATATATAGATGTAAGTGTTAATATTTTTAATGAAATGAAGTAAGGTTTACAGCTGTCAGTGTTATCTATATTTGTAATTATGCGGATACATTTTTTTTGTAAAATAAATAATTTATTTACGTCTGTGCTGTTTCCCCACAGTATAATGCCATACTTGAGCCATGCATGGGCATAAGCATAGTATGCACACGTAGCCGTTTTTGTATCTGTGACTTTATTTATTTATTTATTTATTTATTTATTTAGAAAACCAACAGCGTATATAGAAAATATTAACATTAATGTAACAAACTAAAAGTATGGCCAATAACAGGTTTCCCTTATATTGTTTGATGGTAGGTGTATTGTTGTTAGAAGAAAAGGAAAAAGAACAATCTAATAGATAAATTATAAACAAAATTATAAGCAATTCAATGTAATGAAGGTGGTCATAAGTTTACAGATCGGGAGAGATAGTCAGGTAGAATGATATATTACATTACCTTTATATATATATAAATATATATATATATATATATATATATAAACATATAAGATATATATATATATATATATATATATATACATAAATATATATTTACTTATGTATATATACATATTAAATGTTTAAATATATAAACATAATACAAATAATTAATTATAATATATATTAAATAAAATAACTTAAGTACTTATATTGAATAAAACTATTTTTACGGATTTTATCGCGTTTAATTTACTTATTTTATATTCCCGACGTTTCGGTTGCGACGCTTCGGTTTATTCAATGTGTAGTGTTCGCGTAAATATAAGAAATCATTATGTAAACCAGTACGGACTGGAAATAGCAAATAAAATACGCCGACTAGAAGATCTCAAAACCAAGCGCGCAAGATACATAACAGCTTTAAACTTCTTGAAGAGATGCAGAGACCATAATCTCATTCCTACGTGTGTCAAGATATCTACTAAAAAAGACATTCGAGGAAGCGCTAAGATCTTAAATCAGGCAAGCAAAAAATTGTTAATAACGGTGATTCAGCAAAAACGTACCGATCTATGTTTCATTAATAAAACCATAGACAAATCGTCCAGTGATCTAAAGACAGTTTTATCGACATTTGATTATAAGAATTGCATGGAAACTTTAGACAAACGTGAAACAACTAAATACAATGAATGCAAAAATAAACATATAGATAAATACCAAAAACTAACAACCAAATCAAATGTCCAACGCCAATATCAACGTAATAACGGAACGCAATCATTGACAACAGACGCGAGTAATAAACAACGTGCGGTCTATAACCTGTCAAAACAATCTCTAGACGACGCGACGATAAAAGTTTTGGCCAAAGGTATGAATTTCGCTATAACACCGCGAAAAAAAAAAAAGAAAAATTCCGTATGAAAACATTATCTGTAGTGTTGAGGACTGTCTGTATAAAAATAATATTGGTAAAGAAGATTTAGAGGCTATACGTCAAGACATTTCGTCCTTGTTACGTCGAAGCTCAGCGCCAAAATTAAATCTTCCCAAAGATGAATTTACTGCATTGAAAAACTTACGCAACAGACCAGATCTTACGATTCTCCGCGCAGATAAAGGTAATGCTACGGTTATAATGGATACGTCGGATTACAATTTTAAAATACAACAACTTTTATCGGATGAAAGTACGTACGTAAAGGTAAAAACAGATCCTACAACTAATACGCTTAAAACAACTAGCGATCTAATAAAGAAATACTCCGAGAAACTGAATCTAGACGTAAATTCGATAATACCTACGTGTGCCAAACCGCCGAAGTTGTATGGGTTACCAAAAATACACAAACCGAACGCTCCATTACGTCCAATAGTGAGTCAGATCGATTCGCCAACTTACAGATTGGCTCAACACTTAGCAAAAGTACTATCACCACTCAGAGGACATACAAGAGCACACACTAAGGATTCATACCATTTTGTCAGTGAGATAAAAGACCTATGTCTTACTGACAATGAAACTATGGTCAGTTTTGATGTTCAGTCTCTATTTACATGCCTACCTGTTGAAGACTGCATCTCAATTATAACTAGGAAACTAGAGGAAAACAACATGCCAGTAGAATATGCAGTATTACTCAGACATTGCCTTACATCTGGCTACCTATTGTGGAAGGAACAGTTTTACAAGCAAGTAGATGGTGTTGCGATGGGCTCACCGGTATCTCCCATTGTCGCCGATATTTTCATGGAGGACTTTGAGGAGAAAGCCCTGCTTACTGCACCAGTAACTCCAAGTTTCTACAAGCGGTACGTAGACGATACTTTCACAATTTTACCATCAGACAAAGTAACTGCATTTTTAGAACATCTTAATTCCATAAACTCTAAAATTCAATTTACTATGGAGTTAGAGGCAAATAATTCTTTAGCTTTCCTAGATGTGTTAGTCATTCGAAATCCTAATAACACCGTAGGTCACACTGTGTATAGAAAAAAGACCCATACAAACCGATACTTAAACGGTGAATCCCACCATCACCCTTCACAGTTAGCTACCGTGGGCAAATCTTTGTTGCAGAGAGCACGAGGGATCTGTGACAGCAAACACCTGGCCGCCGAGCTTCAGCACGTCAAGCAGGTTCTGCACGACAACAAGCTTCGGGTTCCGCGCCTACGTCACAGTGACCGAGTGAAGCCGGCCACAGTCGAGCGTGTGCCTGCTGTACTACCATATGTCAGAGGTGTCACAGACAAGATTGGCTACATCTTGAAGCGAGCTTCTATTAGAACATTCTTCAAGCCGCCGAAGAAGATTAGTCAGTTCTTACCATCCGTCAAGTGCAATATTCCTCTACAAGATGCAGGAGTATACATGCTTGATTGTGAGTGTGGTCTCTCATATATAGGGCAAACAAAACGATCAATAAAAACCCGCGTAAAAGAACACATAGCTGACGTGAAGCACCAACGTTCCGGGAAGTCTGCAGTTTGTGATCATATCCTAGACGGCCCCCGTCATTACATTAGATTTGATAAACCACAAGTCCTCGCGAAAGAACATCGATTCCTGCCAAGGATGATACGTGAGGCTATTGAAATTAAAAAACATCCTAATTTCAATAGAGAGGGAGGCTGGGTACTACCACCTGCTTGGGATCCTGTAATTCATAAAATTAAAACTAAACCCAAGCATACCACTGTAAGACTTCAAGACACAGTTAGTTCATTCTGCGTAGATCGGACCAAAATTAATAATTAAAAAGCTGAAGGTACTCCGGGTTAACTTTGACATCGGGACGTCAATCACCTCAGTCCCCCGTGACCACGGTTGCTGGAAAGTAACCGAAACGTCGGGAATATAAAATAAGTAAATTAAACGCGATAAAATCCGTAAAAATAGTTTTATTCAATGTGTAGTGTTCGCGTAAATATAAGAAATCATTAAGTACTTATATTTATATTAGTAGCCTCAAAAATACATATAGAAGAAATAGATGAGAGAATATATGATTGTATGTGATTTTAACTTCAACTGCTCTATTTCGTAATAGTTTTCTTGATGTAATCTTTAAACGTAAGTTTAGATTTCGCAAAGAGGTCAATGTGTCCAAATTGTTCATTATATGTACGAGCAAGCCGCGAAAGAACAGTGTTTCGACAGTAGTTTGAATGATGCCAGGGAGTTTGTAACAATGTAGTATTGCGGGTACGGAATTTTGGAGTACGAAAGGTGATTCTTGAGACAAGATATGGACAGTCAATATTACTGTTTATTATATCATATAACAAAGCCATGTCAAGCAAAATGCGCCTGTGTTCCAGAGATAAGAGATCGTGCTCAGTGCAACTGTCTGTGTAAGTATCGATTTTATTCCGACAGCGAAAGTTAAGGTGATTAACAAATATTTTTTGAATACGCTCAAGGCGGCTTTTGTAGACATTGTACTGTGGAGACCATATTGAACTAGCATATTCCAAAACACTTCTGACATATGCAAAATAAACCATTTTAATTGTATTAATATTCGAGAATGGTTTACAGATGCGAAGAACAAAACCAAGATTTTTATAGGCTTTACTGATAACGTAATCAATGTGTTCGGATAGTATCATTTTATGATCAAAAATTACGCCTAAATCCCTAATACTTACTTTTCGGCTGATTTCTAATCCGTCAAAGTGATATTTATTTAGAATTGGCTTAGATTTCCGTGTAAAACTAATACATTCGCACTTGCTTGCATTGACAGTTATATTATTTATTTTGTAATATTCAAATAAACGGTCCAGGTCTTTTTGTATCAATAGGCAGTCATGTATGGTGTTAATTTTACAAAAAATTTTCTTATCATCTGCATACATGAGGTAATTTGTGTGTATAATGCAGGAACCAATGTCATATAGGTAGGCATTGTAAAAAAGTGGACCTAAGTGAGAGCCCTGAGGAACACCTGTAGGTATGTTTATGTAGCTCGAACGGAAACCACCTATCACGACTGCTTGTGAGCGGTTTGTGAGATATGATTCAGTCCATCGGAGCAAGTCACCGTGAATCCCTAATGTTTGTAATTTGTTGAGCAGGATCATGTGATCCACACGATCGAAAGCTTTTTCAAAATCAGTGTAGATCACATCAACCTGCCCACCTTGATCCATATTTTCAAGGACAAAAGAAGAAAAACTTGCTAGGTTCGTAGTGGTGGATCGCCTTTGTAAAAAACCATGTTGCTGCTCAGGGAAGGCACGTGAAAGCGTGGAGTAAATTACGTTATATACTACTCGTTCAAGGATTTTAGCCGCGGTGTTCAAAATAGAAATGCCTCTATAATTATTTATTTCTGTACGTGATCCCTTCTTGTGTACAGGGATTATGTGTGCACACTTCCATTGATGCGGAAATATCCCTTCACGTAGAGAGCGATTAAATATAATAGTCAAGGGGAGAGCAAGTGATTTAGCGCATCGTGACCAAAAAAAAGAAGGTAACCCATCACTACCGGCACCTTTGTTCGTGTCCAAAGTTTTCAACATTTTTTCAATTATTGCAGCGTTTGTCTGTACATTAGAAACGGTGTCAGTACACAACGATTCCGTATGTGGATATATGTAGTTATTACTAGGAATACCAAATACACTCTTGAAGAATGAGTTGAAAGCATTGCATATGTCTATACCATCGGTGTACTCTATATCTTTCAAAGACATTTTCTTAGGGTAACCTGACCCACCCCGAATGGCTTTGACGAAAGTCCAGAATGTTTTAGGATGTGTTTTGATGCTATTTTCACAACTTGACGTAAATTTATTAAAGCATTCTCTCTGAACACGGTGTTCTCTTGCTCGGAGTAACGAAAACTCATCGTAATCTAATCTATTCCTGAATTTTTTCCAACGTGTGTGAGCATTGTTTTTCTCCTTAATTATTTTTATTAAAGCAGGTGTGTACCATTTAGGATATGATCGCTTCCCTGTGTTATAACTAAAAGGCACATGTAAACGAACACAACTATCCAGTATGTTATAAAAGGTATTTGTAGCTTCGTCTACAGTGCCTGTACATAAAAGAGACCTCCAGTCCTGTTCTAAAAGATATGTATTAATTTTTTCATAATCAGCCCTCCTGAAATTTCGCCTCGGCGCAGCTGTTTCCCGTAGAGGAGTAATGTTTAAATCCAAAACTATGAAGCAAAAAGAAGGATGTGCGTGGTCCTCCCTGAGTAGCGGCGCAGCTGCAGGGATGATATTCAGAGGTAGATTAGAGAATGCAAGATCTAATGTGTTACCAGCATGATTTTTTAAAGTATTAAATTGTCTTAACCCGTGAAATGTTAGTGTTTCCATCAGCTGGATACTCGCTTCTTGTACCTCAATAGGCCCTTTTTTCATAGCTGTATATCCGTTTGGGTTCCAAGAAATGAACGGCAAGTTGAAATCTCCTAATATTACAAATTTATCATTTGGAGAAAGCTCGATAATACTATTAATTTTTTGTTCAATAAAAACGAGATCCGATGGCATTTGATGAGGGTCAGGGGCAATATATGCCACACAAATATGTAAGTTGGAATTTGAAGCGCACGCGCTTGAAGGAATAGTAATCCACAATAGCTCAGTAAGACCGCATACGCCGAGGTCACGATACATGGCACCGAGTGTACGTCGTGTCAGTATTAATACTCCACCACCAGTACTTTTACCACTATTACGTAAATCTCTGTCAGCCCTGAACACGTCATACCTATCGTCGCACAACTCACCATCAAAAATTCCACTGTGTAGCCATGATTCTGTCATAATTATAATGTCGTAATCGTACGTCAAAATATTTAGTCGTAATTCAAGACATTTAGTCCTAAGACCACGAACATTCTGATAATAACAGTACAAATTATTTACAGCCATTAATCAAAATCAAATATGTACCCAATTGTGTTAAATTTATAGTACTTTAAAGCTACACAGAGTAACAGAACTAATAATTTGTTTACGTTAGACTTAAGTAGTACGAACAATGATATATCACTTCGGCAGTTGCTAGTTAATAGTGACTTGATTTTTTGTATAAGGTGGTAGAGTATAAAATTTATCAATAAGATATAACAGAATGAATCCTTAAACGATTTGATTAATATAGTCGAGTCAACATAAAAGGGTGCGAGCTTATAAATATGCAGAGCAGTTATTAAATATATATATAAATATCGCGAATGTAACAATATAGACGTTTTAAGTATTGTTGTTAGATTTAATAAATAAATATTGAACGGGTAATTATTATGAATAATAACAATATAATAGATGAATTTATAGATTGACAAAGTAAAATAAAATAATACATAATATACAAGACGCCAGAAAAAATATAATTGGTATTTTATTAAATATAAAGGATATAGTAAAAGAAACCATAATATATATATAGTTGAGTAACGTTCGTGAAGAATATGCATGCAACTTAGCTGCACAATTATCGCGCGTGTGACTAATACACTTAAGACCAAAAATATTTCATTAATTGAGCTCCCTTTACGTGCGGTCAAACAATGATATATAATATAGACAAAATGAGATAAGAGAGACCAATGAATTGCTTTTACAACGATGGAATTGATAAATTTAAGCAATATAACGTACTTGAAAAGAGAACAAAACAATATACAATGTAAGATTAAATTAATTTTAAAACGTCTCTTTCCTGTGATATATGTAAAGCCGGAGATGTGTCGTTCTTCCTGACGTAGATCCTCCCGTTTTTTGTCCATATATATTGATACTGCTTAAGTTTCGCCGTCTCCCTACATTTCTTTAGTAGAAGTTTATTGAACTGTGTAAGATGCTCATTGACATATACGGGACGAACGCTGCCATGTATGGCAAGGTCTTTGGTGGTCAGTCGGTTTTTTCGAGTGCCAGAGATTATGTTGTCCTTTAGGAGACGGGATTTAAGCTTTGCAATTATATTTTTCGGGCGGCCCTGTTGTTTGATTTTCGGTGTGACACGATTAACTTCTAATATATCATTAGGGGAAATAGTTACATTAGACTGCTTAGCAATGGATATAATTAAATTGGTTAAGTCTTCATCCTTGATTTCAGGAACGCCGACGATCTCTAAGTTCAAAAGGCGATCTCTTTGATTATTTGTGTTAATTTCCAATTGTAATAGTCTGTTTTCGTTAGTCAATAAGTCCATTTTAGATTCTAGTGATTCGATTGCTTTTTTGTTAACAGATAATAATTCCATTTTCTTTTGAACATGGTCATATTGGTCGCAATTGAATTGTACAGAGTTTTCTAAAACTGTGATTTGCTTCATTGTCTCGTTGTACTTTAGGTCAAGAGATATGACCGACTTTTTAATCTCGTGATATTCCTGACGGACGCTGCTTAGTTCCGACATGATCTCAGCAAAGGATGCATTTAGTTTTTCAAGATCGGTTTTTAATACGAAGTCTAAATTATTTTTAATTCCTGATATTTCATCTTGAATTTCCTTTTTCCAGTCACGTAAAGTTCTACGTATCTCTGAGGTAAAATTATTGAGAGCCTCTGAGAAGTCGTTGTCGTGTTTATGCTTACGAGTAGTCATATTGCTAGGCTCACCTGATTTATTGATGTCAGGGTTGGAATTGTAAGGCTTGCGTGGCGTGGAATCTTTCCTTATATGAGATAATACACAATCTACCACTTTCTAATTTTGTTCGGCAAACATCAAAATCCGGCGGTGTTCACGAAAATGTCCGTTTTTCACTCCTAAAATTTTTTCGTGAAATTTGTGCTTATAGAAATTTACACCACTGTATAAAGCATCCTTTTTCGCATCAAATATATAATTATATATAAAATAATATTATAATAAATAGTTATTTTAAACAATATATTTCAAATATGGACAATTGTCACCTGTCACTTTTCTTCTTTTTTTGAATACTTGAATACTTTTTTTCTTATTTCTCAGACATGTAGGTTTCCTCACGATGTTTTCCTTCACTGCCGAACACGTGGTAAATCAGCACTTAAAATTGCAAGTAACAATTTCATTGGTGCCGGCGGTGATTGAACCCGGGTTGCTCGCGTACTGTGGAACTTACAGCGCGCTCTAACCATCTGAGCTAGCCACGGCTCTCTCTTAACAGGTCGTATTTTAATTTATGTTATATTAGCAATCCGCTCCGGATTCGCATGGATGATTTCTGGATTTCGACAACAGTGCCATCCACCAGGTCCAAATGTGAATCTAAACTATCTCGGGAACCATACAGACACACACGAAAAATTTTATCAAAATCGGTCAAGCCGTTTTTCACCGACTTCAAAAAAGAGGAGGTACTCAGGTATTTTTTAATGTGTGTTGTCTCATAAATAGGAACGGAACAAAAATTAATAATTTTTAATCTATAGGTAGCCGTGGTTAACTATGACATTGGGACGTCATACACCTCAGTCCCCGTGACCATGGGTGCTGTAAAGTGCTCGAAACGTCGGGAATATAAAATAAGTTAATCCGTATAAAATCCGTAATTAGTTTTATTTAAATAAACACCTGATGTTTTGTGCAATATTGTACTTATCTCGGACATGAAATAATATATGGCCACATCATCCATTTACGATCAGGTGGACTGTGTGCTCGCTTCTTACCCTTTTTTCTTTGTAATAAATAGACGGTTCTATCGCACTACCCTTCCTACAGTAGTAATTGACCTAGCTGATTTGTGTATCTCTTTGTGCCGACGAGATAAAAGTGTGCAGTGCCCCCGGGAACTAAGCTATACCCGTACACGTTATACAAGAGAAATATCTTAAGATTTTAATTTGACGATTCTCAAGATATTTCATATGTGGAAGAGCCATGCTGCAGCTATATTACTAGTATAGTTGTAGCACGAATGGGTAGGCTAGACCGGGGGAGGACCACGCTCTCACAGAACACCAGCGTAAGATAGCAGCTTGACACTGCTGTGTTACGTATGGTGAGAGAGAACCGGAGAGCCTTTTTACTGGAAACGAGGCATTCCATTTTAGTTCTCACGGGTGACAACGCATCTGCATTTTGATTCTAAATCGAGGATAGATATAGATGTGTATGGGCCAACAGCAACCACTTACCATCAGGTGTACTGTGTGCTCGATTGTCACCCTTATCCTATTAAAAAAATAAGATATACAGTCTAGCTGATAAAAAGTTAGTGGTCACGGGCCTCTTAGCCCGTAAGTCTACCGGTTTGGTAGCTCTTCAAATCAGATCACGTGAGTGGATGTACAGTTGCTGTAAATATACAAATAAGCCAATGTGGTTTTGATGGCAGCTCTTATAGTATTACTATTTATTTGGAGCAAGAAAAAGTCAGTTGCCTGTCCCAATACGAAATGATGAAATTCGCATAGTCTGGAAATATTTTAAATTTTGTACGCGTGTTGTTTTGTGGAAGTGGTAGGTAAATGACCAGGTAAATTTGCGATTTATAATTTGTGATGTCAGTGTGGCATCGAATAGTCAAGTTTGTAATGACCGCCGGATCGGAGGGGAATTGAGATAGCGTTATTTTCCGATACAGAACTGTCTGTCATTTTTTGCGGTGGGACCTACGCACACGAAAACTATTGTCTGTCACTACGAACCTCACACATTTAACAATTAAAACAAAAAATAGTAATTTCACACACACACACACACACACACACACTTATGTAGGTACATTATAACAGTATCTCTCAGTGACAGTGATAACTCGGATACAGACTAGGATCAGTTGCTCAACCAATCTGCACATTATATGAGGGCGAACAGCCTAGTCGTGTCTCAACAGACAATTCCGCATTTGTGTAGGACGTCGATTCAGTCGCGCAATTAGATTTAGTCTAGTGAGCAGTGCGGCTGCAACTAACTTTTTTGTACGCATAGAACCGCGTGGACTTATACTTTGACAGAGGGAAACGCCTGTGTATGGCTACTTTCCTCCGATACGCCGGTGATGGTGAATTATTTTGTTCTGTCTGTAATGAATAATGAAATATGTATGAATCATTCATATTTCATTATCATTATCAAATAAGGGGGATTTTAACATTCATGAATGTTAAAGTCCCCCTTATTCTCCTTATTTCAAGTTTAAGAGAAATATCTTAAGAGTTATTCTTGAATTAAAACTCACATGTTGTGCGCTTCAACCAATCAATCGATTGATTAGAGTTCTATGACTGAAGCCATGAAACGGACAAATCCAAATCACAATAAGTGCGAAAGAGAAAGAACATCAGAAAAGTTACATGCAATATTTATCTCGAGAGATGCAATCATTATAGAGCGGAAGGCAAATAGGGTGGGGTACACGATAGGAAAAATTTTTCGCTGTACATTTTCGCCAATTGACATTTTGTTAGAAATGAACTTTTGTGACGTTATAAAATTTAAATATTTATAATATATAGGTCGTATTTATTGAGTAGTAGTAGGTCAGGAGTGAAGTACTCGCCGTAAATGTATGTGTTCTATCTTAATAAGTACGCGAGCGACGTGGGTACGATTCCCGCCGGGACCGTTGAAATTGTTGATTGCAATTTTAATTGCTGATTTAACGTACTCTGCTGTATGATTTTGATCACCATCGTGAGAAAAATATGAACTCTTATGCTCACAAATACTGCTCAATTTTAAGATGCCGTTAAGTCTCGTGCAGTTTCTATCACTTTAATTCAAAGTGACTATGACGTTTGAGAATTGCGCCGTTAAAAAACATACAATTTATTGGTATATGCATACATACATACATAAACATAAACACTCACGCCTGTCACCCAGAGGCGTAGGCAGAGACTATGGACTTCCATTTGGCACGATCCTGACATCCATATAACTACGTATACTTGCTCGTCGGTTAAGGGTACTCTTAATTTGGCCCATTTTCAATATATCGCCAATTTGTACACGTTGCAATGACTCACAGCCTGTTAATATACTACATCTCTGTACCCTTCGGACTAGACAGCATGTACAGCTATGCAAGCACTGCTAATTGGCGACAGAAATAGGTAAAAGGCTGGTCATCTTGACATAATCCTAGGCAGTAAAAGGAAGAGGAATAATTAAAAAAGTAATAGCGACCTACTAGTTTTAAGTAAATTAGTAATATTTTTATTTTTTTATTTCTTTATAAGATAACGTTACCTCCAAACTAAGATTTTCTCCTGTATCTTGAGGGCAGATTACAAACATAAATTGCGCAAGGACAAACATCCAGACCTGGAACAATTATTTTAAGGCCATACAAATACTTGTTCCGTGAGGGATTCAAACCCGCAGCCCCCAACGCTGGAACTCATTGCTAAACCACTGCGCCACGGAGCCGTCGAGACATACCAGATTCGGAACAATCATTTGTAGGCTATACAGACGAGAAAGTATGGGATGCACAAGCGGGATTTAGAAAGGGAATGGGATGTACGGATCAGGTCTTTTCCTTGCGGTGCATAGCCGAAAAGTGTTTGGCTAAAAACAAGAAGGTCTACTGCGCGTTCGTAGATCTAGAAGAGGTCTATGATAGAGTGTTGAGGAATGAATTGTGGTCAGCACTGTCCATGAACGGTGTGAGCAGTATCCTCATACAAGCATTGCAATCTCTTTATAGGGATTCTAGTGCTTGTGTAAGGATAAACGGGGCATACACTGAATGGTTTAATATCGAAAAAGGTGTTAGACAGGGATGTGTAGCGTCACCTAGGCTGTTTAATCTGTTCATGGAAAATTGCTTGACAGATTTAAAAGAGAATGAAAGTGGGTTGAGAATGAATGAGTTACTCGTCAAATGTTTTCTCTACGCTGATGACCAAGTATTACTTGCGTCTTCGGCCGAGGAGTTGCAGGAGATGGTAACTGCTATGAGTGGAGCTTTTATTAGAAAGGGAATGAAGATGAATGTAAGGAAAACGAAAGTGATGGTGTTTGAAAAAGATGAGGCAGTGACAGACTACAATGTCGTGATTGAAGATGAACAAATTGAACAGGTGAAAGAGTTTGTGTATCTGGGTTCAAAGTTTAAAAGAGATGGAAAGTGTGAGAGTGATATCGAAAGAAAAGTGAATGCAGGAAACATGGTGAATGGAGCTTTGCACTCCTTTATGAGCAGTCGGAAGGTGTCTAACAAGGCTCGTTTGGCTGTGCATGAGGGGGTGTTGGTTCCGACACTCATGTACGGAAGTGAAAGTTGGGTGTGGCAGAAGAAACATGAATACAGAATAAATGCAGTTGAGATGAAAGCATTAAGAAGTATGATACGAGTTAAACTGAGTGACAGGATAAGAAATAGCGAAATAAGGAAATTTTGTGGTCTGAAAGAAGATGTAGTGACAAAAATTGAGAAAGGTATGCTGAGAGAATGAATGAAGAACGATTGATGAAAAAAGTGCATAAGGCGAGTGTGAATGAAAGTGTTGGAAGGGGTAGATCTAGGCGGACATTTCTAGACCAAATCAGGGACGTCTTGAAAAAAGGCCAGGTCAAGAGTACACTAAACCGTAGAGCATGTATGAAGGGAATAATGAAAGTGGACGAAGCGAAACAAGTATGTAAGGATCGTAGCAAGTGGAAAGAAGTGGTCTCTGCCTACCCCTACGGGAAAGAGGCGTAATTATACATGTATATATGTATATAATACAAAACACTTGTTTCGTGCGGGATTCGAACCCGCAACCACCAACACTGGAACTCATTGCTAAGCCACTGCGCCACGGAGCTGTCATTTTTCACTGTATTCCAAATAATAAAATAAAATAAACCATAGTCGAGCGTATGACCTTTTAAAAACAATACATTTTATTTCAGACAAAAGAAAATGTTGTTCAGCCATGTTCATAAGAAGACGTTTATGTACACAGCTGTTCTTTGAAAGAAGGAAAGAATGTTTCGTTGTACTAGATATTTACAATTATATAACATGTTGTCAATTTAATATAGTATCAGTACATTTTATATGACATATAAAATATACTGTTGAAAATTCTTTTCAGCTTAGAAGTTCGTCTTGGTCTGGTTATGTATCCGAGTCTTTTATACGTGGTAGAGCCACGCTGGAGCTATATTTTGGTTGTAGCACGAATGGGTCGGCTCGACCGGGGAAGGACCACGCTCTTACAGAATAAAAGCGTAAAATAGCAGCTTAATGCTGCTGTGTTTCGTACGGCGAGTGTAAAGAACTAGAGACCCTTTTCAATGGAAGCATTCCATCTTAGTCCTCAAGGGTGACATCATCTGCACTTTTATTCTTAATCGAGGATAAATGTAGATGTCTACGGGCCCCAGTGTCCGCTTACCATCAGGTGTGCTCGTTTGTCGCCCGTTGTTCTATAAAAATAATTAAATAAAAGTTAAGTTAAGACGTGGTTCTTCACTGCTGGCCGTATGAGGAATCTCAAGATCGCTCAGCGAGCTATCGAAAGGGCTATGCTCAGGGTTTCTCTGCGTGATAAACTTAGAAATGAGGATATCCGCAGTAGAACCAGAGTAACCGACATATTCCAACGGTTTAGTAAGCTGAAGTGGCAATGGGTCGGCCATATAGCTCGAAGAACCGACAACCGATGAAGAGAAAAGGTTCTCGAGTGGCGACCTCGTACTGGCGGACGAAGTGTAGGGCGTCCTCCCACTAGATGGAGTGACGACCTGGTAAGACACGCAGGAAGTCGATGGATGCAGGTGGCTCAGGACCGTGCTCTGTGGAATTCCTTGTGGGAGGCCGAACATATTATTCTTAATAACTTATATTGAAGTCGGCTGTACAAAATTTTTATTTTAAATTATTTTCTGCCGACTTCCAAAAAGGACTCGGTACTCAATTCGACTGTATGTTTTTTTATGTGTGTTACCTCATAACTTTTACTGGGTAAACCGACTTCGATGATTCTCTTTTTATATGAAAGCTGGTACTTGTCTTGTGGTCCCATATAAATTTGATCAAGGTCATACCAATAGTTTTGAGTTATTCTTAATAACTTATATTGAAGTCGGCTGTACAAAATTTTTAATTTTTAATTATTAGTAAAAAAAAATCACTTCTTTTTTTACTTTTATACTACATTATTTTGCAACATACACCTTCATGGGGGGAGGGTGGGATTCGTAAATTAATCATAACAGCCCTTCACAAGTCCACTGTTGAACATAGGCCTCCCCCAAGGAATGCCACAAAGCACGGTTCCGAGCCATCTGCATCCATCGACTTCCTGCACGTCTTACCAGGTGGTCACTCCGTCTAATAAGGGGGTCGCCATACACTTCGGCTACCCGTAAGAGGAAACCTATTTTCCCCATCGGTTGTCGGTTCTTCGATATATATGGCTGGCCCATTCAATTGACTAGAATTAAATCTAACCATGTTTTAAAAATATTGTACCCCAAATACATTCTGGGCATAATAGTAATACTATTAAGTAATATGTAAGTAATAAGATCTTTGTTATCCATGTTCCACAATAAATATATTTGATTTTATTTGATATGGATAAGTAGATTAGATGGTATCTTATCAGCAATTTATAAAATTTATATCTTTCGAATGGCCTTTTCATCAATCATCCATCAATTCCAGTCTATAAAAGTCCACTGCTGAACATAGGCCGCCTTTATAAATTGAATCATAGGAGGTTATATGTTGCCTGAATTTCGCGGTATGTCACATGGCGATCTTCCTCAATCAGCTTACGCACAGCATCAACGTTTTCTTGGGTGACTGCAGTTGTTGAACGACCTTGACGGGGATCATCACTGAGCTTGACACGTCCACGTTGAAATTCAGCAAATCAGCGATAAATTGTGGTTTTGGATGGGGCTTCATCACCAAATGCAGAAATCATCCGGTCAACACACTGTTTATGTGTTAAACCACTTCGAAAGTCATAATAAATCGTCGCTCTTGAATTTTCTCGAGTCAATTCCATTTTTTCAACGACTAAACAAGTTTGACAAAACCTTGTGACAAGAGCGAGAATCTTTTTTTAAATAAATAAATGGTATTCGATTTTTAAAACCAAGGACTTTTCAATTAAAAAGATTTTAATATGACAGGAACAGTGGAAATATTCCATTCCCGATACTTTTAGTGCAGCCTATGTAGTTGTAATGTTACTGTTGATTTAATAATTTCACCTGTCAGCGAGTCATGTGCTCCTGGTAGATTATCTTCTATACATCCATCCAGTGAACGGCAGGATCGGGAAGGGACGCCCTAGACGAAGGTTTATCGACCAAATCGGCGATACATTAAAAATGGGCCAGATTAGGAGTACCCTTAACCGACGAGCGTGTATGCGTAGATATATGGATGTAAAAGAGGCGAGAGAGGTGTGTCAGGATCGCGGCAAATGGAAGTCCTTAGTCTCTTCCTACCCCTCTGGGTGACAGGCGTGAGTGTTTATGAATATGTATGTATGTACATCCATCCATTACAGCCTATACAAGTCCACTGCTGAATATCATCATCATCATTACAGACCTTCACAAGTCCACTGCTGAACATAGGCCTCCCCCAAGGAATGCCACAAAGCACGGTCCCGAGCCACCTGCATCCATCGACTTCCTGCATATCTTACCAGGTCGTCATTCCATCTAGTGGGGACGCCCTACACTTCGTCCGCCGGGACGAAGCCGCCATTCTAGAACCTTTTTTCTCCATCGGTTGTCGGTTTTTCGAGCTATATGGCATATTGCCACTTCAGCTTACTAATCCGTTGGGCAATGTCGGTCACTCTGGTTCTACTGCGGATATCCTCATTTCTAAGTTTATCAGAGAAACCCCGAGAATAGCCCTCTCCATAGCTCGCTGAGTGACCTTGAGCTTCCTCATACGGCCAGCAGTGAAGGACCACGCCTCAGTTCCATAGATCGTCACTGGCAACACGCACTGGTTGTACAGCCTCGTTTTCAAGTTTTGAGGTATACCTGACGAGAAGATGTGCCATAATTTCCCGCACGCAGCCCAGCCGAAATGAATCCGTCGAAAGACCTGTCGGTCTAAGTTGGACTTACTTAGTCGGACTATTTGTCCCAGGTAAACATACTCGTCAACAACTTCGAGCTTAGTGCTCCCAACAACTACCGACATGGATGTTATACATGATCTTTACTTTTTCCATGTTCACCTTAAGAGCTGTCCGTTGTGAGACCCTATTAAGGTCATTGAGCATAGTGCTTAGGTTCTCCAGCAATTCTGCCATAAAAATTATATCGTCGGCAAATCGAAGGTGAGCGATGTACTCGCCGTTGATGTTAATACCGTATCCTTTCCAGTCCAGTAGTTTGAAAACGTTTTCCATTGCAGTGGTGAAGAGGTTCGGGGATATAATGTCACCATGTCTTACACCTCTCTGCACTTGATTAGGTTTCGTACTCTGGTTCTGTACTCGGATAGCCATCGTAGCCCTAATGTACAAATAATTCAGCATGTCGATATACCGACAATCAGCTTGGCACCGCTGAAGCGATTGTAGCACCACTAAAATTTCGACGGAATCAAAGGCTTTCTCACAGTCCACATACGCCAGACATAGTGACAAATTGTACTCCTCTGACTTCTGTACAATTTGCCGAAGGGTGTGTATGTGGTCTATGGTACTAAAACCTTTTCGGAAACCGGCTTGTTCGGGAGGCTGGAAGTAGTCGAGCTCTCGAAACAGCACGTAGACGCGGCTCAGAAGGGAAATCGGTCTGCAGTTCTTCAAAAGAGTGTTGTCACCTTTCTTGAAGAACAAGACCACCGTACTTCTGCTCCACGCCTCTGGTGTAGTGCCAACATGGAGGACGGAATTAAAGAGCATCTGAAGGACTGCAAGTACCAGTTTTTCACCCACTTTCAGAAGCTCCACTATGATTCCATCCTCGCGTGAAGCCTCGCCGTTTTCAAGGTGCTGGAGAGTCATTCTAATATCTTTTAGACTGACGTACGGGATAAAATCGGAATAGTGTCTGATAAGACTTACTCCTGGATAGTTACTCACACTTGCATGTGGCTCCAACGATTATGTGTACAGCTGCCCTTAGAACCTCTCAATCTCACTCAAAATCTTAGGTGTCATGGAAACAACGCTGCTACAACCGGTCTTCAGCTTCAACAGTTGGCTCTTTCTGGCAGACAGATTTCTAGTAAAGATTTTGTAGCTCTGGTTCCGCTCGATCGCTTCTTCAATACGAGCTGTATTGAAGTTGCGTAAGTCCCGCTGCATGCATTTGGAGATTTGTCTGTTCAGTTGTCTGTACGCTGTCAAATCTGCTGAAGACTGTAGCTTCATTTCTCGTCTAACAGCCATGAGATTGAGAGTGTGATCGGAGAGCTTTTGTGCTCTTCTGCGGTGAGTTTTGCAGAAGTTAGCTCCGACCGCATGGACAGATTTCAAAAGCTTGTCTTTCATATCGTCCACTGCATTGCAATCTTCTAAACACTGAAAACGGTTTTATAGCTCGAGCTGAAAGGTTCGGGACTTTGGATTAGAGCACGTGGGGGATGGAGCGTTAACTTCATTAGACGAGACTTCTCCAACTTAACGCTTAGGTTCAGTGTGCCTCTCACCATTCGGTGATCGCTGCCGATTTCCACCCTCGCGATCACGGAGACATCACTGAACAGTTGTCGTCTAATCGTCATAATGAAGTTAATCTCATTTTTTGTCGAACCGTCGGGGCTCGACCAGGTTCACTTCCTGTGGAGCCGCTTCTGGAAGTAAGAGTTCATTGTAAAGAGTCCCTCTTTCGCCATGGAGTCGACCAGCTGCTGGCCTATTAGATGCCATTGCCCTATTCCAAATTTCCCTACCGTCAGCTCAACGTTCTCTCTTGTGCCTAGTTTTGCGTTGAAGTCTCCCATTAACACCGTATAGTGGGTTCTGGAGGAATGCATGGCTCTAGATATATCCTAATACATTTCGTCTACCTCCTTATCGGGATGTGTCGAGGTTGGTGCGTAAACCTGTATGACCTTCAGCGAATATCGTTTGGTGATTCCGAGTATAAGGTACGCAATCCTCGTCGACACATTCTAAATCTTTACAACGTTCTTAACGAGAGACATGTGGAAGATAAATCCGACACCTCCTTGGAACAGATCCTCGCCCTCCCGGTGATAGAACAAGTTGCCGGTTTCGAGGATTACCGTGTCCTCCCCCTCTCTTCCCGACCTCGGATAATCCCATAACATGCCAGTGCAACTTGTCTATCTCTTCTTCCAGCTCCAGGATCTTCTCGTCAGTCCTCAGGGTGCGTGCGTTATATGTTGCCAGGTCGAGTAGTCTTAGGTGGCAACCGAACCTCCACCGGAGATTTGTAGCACCCCCTGCCCCGCAGTTACCATAGTCACCACCGTAGCAAAGAATAGCGGGGCCGCCGGGGAATGGGGGCCGTCTCGTAACTTTGATCAGAAGGGGTAAATAGCCATAGTTGCAACACAATTAATTCTGCAATTCCCCTGGTGTTGCGGTTGTTCATGGGCGGCGGTAGTCACTTACCATCAGGTGAGCCGCATCCTCGTTTGCCCCCTCTCCTATAAAAAAAAAAACATGGCGAGCGAGTTGGCAACTGCAGTTTTTTATTGTTGTTTTACTGTTATCAGAAAGATGCTGCTGCCCTTCTTCTGCCTCAGTTTCCCTCAGTCGCCTCTTACGACACCCACGGGAAGATATGGGGTAGTGGGTATTCTTACCCGTCACTACACTGCTGAACATGGGCCTCCTTTATAAGTTGCATCATAGGGAGGATATTTGCCATAGTTGTAATGTTCCTGTTGATTTAATAATTTCACCTGTCAGCGGGTCATGTGCTCCTGGTTGATTATCTTTTATACATCTATTCATAACATCCTATAAAAATCCACTGCTGAACATAGGCCTCCTTTATAAATTGCCTCATAGGGAGGATATTTGCCATAGTTATAATGTTACTGTTGATTTAATAATTTCACCCCTCAGTGGGTCTTGTGCTCCTGGTAGATTATCTTCTATACATCCATACATTACAGCCTATAAAAATCCATTGCTGTACATAGGCCTCCCCCATAGATTGCCTCATAGGTAGGATATTTGCCATAGTCGTACCGTTACTGTTGATTTAATATTTTCACCTCTCAGCGGGTCATGTGTTCCTGGTTGATTATCTTTTATACATCCATACGTTACAGCCTATAAAAATCCATTGCTGTACATAGGCCTCCCCCATAGATTGCCTCATAGGTAGGATATTTGCCATAGTCGTAACGTTACTGTTGATTTAATATTTTCACCTCTCAGCGGGTCATGTGTTCCTGGTTGATTATCTTTTATACATCCATACGTTACAGCCTATAAAAATCCATTGCTGAACATAGGCCTCCCCATAGATTTCCTCATAGGGAGGATATTTGCCATACTTGTAATGTTACTGTTGCATTAATAATTTCACCTCTCAGCGGGTCATGTGCTCCTAGTAGATTATCCTCTATACATACATTCCTTACAGCCTATACAAGTCCACTGCTGAACGGTAGACCTCTCCCATGTTGTCACTGTTATTGGGAGGATTTTGCCATGGTTACCATGCTTGCCACGCGGGTTCACAATGCAGTTTTTTGTTATTTTTAGGTGATATCAGGTCGATGCTCATCTTCTGTGTCAGTTTCCCTCTGTCGCGTCTTAATACACCCACGGGACGATATGGGGTAGTGGATATTCTTACACCGTCACTACATGGAACGGCTTTTTCGTTATGTTTTTGCTACACAATGCACAGGTTGTAAGCAAGCTGTACAAATACTTCAATCGATACGCTTCACACGTGAGTTTTTTTCAACGCTGTTCACAACGGCGTTGGTGGTGTAATGGTCAGCATAGTTGCCTTCCAAGCAGTTGATCCGGGTTCGATTCCCGGCCAACGCACACTTTTGTTTTTAATTTCAAATTGTTATAACATCCAGTTCTTTCCACTATAATTGAGTCCAGCCAAAAGAAATTAATATACGTCATATTAATTTCTTTTTATATTAAGGATAACAAGTGAACACACAGACCAACCTGATCTACCTGATGGCAAGTGGATTCTGTGGGTAGCTCATACACTACCTCTATCCTCAGTTAAGAATCAAAATGCAGATGCGTTGTCACCCCTGAGGACTAAGATAGAAAGCCTTATTTCCAGTAGAAAAGGTCTCCGGTTCTCTACATTCACCATATGAAACACAGCAGCATTCATTAAATAAAACTTTCACATATTATGAGGTGGCTTGCGTTAACTATGCCGTCAGGATGTCAAACACCTCAATCTCTTGAGAACATGGGTGGTGTAAAGCGCCCGAAAGCGCTGGTACTCTGTGAGAGCGTGGTTCTTTTCAACAACTATAATATAGCTGCATCATTGCTCTACCACGTCAGTGTACCAAGACAGTGCGGTTTATCATCTGGAGCTTCATCACCACTTACCACCAGGTGGGATGATAGCCAAGCACTGGATTATAACTACTCCATATCGTTCCGTGGGTGTCGTAAGAGAAGACAGAGGGAAACTGAAACAGGAGATGGGCAGCAGCATCTTCATGATAACAGCTAAAAATATCATTGTTTTTATATAAAAAAAGTTTAGGTGGAAAGTAGGGTATAATGTAATATCTTCCACAATCCCTTTATTTAAAAAATGCAGTAGAGTGGAAGCAGTTTACCTACATAAATGTCAGAAGGACAAACATCCAGACACGTAACAATTATCTGTAGGCTATACAAATACTTGTGCCGTACAGGATTTAAATCCGCGGCCCCCAGCTCTGCAACTTAAGACTGCCGTTGAGTAGTAAAACTGTTTAATAATTGTCTTGTCAAATAATTCACTAAGGAGGAGGCTAAGATGTTTCTTTTTAATACGTCTTTGGGTGGAGGTCCTTAATTCGTCGGCACCTTCTTTTATGTATATTTACCGATTACTGGAAGACGCCTGAACCGATTTGGAAAATTCTTTCTTTGTTTTGAAGGGTATACTGAAATCGGTCGAGCGGTTTATAAAATATCAACTATAAATTATATTTATATTGAAGTTGGTTGTACAAAAATTTTAATTGTACCACTTATAATATCACGTTTTGCTCTTAGATCACGTCCATTGCGTTGTCATTGAATTGAAAAAAAAACTGCTAAGTAATTTAAATCATATCATACAAGCGTTGGTGGTGTAATGGTCAGCATAGTTGCCTTCCAAGCAGTTGATCCGGGTTCGATTCCCGGCCAACGCACACTTTTTGATAAATAATATAATTAAGTACGAGTATGCTTTTATAGAAAAAGGATTGCTGATACGATACAGCCCACCTGTTGATAAATGGATTTTGTAGTCCAAAGAAACATATTTCTATCCTCGATTGAGAATCAAAATGCAGATACTTTGTCACCTAGAAGACTATCTTGGTCTATATCATTACCAGTAAAACGACCGATTCTTGTCCATATGAAACTCGGCAGTATTATGCCCCAGGTTTACTTTAATATCCTATTTTCCGTTCGAGTTTGAACTATTCGTGCTGCAGTACAATAGTACAAACAAAAGTACAAAGCGTACAACAATTATTTCTATAGGATAAGAGTGATAAATATTTTTATACGTGGTAGAGTCATGTGGCAGCTATATAGTGGTATAGTTGTAGCAAGAAACGGTCGGCTCGACCGAGGGAGGACCACGCTCTCACAGATTACTACCTTAAAATAGCAGCTTAACACGGCTGTGTTTCGTGTGGTGAGTGTAGAGAACCGGAGACCCTTTTTACTGGACACGATGCATTAAATCTTAGTCCTCGCGGGTGACAACGCACCTGCATTTTGATTCTTTATTGAGAATAGTTATGGATGTCTATGGGTCACAGCAACCACTTACCATCAGGTGGACTGTGTGCTCGTTTGTTACCCTGTGTGTGCTGGTTTTTTTGTCTATAAAAAGACATCTACAAATAGGGCCCGATTTAGGCACAGGTTACTTAGACTAGAACCTAGGGCACAAGGTTCGAAGGGGTGCTGGGCTTGCCTTTGCAAGCAACACTTTGTACAAAACTATATTCCCTATAAATTATAGAGTAAGAGTCGTAAGTAGCAGGCTGTGATTAGTGGTGACGGGGATAGTGCACGTTATTGAGGGAGGGCAGGAGGTGCTCTTCAAACTAGATATGACACATTATTTTATTTTATCTAGCGGATGTACACAAAGTAATTTTTACCAACTTTAAGAGACATTCCAGCTTAATCCTCAGGGGTGACAAAGCATCTGTAGTTTGATTTTTAATTGAGGATAAATGGAGATGTCTGTGGGCCAAACTACTCACTAATTATGGGCAGTGCCAATGGTTTCTTGTTGGCTCTTCCCAGGACGGAGGTTTTTTTCGAACCAGTGGTAATTAAACAAAAGAGTGACTTTCAATAAGATGTATATGTAATCTGAATAAAAAATATTCTATTTTAATGGAAGCGTTAAGTTAGATAATGCTAAGCCTTATATATATCTTTATATATAAAAAGTACGTGTCACATTGTTTGTCCGCGATGAACTCCTAAACTATTGAATTGATTTCAATGAAATTGTACACACTGTATGCAGTTTGGTCCAACTTGAGAGACAGGATACTTTTTATCCCGATAAGTGACCTTCAAAATTTTTTTATTGCGTATTTAAGGATTTTTTTCATATGAAGGGTCCTCGGGAAGCGCAGAACGTCTGCATGGCCAGCTAGTTAACCATATTTTTTTTAACCATAATTGTACTCCTGAAATAGCTATCAATCATAAAAATGGAAAATAACCTACCGACTTCAAAAAAGAGACGGTACTCAATTCGACTGTATGTTTTTTATGTGTGTTACCTCATAACTTTTTAACATCCAGTGGTGAACCGATTTCGATGATTCTTTTATTTGAAAGCTGGAGCTTCACACGTGGTCCCATATGAATTTGATCAAGGTCTGATCAATAGTTTTTGAGTTATTCTTAATAATTCATATTGAAGTCAGTTGTACAAAATTTTTAATTTTATCATTTATAATATCACGTTTTGCTCTTAGGTCACGTTCATTACGTAGTCATTGAATTCAATAAAAATTGCTAAGTAATTTAAATTAGATCATACAAGCGTTGGTGGTGTAATGTAATGTGATAGTTGCCTTCCAAGCAGTTGATCCGGGTTCGATTCCCGGCCAACGCACACTTTTTGATTAATTAATATAATTATGTATGCTTTTATAGAAATAAAGGCTACTGATGCGAAACAGCCCACCTGTTGGTAAATGGATTCTGTAGTCCCAAGAAACATATTTCTATCCTCGATTGAAAATCTAAATGCAAATACTTTGTCACCTAGAAGACTATGATGGTCTACAGTAAAACGACCGATTCTCGTTGGATTGGCCATTTTATTATCATCCTTCTGCGTAGCATTGAAAGGAAGTTAATGGTTTTAGTATGTATGCCAACACGATAACTTCCGTTCCACTGGACCGATTGACTTTAAATTTGGTATATAAATACCTTGAGGTAGTAGCTCGGTCGAGTTTGAATATGGGTCCTGTAGGTCAAAGGGCACCAGAGATATGGGATTCACGCAGAAGGAAGTTGTTTTTCTTGAATTTACATTCAACTCGTTTATAAACTCATTTAACTATTACATTCGCTAATCACCCATTCACTAACACATTGGTCGCCTTCCAACTTCCGATTAACCGCTACCCCTTCAGTCTATGATCAATCTCCGCGTCGATAACGAGCCTGTACCCTTGAGTTCCGCAAAAATCCTTAAAAGGATTTCATCATAATTAGGAAGTTCATCCTAATACCGCATCAATAATTCACACACTCGTCCTTATGAAACTCGGCAGCATTATGCCGCTGGTCTAATCTAATATTCTATTTCCTGTTCGAGTTCGAACTATTCGTGCTACAGTCAATATACGGCTTCAACAAGACTCTCTCACGTACAACAATTATTTCTATAGGATAAGAGTGATAAACCAACACACAGTTCCCCTGATAGTAAGTGAATGCTGTGGCCCATAGACATCTACATCCAGGGCCTGATTTAGCCACAGGCTAATTAGGCAGAGCCTACAGCACAAGGTTCGGAAGGACGCTGAGCTTGCCTTTGCAAGCATCACTTTTGTACAGAACTAAAATTTGGTATAATATACCCTATAAATTGTAGAGTAAGAGCCGCAAGTAGCAGGCTGTGATTAGTGGTGACGGGGATAGTGCACGTAATTCGGGGAGGGCGGGAGGTGCTCTTCAAACTAAACATGACACATTTTTTTACTGCAAAGTAATTTTTACCAACTTTAAGAGGCATTCCATCTTAATCCTCAGGAGTGACAAAGCATCTGTGGTTTGATTCTTAATTGAGGATAAATGTAGATGTCTATGGGCCACAATGCCCACTAATCATATGCAGTGCCAATAGTTTCGTGCTGGTTTTTCCCAGGACAGAGGTTTTTCCGAACCAGTGGTAATTAAATAATTTAAAAATAAAAAATTTGTACAACCGACTCCAATATAAATTATTAAGAATAACTCAAAAACTATTGGTCAGACCAAATGTATATGGGACCACATGTGAAGCACCAGCTTTCGAATAAAAAAAGAATGATCAAAATCGGTTCACCCAATAAAAAGTTATGAGGTTACACACATAAAAAAAACATAGAGTCGAATTGTGTACCGCCTCCTTTTTGAAGTCTGTAGATTACTTTCCGTTTTTTTGATTGAGAGCTTTTTCAGGATTACAATTATAATTAAAAAAATATAATTAATAATTACCTATACAGAACAATAATGATGTAATATCAAACCAGGCCCAGCATTAACTAATTTAAAGCTCCCATTAAAATAGAATGTTTTTTATTCAGATTACATGTACTAAAGGAAAGGCTCTTTAGCTTTAGTCTCAGCTTATATCTGTTGATACGTAGTATTGCAATTTGAGACATGTCGCCTAAATGGATGATACCAATGTGGGTCTTGTATGTTTGGATTATTTAAAAATATATAAACTAATTTCTATAATCATCAGATCTCGTAAAAATGTATATGATACAGTCAAAACTCATAAACGGTCAAAACCACTTTTGACTGTGAAAATCAGGCAAAAATGGTTTTGACCGATGTCAAAAACAGTTTTGACTGATTTTTGTAGTCAGAAGTGGTTTTAACCAGCGCTCTTAGTCAAACGTGGTGTTGTCTAATTTAAACTTCTGATTGTCTGTCAAAACTCGCAATACCAGTTACAGTAGGTTAAGGTGCGGCTGGGGTGGCCTATGGGCCACCCTAAAGCCGTGTATATTACAACGATATAAAATATAATATTGAATAACTTGAACTTTTTAATTTCAGAAATTCAAAATGTATACAAAAAATATTAGTCAAAAGTGGTTTAGACTAATATTGTTTGTTCAAAACCACTTTTAACCAATGTGATTTGGTCAAAACCACTATTACACAATATTTTTGCACTTAAAAATGGTTTTGACAAACGTCCTCAGTCAAAACTATTTTTGACTGCAAAAAACTGTTAAAAGTGGTATTGACCAAAATTCTTAGTCAAAACTATTTTGCCCGATTTTTTTAGTCAAAATTTGTTTTGACCCGTTATAAATTTTGACTGTGACATAATATATAATTACGGTCCCGTATAGTAAGCATACTTTGAAAGACGTAGACTCTAAATATTAAAAAAAATCAACAAACTCTTCTACGACTAGCAACTGCTAAACCTATATAAAGAATATTATTTTAGCGCTTTGAATATAAAAAAATAAGGAAGATAAATGCAGTAACTTATTAAAATAATGACAATAATAAAGTTATTTTTCTTTATTTTCAGTGAACTAATCAACGGCGTTGGTGGTGTAATGGTCAGCATAGTTGCCTTCCAAGCAGTTGATCCGGGTTCGATTCCCGGCCAACGCACGTTTTTTGTTATCTTTATGTACCTATTTGCGGATTTATGCACTATGATTTATCTTTTTATATAAAATTTCGTTTTTATACTTTTTAATTATTGTCTATTATGGACGAAATTACATTGTTTTTTCTGGAAACCATCAAAGTACCTATAATTATACAAAACTATATCCTACCGTCCTCCTGCCATCCATCCACCGCTGATACTAAGTACTCCTACCGTTGATAGTAAGTACTGTCAAGGCATTTCCATAGAGAGTACTTACTATCAACTACAACGGTAGTTACTATCAACTACCGTTGTAGTTGATAGTAAGTACTCTCTATGGAAATGCCTAATAATAAATATACAGAGGCATTAGATTTTCAACATTTATTTTTTTACTGTTCTAAATAAAAAAATTCTACATCTTTGCCAGTCTTTTGCAACTAGAACTAAAGATTTCAACGATGCAAAGGACTTACCGACTTCAAGAATATGCAAACTTAGTTAACTTATTTTTTAATCGACTTTAAAAAGGAGGAGGTTCTCAATTCGAGTGTATGTTTTTTCTTGTATGTATGTTACACGATATCTTGGCAGATTGTAAACCAATTTTACCCTTATACCACATACATACCCTTCGGCAAATTGTACAGAAGTCCAAGGAGTACAATTTGCCACTATGTCTGGCGTATGTGGACTATGAGAAAGCCTTTGATTCCGTCGAAATTTGGGCGGTGTTGCAGTCCCTTCAGCGATGCCAAGTTGACTGTCGGTATATCGAAGTGTTGAAGTGCTTGTACAGTAGGGCTATGATGGCTATCCGAGTACAGAACCAGAGTACGAAACCTATCCAATTGCAGAGAGGTGTAAGACAGGGTGACGTCATATCCCCGAAACTCTTTACCGCTGCATTGGAAGATGTTTTCAAGCTTCTGGACTGGAAAGGATACGGTATCAACATCAATGGCGAGTACATCACTCACCTTCGATTTGCCGACGATATAGTCCTTATGGCAGAATCGCTGGAGGACCTAAGCACTATGCTCAATGACCTCAATAGTGTTTCCCAACGGATAGGTCTTAAGATGAACATGGACACAACAAAGATCATGTTTAATGTCCATGTCACACCTATGCCGGTAGTTGTTGGGAACACTAAGATCGAAGTTGTTGACGAGTATGTTTACCTGGGACAAATAGTCCGACTAGGTAAGTCCAACTTCGACCGAGAGGTCAATCGACGGATTCAACTCGGTTGGGCAGCGTTCGGGAAATTACGGCACATCTTCTCGTCAGGTATACCTCAAAACTTGAAAACGAGACTGTACACCCAGTGCGTGTTGCCAGTGATGACTTACGGAACTGAGACGTGGTCCTTCACTGCTGGCCGGATGAGGAAACTCAAGGTCACTCAGCGAGCTATGGAGAGGGCTATGCTCGGAGTTTCTCTGCGTGATAAACTCAGAAATGAGGATATCCGCAGTAGAACCAGAGTGACCGACATAGCCCAACGGATTAGTAAGCTGAAGTGGCAATGGGCCGGCCATATAGCTCGAAGAACCGACAACCGATGGGGAAGAAAGGTTCTCGAGTGGCAGCCTCGTACCGGCAGGCGAAGTGTAGGGCGTCCCCCCACTAGATGGAGTGACGACCTGGTAAGATATGCAGGAAGTCGATGGATGCAGGTGGCTCAGGACCGTGCTTTGTGGCATTCTTTGGGGGAGGCCTATGTTCAGCAGTGGACTTGTGAAGGGCTGTAATGATGATGATGATGATGATGAATGTCTCACTCCACAGGTCCAACTGATGACAGTGTGAAACATAACAAATGCACGAAGATGATGGTAAACATGGGCAAATCCTTGGTAGACCTTATCGTATTATATCTGTAGAAAATGGTGTTGGTTTAACTGGGGAAGAACCACGCTCAGAACAGTAATGAAAGAGCAAAAGTTAGTGCTACTGTGTTTTGTACGGTGAGTGATGAAACTTGGATACCGTTACTAGTAAAAAGGCCTTCTGTCTTAGTCAGGTTTTTTTTAAAGAATAAGGGTGACAAATGAGCACGCAGTCCATCTCATGGAAAGTTAACGCTGCTGTGGCTTATAGACATCTACATTTATACTTGATTCGGAATCAAAATGAAGATATACGTCACCACCCCTGAAGGCTAAGATGGAAACCTCGTTTTTAATAAAAAGGGTCTTCGATACTGTACACTCTCCATACGAAACACAGCAGCATTAAGCTGCTATTCTGTGAGAAGTAGTTCTAATCCTGTCTTACCCAACCGTACAGCAGATATATTCGTGCTACGACCATAATAAAGCTGCAGCTTAGCTCAACCACGTTTACATCTCTGTGTTTGGATTCTTAATCGCAGATAGATGAAGAATGACTATTCTATTATTGTCATGTGAGAATTAACAGAATGTAAACACCCCACATTTGGACTTGCCAGCGCAACTGACCTCTTACACAGTTAAAATTATTGGTGACCCGTCAAGTATTTTCTACTATCAAGTTTTTTTTTAAAACCTTCACACACTGATTTTCTCCTGTATCGTGCGAGTTTGCATACATACATTTCACAAGCGCAAACAATCACACCTAAAACAATTATTTATAAATCATTGTTGGGAATAAGGGTGAAAAATAAAAGGAAATACGAACAAATGAAGGAAGGTAAACTCCCACTTGTTCTCGCAGTATAAAGTATCGCGCAGGCGACTAAGAGTAATCAGATGGTAATTCTTTGATTCTCATTGTCGTTATTATTCCCGTTGGGCTAAAACATTACCTCTACACTGAGATTCTGCCTAAGTAAGACGAGCGACTTGACTCTGTTCGTTATAGTAGTTCTTATAGTGTAAGCAAGGAAGATCATATTGCTGTGAGACTGCTGCCCTGTGTTACATTGAGATGAGTAGGGTTGTATACTTTGTAATTATTTGGGTCCTAATAATAAGCAGGGTTTGTTACCGAGTAGTGTTCTTTTATTTAAATAATTTTGAGAATAATTTCTGACATAAGAAATGGAATAGTTTCTAATACCATACAAACACTTATTACGTGTGGAATTCGAACCCGCGGCCCTTTAGCGCTGCAACTCTGCGCCACAGAGCCTTCAAGTATTTTAAATTTAAAATAATATGTCAACAAGCTGGCCATATAACTCGAAGAACCCAAAACCGAGAAGAAAGAAACGTTGAGACATCCCCGCATGACATTCGTAAAGAGAATATCCGCAGAAGAGCAAGAGTAACTGACGTAAAATTTATATCATAACCAAATAATCATAACATAAATATCATAAGCAAGTACATAATATATAATTTAGTTACATTATTTTTATTAAATGACAATACAATTTACGAGAAGCATTCTAATAAAATTATAATATAGAAAATAAATAAATTGCAGACAGATTTATACCTCAGTTTCACCTCAGTTTTATTTATATACTTTTTTTTATAGGAGAGGGGGCAAACGAGCATGCGGCTCACCTGATGGTAAGTGACTACCGCCGCCCATGAACAACCGCAACACCAGGGGAATTGCAGATGCGTTGCCGGCCTTTTAAAAAGGAGTAGGCTCTTTTCTTGAAGGTCCCTAAGTCGTATCGGTCCGGAAAAATCGCTGGTGGTAAACTATTCCACAAGGAAGTTGTGCGAGGAAGAAAACATCTTTTAATTTAACTGTAGTGTAGTACATTTAATTGTATCTATAATATTTGTATACTTAAGGTTTGAAATTTGAATGCAGTGAAAGTAATTGTTTCTAAGATCTATTCTGTCTCATTATAGTCTGTTCGCTTAGTTGGCTTAGGTACGGTCGCCTTTCCCCCACGAACGGGTTCCCGCCTTGTCGTGGCGGGGGGGCTTAGTAGCCGTGGCTTGGTCAACCACGGTGAACGAAGAGGAACCCCTTGGCTGGCCCGAGGTGTAGGGCCGGCCCGAGGTGGCCACTCCAAGTGGGCTTGGCGAGCCCACTTCGGATGTGTGTCGGGGGGCTGCGGTGAGAGGGGAGTCCGCACCCTCTACCGCTGCAGCCGAGGTGGAGTCGCGGAGGAAGAGGAGTGTTGGTATGGCGATGCGTCACTCGCCCTATCCTCCGCGACTCAGACGGGGCCGCACCGTAAATTGATGCGGTGGTGGTGGGGCTGCGGGGGGAGAGGAGTGCCGGTATTGCAGGGCGCCGCGCTCCCCCTACCTCCGCAGCCGAATCTTGGTTGGTGGCGGAGCCATAGACCAGATCCGCCGCTGGGGTCAGGAAGGCTAGTGCTTCTGAGTGCTAGTTTTTCCTGGCTCCATGGCCTTCGCGCATCGGACACGGGGGTGTCCGATGCGCATGTGGAATTGGAGGCCGAGGAGGAGGGCGCGCCATGTGTTCTGGTGCGCCTTACCTGAGGAGGAGATGTGGGAGGAGTAGTCCTCTCCCGAGGGGAGGCCGCCATGGGACGGCCAACGCAGGTGGGGCCGCGGATGTGTGCGAAAGCGTTCCCGTGGCCCTGCCAATATGCGACGAAGGTGGAACACCGTGGGATTTTAGTCGGTGCGAGTCCGACATAACCCGTCTTTGCCCCCGCGAGGCGGGTATGCGTAGGCATTTCCAAATGTAAAAAAAAAGTACGGTCGCTTTTATATCGCGCTGCCTGGGCTTGTGCCGCATCTTGTCAAAGGCGCCGCTGCGACATCAAAGCTAACCGCGTGCAGCGTACAACCACAGGAAAATTTGGCACTTTAAAACGAAGCGCTGTAGTGAAAGGTTCATTACTACCTAACTTGTGTTTATTATTTATATTCATATTTTATTACATTAAAGCATAAAAATAAAATAGTATTCTATTTTGTACTTACAATCGAAAAACATTTACTGAACAAACGCAGTAAAAAGTAATAAAATAAAAGCAAAATAAGAAGTGTGCCTCCAGCGGTAACACTATCTCAACAAACAGACTATACGTTTATTACGTATTCACAAATAAAAATAAATTGAAATCAACGACTAAGTATATCTCGACTGAGAGCGAAGAAAGGTTCTCGAGTGGCAGCATCGAATTATAAAGCGCAGTGCTTGGCTATAACCCACTATATGCGGTGATAACTGACGACCCGATGAAACATGCAGATAGTTGAGGGATGTGGTTCAGGAACGTACATTGTGGCAACCTCTGGGGGAGGTCTATGTTCAGCAGTGGACTGGTGATGGGCTCTAGTGACAGTGATAATATGGAATTGTACCACTGCCGTGGGGTGGTGACTGAAGAGATCTCATCACACCATTACGTCTTGTGGGTGTCGTAGGAGGTGATTATAGTAATGCCAAAAAGGTCCCATGACTTTCAATACATAGTATACTCAGACCAACATCGGGTTTTATCATTTACGGTGTGAGATGTCCAGTACTGCGATTGCCAAACCGCTTGCCAAGCATGGCGATAAAAGCAAGTCCTCTCTACAACAGAGGTCCATAGCCAGCGGTGAACTTTTAATAGATGAAGTTGTAGAAAACTAAAATGCAAAGTACCTTTTTTAAATAGAATAAGACTGACAAACGAGTTAACAGCCTCCCTGATAGTATGTGGATGTTGTGGCCCATAGGCATCTACATTTATCCTCGTTTAAGAATGAAAATGCAGATACGTTGTCACCCCTGAAAACTGAGATGGAATGCCTCGTTTCCAGTAAAAAGTGTATCCAGTTCTCTACACTCACTATACGAAACATAGCAGCATTAATTGCTTAGTATTTATAATGTTAATAAAATAATAACATTTTGTGACATTTCATTGCGTTTAATCATTTTTTTCCTTTTTTATTTGTGATATAAGAAAAGCCTATTCATTTTAAGAGATTTCCTATTTTTACGGAACTCCTGTATTAAAAATTAAATTTTAAGTTACAGATATTGTATACAGACCTGCCCCCATTAGTGAGAAAAAAGATGTTTTACTTCTGTAAATAATTAAAAATTAAAAATTTTGTACAACCGACTTCAATGCACATTATTAACAATAACACAAAAACTATTCATATTCATATTATTTATTGCATCCATAATGTTACAGTTAAGGTGTTGAGAACATTTTAAATTTTAACCTAAAACTATGAGATCATTATGGGCCCTGCAGGGCTCGGCAATTAAGAAAGAGGAGGGCCATTATAATGAAATAATAATGATAAATACACTTTGAAATAAAAATAGAATTAACATAGTAGGTAGGTATTTAAAATTTATCATGTATTCGTGAGAGCGTGGTCCTACGCCGTCCGAGCCGACCCACAGAGTACATTATATATTACAGAGCCGACCGATTCGTGCTACAACCATAATACAGCGTGGCTCTACCACGTACCCAAAGAGAATATAATCACTACGTTTAACGTACCTACTAAAATGCTTTAATCCTTTACACTATGTCTTAGTGCCTACTTCTAATAATATAGCGATAATAATAGCGAAGTAATTGACCTATTTTATTCGTACAATTGTAATTTTTTATTTGTTTATAATATATTTTACACTATTAATAAATTTTAACTGATGGATGATGATTGAACAAGTGGTAAAATTAAGAAAAGTACAACCGACTTCAGTATAAATAAGATGAGAACATCACCAACGTAGTCGAAGTCAATTAAATACATTAATTGTAACTCAAAAACTACTCGTCAGATCTTGAATAAATTTATATGGAACAACATGAGAAGCACCAGCTTTAAAAAAAAGAGTTACCAAAATTTTGTCACATAGAAAAAAGTCCTGAGGTCCTTACACATAGGCACAGAAGTCCTTACACACATAAATAATTTAAAAAAAATGAAGTCGAATTGACTGCCTCCTCCTTTTTTAAGTCGTTTAAAAATGGACCCTCACACATTATTTTTTTATTTTTTTTTTCTTAAAAAAAGTTACCCTCGTACTAGGATTTTCTCCTGTGTCGTAGAGGCAGTTTACAAACATAAATTGCACGAGGACAAACATCCAGACTCGTAACAATTATTTGTAGGCCGTACAAATACTTGTTCCGTGCGGGATTCGAACCCGCAGCCCCCAGCGCAACAACTCATTGCTAAGCCACTGCGCCACGCAGCCGTCAAATAAATATATAGTAAATTAATCCGTTACAGCGTGTTAAAGTCCACTGCTGAATATAGTCCCCCATAGGTTGCACCACAAAAAGGATATTAGCCCCAGTTTCTTGGTGGGTTGGCAAGCACATTTTTTTATTTTCTTGTTTATATTAAAAAGAAGATGCTACCCATCTCTTGATTCCCCCAAGTCACGTCTTACGACACCCCCTACACGATATGTGGTGGTGGAAAGTCTAACACAGTGACTGTGTATTGCATGATGCATTAAATAATTGTTTTTCATTCTTGTTAGTATCGGCGTTGGTGGTGTAATGGTCAGCATAGTTGCCTTCCAAGCAGTTGATCCGGGTTCGATTCCCGGCCAACGCACACTTTTTATTTATGAACAGCGTAAGAAAAGTAAAGTTTAAGCCTATTTATTTCCCTCTACTGGACACAGGCCTTCCCTCATTTCTAAGAGGGTTCGAGGGCAAGAACCGCACTGCCCGAATGCGTTTTGGCGGACTTTACATATCTTCAAAATATTTTTTACTTATTTCTCAGACATGCGGATGTCCCCGCGATGTTATGCTCCATCGCCGAGCTCGTGGTAAATTAGCACTTATAATATCAATCAACAATTCCATTGGTGCCGGCGAGATTCGAAGCAGCCTTGCTCGCATTTACAGAGAGCGCTTAGCCCTACAATGGCTCTGTCACAGCGTGGTTCATTCAAAGACTTTCATTTTGCAGCTCGAGAATAAGTAAGGATATCCACTACCCCATATCGTTGTGATGGTGTCGTAAGAAGCGACCGATGACAACATATCAGATGGGCAGCAGCGTCTTCCTAATAACAAATAAAATTATAGTCAGTAGAAATGCAAACATGAAGAGCCATGCTGCAACTATACTACTAATAAGTAGTATAGTTACAGCTCGAATGGGTCGGCTTGGCCGGGGAAGGACCACGCTCTCACAGAATACCAGCGCAAAATAGGAGCGTAACACTGCTGTGTTTCACATGGTGAGAGTAGAGAACCGGAGACATTTTTTACTAGAACTGAGACATTCCATTTGGCGACGCATCTGCACTTTGATTCGTAATCGAGATTAGATGTAGATGTCTATGGGACACAGAAACCACTTACCATCAGGTGGAATGTGTGCTCGTTTGTCACCCTTATCCTATAAAAAACAATTTAAAATTTAAAAAAATTGTACAACTGACTTCATTATAAATTATTAAGAATAACTCAAAAACTATTGGATAGACCTTGATAAAATTTATATGGGACTATATAAGAAGTACCAGCTTTCAAATAAAAAAGAATCATCGAAACCGGTTTACCCAGTAAAAAGTTATGAGCATAACACACATAAAAAAAAACGTACAGTGGAATTGAGTACCTCCTTCTGTTTGAAGTCGGTAGAAGAAGCAGTGAACTTTTGATGGACTGTAACAATTTGCAGGTCAACTCTATCTTCTGGGCATTCCCTACGCACGAATCAAATTTATATGAGCAGCCCATACATGTGATAAATGTCCCACTACTGGACCAATCTCCACCGCGCTGCCCCGATGTCTTGTGTCAAACTATGGGCTGTTTTTTTTTAATTTCTTACAAAGAAAACATAACAACATGCGGCATTCCAATAGTGGCTTTCTGTCGCTACCAAACACACGGTAATTCAATACTTAAAATTTCAGTTCTTGTCTTCATAGGCCCCACTAACAAATTAAGCATATAAGTGCACTATGAATCTTTAAAAATAAATCTTGATAATTTAAAAACAGGTTACCAAAATTATGCGTTGGCCGGGAATCGAACCCGGATCAATTGCTTGGAAGGCAACTATGCTGACCATTACACCACCAACGCTTGTATGATCTAATTTAAATTACTTAGCAGTTTTAAATGAATTCAATGACAACGCAATGAACGTGATCTAAGAGAAAAACGTGATATTAAAATTATTCACATTTTTACTAAACCTCAACGGCTTTGACAGCTCCATGGCGCAGTGGCTTAGCGATGACTTGCAGCGCTGAGAGCTGCGGGTTCGAATCCCGCACGGTACGAGTATTTGTATGACCTACAAATACTTTACGTGATAGAACCAAGCTATAGCCACCCATTCATGCTACAACCATAATATATGGTTGTAGCATGAATAGCTCGGCTCTCACTGAACACCAGCGTAAAATAGCAGCTGTATGCTGCTGTGTTTCGTTCGGTGAGTGTAGAGAACTGGAAACAGATTTTACTGGAAACGACGCATTCCATCTTAGTACTCAAGGGTGACAACGCATCTGCATTTTGATTCCTAACTGAGGATAGATGTAGCCTATGGGCCACCCTCAGAATCTACTTGCCATCAGGTGTACTGTGTGCTTATTTGTCGCCCTTATTATATAAAAAGAAAATAATATACGTTGGCTGGACTCAGTATTATCATTATAGTGGAAACAACAACTCGATGTTATAAAAATTGATGTTATGAAAATGAAAACACATCTGTATTTTGATTATTTATTGAGCATAGATGTAAATAGCTATGGGTCACAGCAACCACTTAACAGCAGGTGGACTGTGTGCTCGTTTGTCACCCTTATCCTATAAACATTTTGAAATTAAAAACAAAAGTGTGCGTTGGCCGGGAATCGAACCCGGATCAACTGCTTGGAAGGCAACTATGCTGACCATTACACCACCAACGCTTTTGTGAACAGAGTTGAAAAAAACTCACGTATGAAGCGTATCGATTCAAGTGTTTATACAGCTTGCTTGCAGCCTTTGCATTGTGTAGCAAACATACTGAAAAGCCGTTCCATGTAATGGCGGTGTAAGAATATCCACTACCCTATATTGTCCCGTGGGTGCATTAAGACGCGACAGAGGTAAACTGAAACTGATGATGGGCATTGACCTGATAACACCTCAAAATAATTAAAAAAAACTGCATTGCAAACCCGCGTGCCAAGCATGGTTTTAATCGTGGTAGAGCCACGCTGCAGGTATGTATATATAGCAGCTTAATGCTACTATGTTTCGTGTGGTGAGTGTAGAGAACCGGAGACCCTTTTTACTGGAAAAGAGGCATTCCATCTTAGTCTTCACGGTTGACAACGCATCTGCATTTTGATTCGCAAACGAGGATAAATATAGACGTCTATGGGTCACAGCAATCACTTACCATCGGGTGAACTGTGTGCTCCCTTGTCACCATCAGCCTATAAAAAAGTTAACTATGGCAAAATCATCCCAATGACAGTGACAATATGAAAGAGGCCTTTGTTCAGCAGTGGACTTCAATAAGCTGTGATGGATGGATGTATAGAAGATAATCTACCGGGAGCACATCACGCACTGAAAGGTGGAATTATTAAATCAACAGTAACGTTACAACCATGGCAAATATCCTCCCTATGAGGCAATCTATGGGGGAGGACTATGTTCAGCAATGGACTTTATAGACTGTGATGGATGCACAAAAAATATTGTACCAGGAGCACATGACCCACTGAGAGATGAAATTATTAAATCAACAGTAACATTATAACTATGGCAAATATACCCCTATGAGGCAACTTATAAAGGAGGCCTATGTTCAGCAATGGACTTTTATAGACTGGAATTGATGGATGATGGATAAAAAAGGCCATTTATAAGACATTAATCTATTAACCGATATCAATATCAAATTAAATATAAAACACAAAAAATTTTTGTACCTACATAGGTACAAACATTTTTTGTGTTTTATATTTAATTACATTTAATTTAGATTATAACGGACATCCGTTATAGACTTTGAAACCCATCCAACATTTCGATTCTTAATCGAGTATAGATGTCTATGGGCCACAGCATCCACTTAGTTATGTGCTTAGTCGCCCCCAATCCGATACTTGGTTCAGCAAAGACTCGACTTCAGACACAAATTTGTTCCGGTACTCGGCGACGTTTTCCCGAGAAATATTGGCACAGCCGGTGTATAGAGCATCACCAGTGCTGTCATCTGCATAGCAATGAATGTTACCAGTTAACAACATATCATTGATATGCAGAAGAAACAGCGTTGGTGATATCACACAGCCTTGTGGAACACCAGCGTTAATAAGCTTGTAGTTGGAGCATGCACCGTCTACAACGACCTTGATGATCCGATCTGCAACGAAGCTGGTGATCCATTTGCACAATTTCTCGGGAAGCCCATAGGAAGGAAGCTTCGAAAGAAGCGCTTTGTACCAAACCCGATCATAGGCCTTCGCAATGTCCAAACTAACGGCCAACGCTTCTCCCTTGGACTCTACTGCCTCCGCCACCATCATATGGGTCAGGTAGAGCAGAAGATCACCAGCTGATCGATCCCGACGAAAACCGTATTGGCAGTCACTAATCAGCTGGTGATCCTCAAGGTGCCGCATGAGCTGGCAGTTAATAATGGATTCCATTATTTTGGAGGACAAGGAGGTGATGGCGATAGGCTTGTAGTTGGATGGGTCTGAGCGGTTGCCTTTTTTAGGGATCGGGTGGACAAAAGCTGTCTTCCATGAATTCGGGACTACGCCATGGGAGTAGGAGTACCGGAAAAGACGCGTTAGGACCGGTGTCAACTCCGGAGCACACGTCCTCAGCACAAATGGGGGGATTCGGTCAGGCCTTTTTAAGTGTGCTGGTGTTTACATCCCGAGTCGCCGAAGCCGCAGCTCAAGCTTGATAACACTTCTGCTTACTGCGCAATGCAGTCTTACAGGAGCGACCAAACCAAGGCTCAGATCTGCCTCCGATGGGTACCACAGATGATGGAATAAATAGTTCCATTCCCTGAACCACCATATCAGTGACAGAGGCAGCCACAGCGCTGGGATCATCCAGGGAGAAGCAAACCTGCCCCCATGGGTAGGATGCAAAGAAAGACCGCATTCCGTCCCACTCCGCTGACCTGTAATGCCAAACACGGCGGCAATCTGCACAACGCAACCGCGAGGGGAGCGTGAGTGGCACCACACTCCGGATCAGACAATGGTCCGAAGAGCCGAGAGGGTCATCGACGGAAACCTGATATTCGTCCGGATGAGAGGTCAGCAGAAGTTCCAACAGGGAATGTGTATGATCCTCCACATCTGGAATCCGCGTAGGCGAAGTATCCAGTTGTATCAGACCATATGCCAAGGCAAAGTCATAAGCAGATCTCCCCGCATGATCGGTTAAACGTGAACCGAGCCATTCGGCGTGGTGGACGTTAAAATCGCCCAGGATCACGATCTCTGCGGATGGGACCATTTGTAGCAAGGAATCTGTAGCCATTTGGACGTGGTCGATGAGTCGGTCTGTTTCGGAATTACCGCTATGGGACCTATAGAGGCACCCGTAGACGCGCGGATGGTCATCGCTGTCTACGCGTAGCCAAAGGATGGACAGGTCCGAACCTTCTAGACTGCCGAGGCGTCGAGAACAGACTTCCTCTCTGACATACACGCAAACTCCAGTCGGAAGTACAAAGGATTGCTCCAATTTGTACCCCGGGTAGGAGAGATACGAAGTATCAGCCGGAGAGGACACCTGCGTCTCGGTCAGAAAAAACAAGGCCGGCTTCGCTGTCTCGAGATGGCAGTGGACGGCGTTTAGTTTCAAGTGAAGTCCCCTGATGTTGCAGAAATTCACGGATAGCGTAGCAGGGGTCGCCTTGGTATTGTTGCTCAGTTTGCCCCGAGCAGTTATGTTTCTGAGCGGAATTTCGCCCCCCCCCCCTCCCAAAATACGCGGGGCAGCCTGAGCACCCACGCTCAGGAGTGAAATAACATGGTCGTGGATGCTCAGCGAGGGATTCTCCAGTGGTGCTGGTACCCTAATGGGGTAGTCTTTGGTGTAATTCCGTTACCATGTTGATGGGGGCAGTGGGGGGGGGGGGGGGGAATTGGGCCTCCGGCCACCTGCACTCACCAGACGAAACGCAGAAGCAGAGCTTACTACTTCACGCCGGTATTCTGTGAGGTCGTGGTACCAACCCGGCTCGAGCCAGCCCATACGTGCAACAGCCAAAAAATGCCGCGTGGCTCTACCACCGTTTCCAGGTAGAGCAATGCTGCAGTTATATTATGGTTCTAGCATGAATGAAACGGCTCGACCGGGAAAGGGCCACGCTCTCACAGAATACCATCGCTTTTCGGCGCTTTACCTCATCCATGGTCTCGGGGGATTGAGATGTTTGACGTCCTGTCGTCATAGTTAACAAAGGCTTTCTTATAATATTTAAAAGTTTTATTTCAGTTCAATCCCTAGAAGACACAAATTTCCGCGTTTATCGCTAAAAAGAATTCCTTGGTCGTATCGCCTCAGTTTCAAGTCCCCTTGCTGCCTCAGCTAGCATCGTAATTCTCGGCATGACATATCGAATAGTGTGCTGTTCTCATCTCTGGGTTGGCGCACCCCAGTGCCAGCTCGTTACACTTGACCGCATCCAATTTCTGATTGGCTCGATTCACTGGTGCTGCGTAGGGATTTTGCATCCCTTTGCATTTTCCATCGAATTTACCAACGGGAGTGCTCTGAGGAATTGATCGGATTAATTCCAGCCGCCAAACTTTACGAATGCACATCGCGTCAAAATTCACGACACCATCCTCACCATCTGTATGTTTGGCGTTCCATCACTGTGTGTTTTACTAGGAGTTTTATTCCTCGTAAAACTTCTCGGTGGAATTTTTTTACTTTGTTTGATTTTTCCGGACCGATACGTTTTATGGACCTTTAAGAAAAGAGCTTACTTCTTTCTAAAAGGCCGTCAGCACACCTGCAATTCCCCTGGTGTTGCAGATGTTCATGGGCGGTGTTAGTCACTTACCATCGGGTGAGCCGCATGCTCGTTTGCCCCCTCTTCTATAAAAAATGCCACTGTTTTTCGTATTGTGAGTGTAGAGAACCGGAAACCCTTTTTACTGGAGACGGGGTATTCCATCTTAGTCCTCAGGGGTGACAACGCATTTGCATTTTGATTCTTAACTGAGGATAGATGTAGTCTGTGGGCCACCCACAAAATCCATTTGCCAGGTAGACTGTTTGCTCTTGGACTTAATATGTACTGTTATTATAGTGGAGACAACTTGATGTTATAAAAATTTGAAAGTAAAACAAAAGTATGCGTTGGCCGGGAATCGAACCCGGATCAACTGCTTGGAAGGCAACTATGCTGACCATTACACCACCAACGCTGTTGTGAACAGCGTTGAAAAATACTCACGTGTGCGTATTGATTCGAGTATTTATTCAGCTTGCTTACAGGCTTTGCATTGTGTAGTATATACATAACTAAAGGGCCATTTCGTGTAGCGGCGGTGTAAGAATATCCACTACCCCATATCGAGCCTTGATGTCTGAAGACGTGACAGAGGGAAACTGAAACAGAAGATTGGCATCGATATAAGCTGTGATGGATGGATGTATAGAAGATAATCTACCAGGAGCACACGACCCGCTGAGAGGTGAAATTCAACAGTTACATTACAACTATGGCAAATATCTCCCCTATGAGGCAATCTATGGGTAGGCCTATGTGCAGGAGTGGACTTTTATAAGCTGTAATTGGAGGATTATGGATGAAAAAGGCCATTTATAAGACATTAATTTTATAAATAGCTAATAAGATACCAATCTATAAATTTATAAATCTATTAACCCATATCAATATCAAATTAAATATAAAACACAAAAAATGTTTATACATATGTCCGTTATAGACTTTGAAATCATCAAACCGATGTGTTCCAAACCAGTATCATTAAAAAGGTATGGACATGGCAAAACTATAATGGTTCCTTGTTTTGTAACTACGAAACCCTAAAAATGGGCTTCGGTTTGTCACTCATCATACGAAACACAGCATACATTGTGCTTATATTTCATGCTGTTTTACGTCGTGGAGCCGTGCTGCAGCTAGTTTACGGTTGTAGCACGACTGTGTCGATTCGACCGGGGTCGGTCAACGCTCTCACAGAATAACCACGTAAAATAGCAGCGTAATGCTGGTTTGTTTCATATTGTGAATAACCGGATACCGTTCTTACTAACCTGCGTTTTGTCCATGTTCATCTGATAACCTATCCGTTGGGAGACCCCGATTGAGGTCGCTGAGCATAGTGCTTAGATACTCCAGTGATTCTGCCATGAGGACTATATCGTCTTTTAGAAAAATTTACTTCGCAAATATCAATTCAATTATCAAAATTTTTTTCTAAAGGCTTTTATATAATGGATTTCCGCAAAGTAACGCCTGATTCTATTAACTATATCGTCGGCAAATCGAAGGTGAGTAATGTCCTAGTAAAAATTAATATTAAGTAAATTAAAATGAATCTTAAAAAACCTAGATGTACCTTTTTGTAAATACAAGTTGGCTGAAATAAACAATATTATAATTATGGTGGAAGAAACAAATTGTTGTTATAATTGTTTTAAATTATGATAGCAAAAAACGTGCGTTGGCCGGGAATCGAACCCAGATCAACTGCTTGGAAGGCACGAGGCACCTACAGGTGATGTAGACTCTGCGGTGTGATCGCTAAGTCAACTGACTTAGCGGTCAGCCACAACAAATCGCTGTTATATTTTTTTTAAATTATAATAACAAAACACGTGCGTTGGCCGGGAATCGAACCCGGATCAACTGCTTGGAAGGCAACTATGCTGACCATTACACCACCAACGCAGCTGTTAACAGCGTTGAAAACAACTCACTTGTGAAGATTTTACAAATTCAATTGTTTATTCAGCTTGCTTGCAGCCTTAGCATTATGTAGTACCTATATAATAACTCAAAAGCCTTTATTTAAAACCACATCAACATCAAATAAAATATAAGACACCAAAAATATTTCTACCTATGTCCGTTATAGACTGCAACCATCCAACCGATGTGCCCCAAACCGGTTTCATTAGAAAGGCAATAATGCGAAGATGACTCTAGACCACTAAAACAATGCATTAGGCATTATATAAAAAGTTACTAAGTAAACAAATTTTTCTTTTTTTTCCAAAAAATAAACAAATTGTATAATGATTTCTTATATTTACGCGAACACTACACATTTAAATTAAACTAATTTTACGGATTTAAATCCGTAACTTATCATCATATGTTATTGACTGATTATATATTCCCGACGTTTCGAGCAATTTGCAGCACCCATGGTCACGGGAGGGACTGAGGTGTATGAAGTCTCAATGTCATAGTTAACCACAGCTACCGCCAGATTAGAAATTATTAATTATTGTTCCGATCTACGCAGTATGAACTTACAGTATCTTGAAGTCTTACAGTTGTATGCTTGGGTTAGGATTTAATTTTTTAATTATGGGATCCCAAGCAGATGGTAGCACCCAGCCATCTTCTCTATTGAAATTAGGATGTTTTTAATTTCAATAGCCTCGCGAATCATCCTTGGAAGGAATCGGTGTTCTTTAGCGAGGATTTGTCGTCTATCAAATCTAATGTAGTGACGGGGGCGATCCTGTACGTATTCACAGACTGCAGACTTCCCGGAGTCGACCTCTTCACATCAACTATGTGTTCTTTAACGCGGGTTTTTATGGATCTGTTAGTTTGTCCTATATAAGAGAGACCACATTCACAATCAAGCTTGTACACTCCTGCATCTTGTCATTACACTTGACTGATGGTAAAAACTTACTAATCTTCTTCAGCGGCTTGAAATATGTTTTAATGGAAGCACGCTTCAAGATGTAGTCAATATTGTCAGTGACACCTCTGACACGTTCACTGTGACGTAGGCACGGGACCTGAAGCTTATTGTGGTGCAAAACTTGCTTGACGTAGTGGAGCTCGGCGACCAGGTGTTTACTGTCACAGATCCCAAGTGCTCTCTGAAACAAAGATTTACCCGCGGTAGCTAACTATGAAGGATGGCGATGAGAACCACCGTTTAAATATCTATCTGTATGGGTCTTTTTCCTATACACAGTATGGCTCAAGGTGTTTGATAACACCTTGAGCTTGTGTTAGTAATTCGGAATCCTGTCTAGAAAAGCTAAACAATTGTTTGCCTCTAACTCCATTGTGAACTGAATTTTAGAATTGATGGAGTTAAGATGGTCTAAAAATGCAGTTACTTTATCTAAAGGTAGAATTGCGAAAGTGCCGTTTACATACCGCTTGTAGAATTTTGGGTTTACGGGAGAAGTAAGCAGGGCTTCCTCCTCAAAGTCTTCCATGAATATATCTACGACAATGGGAGATACAAGTGAGCCCATCGCCAGTTCAACTCCAACCCGCTCGCCAAGCGTAGCAACTATGGCAATATACCCCCCAAATGAAGGCAATAAAGTTGTTAAGAGACGGCCCCCAGTCCCCGGCGGCCCCGCTATTCCTGGCATCGGTAGCGACTATGGTAACGGCGGGTCAGGGGGTGCTAAGAATCTCCGGTGGAGGTTCGGTTGCCACCAACGACGAATCGATCTGGCAGCGTATAACGCACGCACCCTGAGGACTGACGAGAAGATCCTGGAGCTGGAAGAAGAGATGGACAAGTTGCGCTGGAATGTCATATGATTATCCGAAGTCCGAAGAGAGGGGGAGGACACGGTAATCCTCGAATCCGGCAATTTGTTCTATCACCGGGAGGGCGAACATATGTCCCAAGGAGGTGTCAGATTTATCGTCCACAAGTCTCTCGTTAACAACGTTGTAAAGATCGGGAGTGTGTCGACGAGGGTTGCGTACCTTATACTCAGAATCACCAAACGGTATTCGCTGAAGGTTATACAGGTTTACGCACCAACCTCGGCACACCCCGATGAGGAGGTGGAGGAAATGTATGAGGATATCTCTAGAGCCATTTCCTCCAAAACCCACTATACGGTGTTAATGGGAGACTTCAACGCAAAACTAGGCACAAGAGAGAACGGTGAGCTGAAAGTAGGGAATTTCGGAATAGGGCAACGGAACCCAAGGGGCCAGGAGCTGGTCGACTTCATGGAGAAAGAGGGACTCTTTATGATTAACTCTTTCTTCCAGAAGCGGACCCAAAGGAAGTGGACCTGGTTGAGCCCCGAGAGTTCGACAAAAAATGAGATTGACTTCATTATGACAACCAGACGACAACTGTTCAGTGATGTCTCAGTGATCACGAGGGTGAAAACCGGCAGCGATCACTGAATAGTGAGAGGCATATTGAACCTAAACGTTTAGTTGGAGAGGTCACGTCTAATGAAGTCAGCGCTCCGTCCCTCTCGTGCTCTAATCCAAAGTCCCGAAACCTTTCAGCTCGAGCTACAAAACCGTTTTCAGTGCCTAGAAGATTGCAATGCAGTGGGCGATATGAATGACAAGCTAGTGGAAACTGTCCATGCGGTCGGAGCTAAGTTTTGCAAGACTCGCCGCAAAGAAACACAAAAACTCTCTGATCACACTCTTAATCTCATGGCTGTTAGACGGGAAATGAAGCTGCAGTCTTCAGTAGATTTGACAGCATATAGGTAACTGAATAGACAGATCTCCAAATGCATGCGGCGGGACTTACCCAACTTCAATTCAGCTTGTATTGAAGAAGCGATCGAGCGGAACCAGGGCTCCAAAGTCTTTGCTAGAGATCTGTCTGCCAGAAAGAGCCAACTGCCGAAGCTGAAGACCGAGTGTAGCAGCGTCGTTTCCAGGACACCTGAGATTTTGAGTGAGATTGAGAGGCTCTATGGGCACCTGTATAACAAATCATCGTTGGAGCCACACGTAAGTGTGAGTAACGATTCGAGAGCGAGTCTTATCCGACACTATTCCGAAGATATCTCGGACGTTAGTCTGAGCGAGATTAGAATGGCTCTCCAGCACCTTATAAACGGTGGTAGAGCCACGCAGCAGTTTTTTCTGTTGCACGTATGGGCCGGCTCGAGCCGGGTTGGTACCACGACCTCACAGAATACCGGCCTGAAGTAGAGGCTCTGCTTGTGCGTTTCATCTGGTGAGTGCAGGTGGCCGGAGGCCCAATTCCTCCCCCCCTCCACATTAACATGGTAGCGGAATTACACGACAGACTACCCCAGGAGGGTACTAGTAACCCTGGAGAATCCCTCGCTGAGCATCCACGACGAAGTTATTATAATCCTGAGCGTGGGTGCACAGGCTGCCCCGCGTATTCTGTGGGGGGGGGGGGCAAAATTCCGCTCAAAAACATAACTGCTCGGGGCAAACTGAGCAACAATACCAAGGCGACCCCTGCCACGATATCCGTAAATTTCTGCAACATCAGGGGACTTCACTCTAACCTAAACGCCGTCCACTACCATCTCGAGACGGCGAAGCCGGCCTTGCTCTTTCTGACCGAGACGCAGGTTTCCTCTCCGGCTGATATTTCGTATCTCTCCTACCCGGGGTACAAATTGGAGCACTCCTTTGTGCCTCGGGCTGGAGTTTGCGTGTATGTCAGAGAGGACATCTGTTCTCGACGCCTCGGCAGTCTTGAAGGTTCGGACCTGTCCATCCTTTGGCTACGCGTAGACGGCGACGACCTTCCGCGCGTCTACGGGTGCCTCTATAGGTCCCATAGCGGTAATGCCGAAACAGACCGACTCATCGACCACGTCCAAATGGCTACAGATTCCTTGCTACAACAGGTCCCATCCGCAGAGATCGTGATCCTTGGCGATTTTTACGCCCACCATGCCGAATGACTCGGTTCACGTTTAACCGATCATGCGTGGAGATCTGTTTATGACTTTGCCTTGGAATATAGTCTGACACAACTGGTTACTTCGCCTACGCGGATTCCAGATGTGGAGAATCATACACCTTCCCTGTTGGACATTCTGCTGACCTCTCATCCGGAAGGATATCAGGTTTCCGTCGATGCCCCACGCGGCTCTTAGGACCATTGTCTGATCCGGAGTGTGGTGCCACTCACGCTTCCTTTGCGGTTGCGTTCTGCAGGTTGCCGCCATGTTCGGCATTACAGGTCGGCGGATTGGGACGGAATGCGGTCTTTCTTTGCATCCTACCCATGGAGGCGGGTTTGCTTCTTGCCGGATGATCCCAGCGCTGTTGCTGACTCTGTCATTGATGTGGTGCTATAGGGAATGGAACTATTTATTCCATCATCTGTGGTACCCATCGGAGGCAGATCTCAGCCTTGGTTTGGTCGCTCCTGTAAGACTGCATTACGCAGTAAGCAGGAGTGTTACCAAGTCTGGGCTGCGGCTTCGGCGACACGGGATGTATACACCAGCACACTTAAAAAGAAGTATAACTTCGCCTCCAGGTCCTTCAAAAGAGTTATTGCCAGGGCAAAGTCAGAGCACATAGGCAGAATTGGCGAGAAACTAGTTCGCCTTCCTTCGGGAACCCTTGCATTCTGGTCTCTCACCAAGGCTGTCCAAAGGAATTTCTGTAAGCCATCACTACCATCTCTGCACAGGGAGGACGACTCACTGGCCCAAGCCGCAAAAGACAAAGCCGACCTTTTAGGCTCCCTTTTTGCGTTCAACTCGACTCTTGATGACGGTGGGAAAACACCGCCGACCATCCCGCGGTGTGAGTGCTCCATGCCGGATGTGCTGTTCTCACAGCGCTCGGTTCGCAAAGCACTCCTCTCTCTGGACATCCAGAAGTCGAGTAGGCCTGACCGAATTCCCCCAATTGTGCTGAGGACGTGTGCTCCGCAGTTGGCACCGGTCCTAACGCGTCTTTTCCGGTACTCCTACTCCCAAGGCGTAGTCCCGAATTCATGGAAGACAGCTTTTGTCCACCCGATCTCTAAAAAAGGCGACCGCTCAGACCCGTCCAACTATAGGCCTATCGCGATCACCTCCTTGTTCTCCAAAATAATGGAATCCATTATTAACTGCCAGCTCATCCGGTACCTTGTGGATCACCAGCTGATTAGTGATTGCCAATACGGTTTTCGCCGGGGTCGATCAGCTGGTAATTTTCTGGTCTACCTGATCCATAGATGGGCGGAGGCAGTAGAGTCCAAGGGGGAGGCGTTGGCCGTTAGTCTGGACATTGCGAAGGCCTTCGATCGGGTCTGGCACAAAGCGCTTCTTTCGAAGCTCCCTTCCTATGGGCTTCTCGAGAAATTGTGCAATTGGATCACCAGCTTCCTTGCAAATCGGAGCATCAAGGTCGTTGTAGACGGTGCATGTTCTGACTACTAGCCTATTAACGCTGGTGTTCCACAAGGCTATGTGCTATCACCAACGCTGTTGCTTCTGCATATCAATGATATGTTGCTAACTGGTAACATTCATTGCTATGCGGATGACAGCACTGGTGATGCTCTATACACCGGCCGTGCCAATATTTCTCGGGAAAACGTCGCCGAGTACCAGAACAAACTTGTGTCTGAAGTCGAGTCTTTGCTGTACAAAGTCTCGGATTGAGGGCGAATAAATCTTGTCCAGTTTAATCCTCAGAAGACACAAGTTTTTAGACGTTTACCGCTAAAAAGAACCCCTTTGTCGTATTTTCTCAGTTTCAAGGCACTCCCCTTCTTGCCTCAACCAGTATCGGTATCCTCGGAGTCGACATATCGAGTGACGTGCAGTTTCGTGGTCACTTGGAAGAAAAGGCCTAATTGGCCTCTAAAAAGCTTGGCGTGCTCAGCAGAGCAGGACAGTATTTCATGCCGGCACACCACCTGCAACTTTACAAGGCGCAGGTTCTGCCTCACATGGAATACTGTTCCCATCTCTGGGCAGGGGCTCCCCAGTGCCAGCTCCTTCTACTTGACCGCATCCAGCGCAGAGCGGCTCGAATCGTCGACGACCGAGCCCTTTCCGATCGGCTCGATTCATTGGCACTGCGAAGAGATGTTGCATCCCTTTGCATTTTCTTTCGCATCTACCATGGGGAGTGCTCTGAGGAATTGTTCGGATTAATCCCAGCCGCCGAATTTTACGAACGCACATCGCGGCAGAACTCCCGACACCATCCACACCATCTGGATGATTGGCGGTCCGCCACTGTGCGATTTAGAAGATGTTTTCTTCCTCGCACGACTTCCTTGTGGAATTAATTACCATCAGCGATTTTTCCGGACCGATACGACTTAGGGACCTTCAAGAAAAGAGCGTACTCCTTTTTAAAAGGCCGGCAACGTATCTGCAATTCCCTCCCTGGTGTTGCAGTTGTTCATGGGCGGCGGTAGTCACTTACCATCAGGTGAGCCGCATGCTCGTTTGCCCCCTCTCCTATAAAAAAAAAACGGCAATGCTCCAGGCGAGGATGGAATTACAGCGGAGCTTCTGAAAGCCGTGCGAAAACCGGTACTAGAAGTCCTTCAGAAGCTCTTTAATTCCGTCCTCCATGGTGGCACTACACCGGAGGCGTGGAGCAGAAGTGCGGTGGTCTTGTTCTTCAAGAAAGGTGACAACGCTCTCTTGAAGAACTACAGACCGATTTCCCTTCTGAGCCGCGTCTACGTGCTGTTTTCGAGAGTCATTACGAATCGTCTCGCGCGCAGACTTGACGACTTCCAGCCTCCCGAACAAGCCGGTTTCCGAAAAAGCTTTAGCACCATGGACCACATACCCTTTTGCAAATTATACAGAAGTCCGAGGAGTACAATTTGCCACTATGTCTGGCGTATGTGGACTATGAGAAAGCCTTTGATTCCGTCGAAATTTGGGCGGTGCTGCAGTCCCTTCAGTGATGCCAAATCGACTGTCAGTATATTGAAGTGCTGAAGTGCTTGTATAGTAGGGCTACGATGGCTACCCGAGTACAGAACCAGAGTACACACACACACACACACACACACACACACACACACACACACACACACACACACACACACACACACACGCACACACGCACACGCACACGCACACGCACACGCACACGCACACGCACGCGCACACGCACGCGCACACGCACGCGCACGCACACGCGCACGCACACGCGCACGGGAACACGCACGCGCACACGCACACGCACACGCACACGCACACGCACACGCACACGCACACGCACACGCACACGCACACGCGCACGCACACGTACACGCACACGCACAGCCACGCGCACACGCACACGCACACGCACACTGTTTAGATCTATCCTTGGTTGATAATCAAAGTACAGATGCGTTATCATCTCTGAGGATTAAGATGGAATGCCCAGTTTCAATTAAAAGGGTCTCCAGTTCTCTACACTTACCATACGAAACACAGCAGTGTTAAGCTGCTATTTTGAGCTGGTATTTTGTGACAGCTTATTCCTTCCCCGGTCGAGCCGACCCATACATGCTACAGCTATATAGCTACAGCGTGGATCTACCATATTTAAATAATTATTATACAAATAATAGATATGTAAATGACTATTTCATCATCATCATCAGTACAGCCCTTCATAAGTCCACTGCTGAACATAGGTCTCCCCAAAGTATGCCACAAAAAGCACGGTTTAAGCCACCTGCATCCATCGACTTCCTGCACGTCTTTCCAGGTCCGTCACTTCAGCTAATGAGGAGTCGCCCTACCCATAGCCCACCGGTACGAAGCTGCCACTCGAGAATTTTTCCCCATCGGTTGTCGGCACTTCAGGCTATATGGCCGACCTATTACATAATGCTAAGGCTGCAAGCAAGCTGTATAAACACTTGAATTTGTAAAATCTTCACAAGTGAGTTGTTTTCAACGCTGTTAACAGCTGCGTTGGTGGTGTAATGGTCAGTACTCTATTTTCTTCAAGACTTTACTACAAGATTTAATTGCGTAGATCAAACCACAATTAAAAAGTAAAGGTATCCTGGATTTTTTAGAATTTTTTAAAATTGATTATTAACTAGGGGTGCTACTAGTCACCTTCATGGTAAAACATATTGATAGACATCATAATATATAATAGCAGTGAAACCAAATATAAACACACAACAAGGATTCACACGAGCACAGAATACATGATAACGCATTTGCATTTTGATTCACAGCATCAGCTTATCATCAGTTGGACTGTGTGCTCGTTGGACACCCATATTCTGGAAAAAATGTTTGAAATCGTATTTGTGCCAGTCAGCTGCTTTAATAACCCAATTGTTTGACTCTAAACATGTGAATCCAAATAATTATTACATGTTATATAAAAAAACAATTGCTGTCCGTTAGTATCGCTAAAACTCAAAAACGGCTGGACCGATTTTGATGAAATTTTTTGTGTGTTTTTGAATGAGTCCCTGCATGGTATAGATTAACAATTGGACCCGGTAGGTGGCGCTGCTGTCGAAATCCAGAAATCACCCTTGCGACGGCGAGGCGGGTCGCTAGTGAATTATAAAATTATAATTTTATGACAAATAGCGTTCGTTGGCCTGGAATCGAACCCGAATCAACTGTTTGGAAGGCAGATAGCTGACCATTACACCACCAACGCTTGTACGATCTAATATATCATTATAACGGTAACAAAAAGCGTGCGTTGGCCGGGAATCGAACCCGGATCAACTGCTTGGAAGGCAACTATACTGACCATTACACCACCAACGCCTTTGAAATCGACTTTGAAAAATAACAATGTGCTCGTATGAATTCTTGTTGATACAAGTGTTTATAATTGGGTTCGCTGCTATTATATATTATGATCTGTTATCACAATTTATTACGATGTAATGGTGGTATAAAAATACCCCTACCCCATATCTTCCCCTGGTTGTCGTAAGAGGCGACAAAGGGAAACTTAATATGAGACGGACAGCAGTAGCTTCCTGATAAGCACCTGAAAAAACCCGCATGCCAAGCGTGGAAACTATGGAAAAATCACCATATGAGATAATCTAGGGGGGAGGCCTATGTTCAGCAGGGGACCATAATAGAAGGGTCGAATTTTTTTATAGGATCGAGTGACAAACGAGCACACAGTCCACCTGATGGTATGTGGTTACTGTGACCCATAGACATCTTCATCTATCCTCAATAAAGAGTCAAGATGCAGATACGTTGTCACCCGTGAGGACCAAGATGGAATGAATCTTTGTCAGTAAAACGGGTCTCCGGTTCTCTACACTAACCATACGAAACACAGCAGCGTTAAGCTGCTATTTTACGCTGGTTTTCTGGGAGAGCGTGGTCCTTCCCCGGTCGAGCCGACCCATTCGTGCTACAACTATAGTACTAATATAGCTGCAGCATGGCTCTACCACATAAAAATGCATGAATTTAAGTATCATTAAAACTATTTAATGTTGATTAAACGTTTTCAGCAGAAATTCTACAAATATGTGGCGTTAAAAAGATTTGAAAAGAAAAATAACTGCAATATTTTTTTTTTTGTAGAATGAGGGTGACAGACGAGCACACTGTCCACTTGATGGTAAGTGGATAATGTGGCCCGTTTCTTCGATTAAGAATCAAAATGCAGATGCGTTGTCACCTACTAGGATTCAGATGGAATGCTTCGTATCCAGTAAAAAGTATCTCCTGTTCTCTACACTCACCATACGAAACACAGCAACATAACATTCAACACATACAAATATTATAGCAGGTATTTTTATAGGATAAGGGTGACAAGCGAGCACACAGTCCACTTGATAGTAAGTCATTCCTGTGGCCCATAGAGATCTACATCTATCCTCGTTTAAGGATCTAAATGCAGATACGTTGTTACCCTTGAGGTCTAAGGTGGAATGTTTCGTCTCTAGTTAAAAGTGTCTCCGGTTCTCTATACTCACCATACGAGTCGTATTTATAAGGCGAGTGTAGAGAGAACCAGAGGCCCAATTTTACTGGAAATAAGACATTCCATCTTAGTCCTCAGGGCTGACAACGCATGTGCATCTTGATTCTTAATCGAGGGTAGATGTAGGTGTACTTGGGCCACAGTATCCATTTAACATCAGGTGGACTGCGTGGTCGTTTGTTACCCTATAAAAAAGAGGTTGGGATCGCGCTAATGCTTGTCCGCTGTTATAAAAACCCATTAAATTGTGGATCAAAATAATGTATTATAAAATTGTAATTGCCATTGCAAAAAACGTGCGTTGGCCGGGAATCGAACCCGGATCAACTGCTTGGAAGGCAACTATGCTGACCATTACATCACCAACGCTGCTGAAAACAACATTGAAAAATGAGAATTTGCTCGTATGAATTCTCATTGACACAAGTGTTTATCATCAGTACTTAAAATTTCAATCAACAATTTCGTTGGTGCCGGCGGGAATCGAACCCGGCCCGCGTATTGTGAAATTTGCTGCAAGCGCTTATTCGCTTAACTACCCTGCTCTGCCGACGGGAATCGAACCTGGCCTGCGATCTGTGAAATTTGTTGCAAACGCTTATTCGAAGAACTACCCTGCTCTTTGTTAATTTATCTATACATACATACATACATATAATCACGCCTCTTTCCCGTAGGGGTAGGCAGAGACCAGGTCTTTCCACTTGCTACGATCCTTACATACTTGTTTTGCTTCGTCCACTTTCATTATTCCCTTCATAAATGCTCTACGGTTTAGGGTACTCTTGACCTGGCCTTTTTTCAAGACGTCCCTGATTTGGTCTAGAAATGTCCGCCTTCAACACTTTCATTCACACTCGCCTTATACACTTTTTTCGTCAATCGTTCTTCATTCATTCTCTCGACATGGCCAAACCATCTCAGCATACCTTTCTCAATTTTTGTCACTACATCTTCTTTCAGACCACAACGTTTCCTTATCTCACTATTTCTTAGCCTGTCACTCAGTTTAACTCCTATCATACTTCTTAATGCTCTCTTCTTTATCTATATATCATAATAAAAACTGAATGGAGTGACAACCTGGTAAGACATGCAGGCAGTCGATGGATACAGGTGGCTCAGAACCGTGCTTTGTGGCTTTCCTTGAGGGAGACCTATGTTTAGCAGTTATCTTGTGAATGGCTATAATGATGACGATAATAATATAATAATATACAATTTGTATTACAAAGAGACTAAACGAAAATTATCATACAGTGTTGCTACCACGACATAGTAGAAGTCTAGCTTTCAAGTTTCCTTGCATAATGGTTATACTTCGCCTTAGGACGAGAAAAAAAAACCTCCGAAAACTCATTTCAGAACTTCATCATTCATCATGGACCGACAGTGTCTGCAGCAAACGGTAGAAATATATATATATATATATATATATATTGTTTACGCTCGAACGGTGGTTTCGGAATCGACGTCAGAGGACGCGCAAGCGCAGAGACGTCTGTAAGCGGTGCTAACGTTAGCACGCTGTCAATTTTGTCGGGAACTCGGAATAATTAGGCGCGGACACACATCCTCACAAACACACAAAACTTTAACCTCTAATACATGTTAAACAATATTTTAGAAATTATGGTACTTTATTTTTACAAAAATTAGGTCCCTCACATAATTATTATATGTTTTATACTCTATATGTGACCATCGTCGTTGAGTTTATGATAAGTAATAAATTGTAATAGAACATAAGCTTTAGCATAAGATATAGCATAAGATGGTGAGTGGTTGCTGTGGCCCATAGACATCTACATCTATCCTCGTTTGCGAATCAAATTGCAGATGCATTGTCACCCGTGAGGACTAAGATGGAATGCATCTTTTTCAGTAAAAAGTGTCTCCGGTTCTCAACACTTACCATACGAAACAAAGCAGTGTTAAGCTGCTGTTTTACGCTGGTATTCTGTGAGAGCTTGGTCCATCACCGGTCGATCGAATTCAATGGATCGCCCATTCGTGCTAGAACTATATATACTGCTAATACAGCTGCAGCTTAGCTCTACCGCGTATAACCTCCCTGTACGTCAAAAAGTCGAGTGGGCCTGATGGAATCCCACCTAATGTGTTGAAGAAGTTCTATAAAAAAGTGTTTGTTATCGTATTAATGCTAGTAAGCTGTTATAAAAAATATATATTTTATTAATGTATCTAAATTGTGTAATTACAATAGCAAAAAGTGTGCGTTGGCCGGGAATCGAACCCGGATCAACTGCTTGGAAGGCAACTATGCTGACCATTACACCACCAACGCTTTTGAAATAGACATTGAAAAATAATAATGTGCTCGTACTCGTATGAATCCTTGTTGATAGAATAGAATGATTTTTATTCAATATAGATTATTACATAATACTTATTGAAACTAATTGTTTATTTATATACTATACACAAATGTTTATTGTGAATCGTTACTATGATATATCGTATTGAGGATCGCTATGTTTTACCGTGAAATAGCGGTGTAAGAATATCCACTACCCCATATCGTCCCGTAGGTGTCGTAAGATAGACCCCCCCCCCACTTGATTTTCTCCTGTATCATGGAGGCAGTTTACAAACATAAATTGCACGAGGACGAACATCCAGACCCGGGACAATTATTTGTAGGCCATACAAATACTTGTTTCGTGCTGGATTCGAAACCGCGGCCCCCAGCAGAACAACTCATTTCTAAGCCACTGCGCCGCGGAGCCGTCAACCTAAACAGGAGATGGGCAGCAGCATTTTACTGATAAGAACTCTAAATAATATAATGCCAGCATGCAGTAAACAAACCGTCTGCCTAGCGTGGTAATTATGGTAAAATTTACCTATGAGGCAATCTATGAGGGAGGCCTATGTTTAGCAGTGGACTCTTATAGGCTGTAATGGATGTACAGAAGATTTTTAACAGTGGTAGAGTAAAGCGGTAGCTTTTGCTGTCGCACAGATGGGCCAGCTCGAACCGGGGTGGTACCACGACCTCACAGAATACCAGCGTGAAGTAGAGGTTTATCTCTGCGATGCGCTTGGTGAGTGCAGGTGGCCGGAGGCCCAATTCCCCCCTCCCCATGAACATGGTAGCGGAATTAAATAAAAGACTACCCTAGGAGGGTACCAGCACCCGTGGGGAATCCCTCGCTGAGCATCCACGACCAAACTACTTCCCTCCTGAGCGTGGGTGCTCAGGCTGCCCCGCCTATTCTGAGGGGGGGGGGGGGCAAAATTCCGCTCGTGACTAATGCTGCTCGGAACAAGCGGAGCAATACAACCAAGGCGACCCCTGTCACGCTATCTGTGAATTTTTGCAACATAAGGGGACTTCATTCCAACCTTAACGCTGTCCAGTACCATCAAGAGACGGCGAAGCCGGTCTTGCTCTTTTTAACCGAGACTCAGGTGTCCTCTTCGGCTGATACTTTATATCTCTCCTACCCGGGGTACAAATTGGAACACTCCTTTGTGCCCCGGGCTGGAGTTTGCGTATACGTCAGAGAGGACATCTGTTTTCGACGCCTCGGCAGTCTTGAAGGTACGGACTTGTCCATCCTATGGCTGCGCGTAGACAGCGACAACCATCCCCGCGTCTACGGGTGGCTCAATAGGTCCCATAGCGGTAATGCCGACACAGACCGACTCATCGACCACGTCCAAACGGCTGCAGACTCTGTGCTACAACAGGTCCCATCCGCAGAGATCGTGATACTCGGTGATTTTAACGCCCACCACGCTGAATGGCTTGGTTCTCGTTTAACCGATCATGCGGGTGGATCTGTCTATGACTTTGCTTTGGAATATGGTCTAACACAACTGGTTACTTCGCCTACGCGGATCTCAGATGTGGAAGGCCATGTACCTTCCCTGTTGGACCTTCTGCTGACGCGGATATCAGGTCTCCGTCGATGCCCCTCTGGGCTCTTCGGACCATTGTATGATCCAGAGTACGGTGCCACTCACGCTCCAATCGCAGTTGCGATCTGCAGCTTGTCGCCGTTTTTGGCACTATAGGTCAGCTGATTGGGACGGGATGCGGTATTTTTTTGCATCCTACCCTTGGGGGCGGGTTTGCTTCTCGCCGGAAGATCCCAGCGTTGTTGCCGATTCTGTTGCTGATGTGGTACTTCAGGGTATGGAACTTTTTATTCCATCCTCTATGGTGCCCATCGGAGACAGATCCCAGCCATGGTTTGGTCGCTCCTGTAAAATAGCATCACGCTATAAGCAGAAGTGCTACCGGGCCTGGGCTGACGCATCAACGTCTCGGGATGTAAGCACCAGTGCACTTAAAAATAAGTATAATTCCGCCTCCAGGTCCTTCAAAAGCGTCATTGCCAAGGCAAGGTCTGAGCACATCGGCAGAATTGGCGAGAAGCTAGTTCGCCTTCCTTCGGGACCCGTGCATTCTGGTCTCTCGCCAAGGCTGTCCAAGGGAACTTCTGTCAGCCATCTTTTCCATCTCTGCACAGAGACGACGACTCACTGGCCCATGCCGCAAAGGAGAAAGCCGATTTGTTGAGCTCTCTCTTTGCGTCCAACTCGACTCTAGATGACGGGGGTGCTCCATGCCGGATTTGCGGTTTACACAGCGCTCGGTTCGATAAGCACTCTTCTCCCTGGACGTCAACAAGTCGAGTGGGCATGATGGAGTCCCTCCTATTGTGCTGAAGACGTGTGCTCCGGAGTTGGCACCAGTTTTAACGCGTCTTTTCCGGTACTCCTACTCCCAAGGCCTAGTGCCGAATTCATGGAAGACAGCTTTGGTCCACCCGATCCCTTAAAAAGGCGACCGCTCAGACCCCCAACTACAGGCCTATCGCCATCACCTCCTTGTTCTCCAAAATAATGGAATCCATTATAAACTGCCAGCTCATAAGGTACCTTGAGGATCACCAGCTGATAAGTTACCGCCAGTACGGTTTTCGTCGAGGTCGATCAGCTGGTGATCTTCTGGTCTACTTAACTCATATATGGGCGGAGGCAGTAGAGTCCAAGGGGGAGGCATTGGCCGTTAGTTTGGACATAGCGAAGGCCTTCGATCGGGTCTGGCATAAAGCGCTTCTTTCGAAGCTTCCTTCCTAAGGGCTTCCCGAGAAATTGTGCAAATGGATCACCAGTTTCCTTGCTGATCAAAGCATCAAGGTCGTAGTAGACGGTGCATACTCTGATTTCAAGCCTATCAACGCTGGTGTTCCACAAGGCTGCGTGCTATCACCAACGCTGTTTCTCCTGCATATCAATGATATGTTGCTAACTAGTAGCATTCATTGCTATGCAGACGACAGCACTGGTGATGCCTTATATATCGGCCGTGCCAATATTTCTCGGGAAAACGTCGCCGAGTACCGGGACAAACTTGTGTCTGAAGTCGAGTCTTTGCTTAACAAAGTCTCGGATTGGGGGCGACTATATCTAGTCCAGTTCAATCCCCAGAAGACACAAGTTTGCGCGTTTACCGCTAAAAAGAACCCCTTTGTCGTATCTTCTCCGTTTCAAGGCACTCTCCTTGCTGCCTCGGCTAGTATCGGAATCCTTGGCGTCGACATATCGAATAGTGTGCAGTTTCGTGGTCACTTGGAAGGGAAGGCCAAATTGGCCTCTAAAAAGCTTGGTGTGCTCAGCAGAGCGAGACAGTATTTCATGCCGGCACATCGTTTGCAACTTTACAAAGCGCAAGTTCGGCCCCACATGGAATACTGTTCTCATCTCTGGGCTGGGGCACCCCAGTGCCAGCTCCTTCCACTTGACCGCATCCAGCGCAGAGCAGTTCGAATCGTCGACGACCGAGTTCTTTCTGATCGGCTCGATACACTGGCACTGCGTAGAGATGTTGCATCTCTTTGCGTATTTTATCGCATCTATCACGGGGAGTGCTCTGAGGAATTGTTCGGACTAATTCCAGCCGCTCAATTTCACCATCGCACATTGCGACAAAACTCGCGTTACCATTCATACCATCTGGATGATTGGCGGTCAACCACTGTGCGATTCAGAAGAAGTTTTCTCCCTCGCACAACTTCCTTGTGGAATCAATTACCACCAGCGAATTTTCCGGACCGATACTACTTAGGAACCTTCAAGAAAAGAGCGTACACCTTTCTAAAAGGCCGACAACGCATATGCAATTCCCCTGGTGTTGCGGTTGTTCATGGGCGGCGGTAGTCACTTACTATCAGGTGAGCCGCATGCTCCTTTGCCCCCTCTTCTATAAAAAAAAATATAATCTACCAGGAGCACATGACCCGCTTAAAGGTGAAATTATTAAATCAACATTAACGTTACAACTATGGCAAATATCCTCCCTATGAGGCAATCTATGAGGGAGGCCTATGTTCAGCAGTGGACTTTATAGGCTGTGATGGATGGAAGAAATGGATGAATTGCATTATTATTGAAAATTATGTACGAGTAATGAATTACTTTACGTTTAATTTAGTTACTAGTGTTTCAAAATAGTAGTTATCTAACAAAATTCTGTGTAGCTAAAAATCGGAAAAAAATGCAATACAAAATATTAAATTAATAAAAACAAATTAAAACACCCTATTCACGTCATACTACAGGCCGCAACTTATATAGGTCTTCTCTAATTCTTAATTCAAAATTCAAAATTTTGTACAACCGACTTCAACATTAATTATTAAGAACAAATGGGATGCGGGAAGTAGTCTGCGTAAGAACCTCCGAAGGAGGCGGAGTTATAGCCGAAATAAGAATTTTTAATTGTTTGGTTTTTGTCCATTTTGACCCCCTAGGAGTATGATGAGAACTTTTTGCCTCTATTCAACCATGACCCTCATGACATCCTCTACATGATAGGCTATTCAAACTAGGCCTAAAATTCGCGTCACCCCCAACTCATTTCTAGTCTTTACTTCCAATAACTCAAAAACTATTAGTCAAACCTTGATCAAATTTATATGGGACCACACGAGAATCACTAGCTTTCAAACAAAAAAGAATCATCGAAATCGGTTCACCCAGAATTTTTTTTGAGGTAACACACATAAAAAACATACAGTCGAATTGAGTACCTCCTCCATTTTGAAGGCGGTAGAAAAATATAATATGCCGCACGACCTATTTTGTTTTGGTGGGCTTTTGCAAGTCTTCGATTTTTATTTAAATTTTTCAGACATGCAAGTTTCTTCACGACATTTTTCTATACCGCCTTATACATAGTACATCAGCACTTAAAATTGCAATTAACTAAGATAAAGATAAACATTTGGTATCATTTCAAGTCCTGAGTTGAACATAGGCCTCCTCCAAGCATTATCCTGAACCGCCTTATTACTTAATACCATTACATACTCATAAAAATCAACTGCTGATCACAATGCATCAAGGATGTTTGTGCTAGCGCACACGGACGGTTTTCACGCTGTAATACGCCAACGAACCGCGTCTCTTATGCGCAGAGTATAAGGCAGTTCCAACACTATTCTGAAGGTCATTAGTGATAAGCCAGACTGTCCAGTCATGAGGCACTGGGTATACACACATATGCGTATAACAAGTGTCACAAACTGGCCCGGAAAATATATATTAATGTCATAGTGTAGTTTTTATTCTGTTTTACTAACATAATTTGTAAGTTCATATTTTTTACTAACCCTCTTATGGATTAAAAGTCATATTTAAGCAATAGTAAATAAATTTTATTTTATTTATTTTTTTGTTTTATATCCCTCTCACATACGACGCAAGTATGAGTATCTAAGACATGACTAGATATTTGTGCCATTTGCTGTAGACTATAGATCCATGGGGTCCACGTGCGGGTGAAGTTTCTAAAGGAACTTTATACCAGACTAGCCTTCGCTGCTGGAGACGAGAGAGCTGGTTGCTTTGTCGCTGTACAGCTAAGTAAACTCAGCAAGAGTTTTACTATGTCATGTTAACTTTTTGCAAAAGGCAGTGGCAAAATACAAAGTACTTTTTGTATTTTGCCATAGTTTGCTCGTGAGTCACCAACCGCAGTTGAGTTCTTACCAGGAAGATGCTGCTGTTCATATCCTGTTTAATTTTCCCCCTGTAGCCTCTCACGACACCCACGGGACGACATGAGGTATTGTAACTCTGAAATCACCATTCGGTAATACATAGTGACACTCATTATAATAATAGCGAATTCCAATATATGAACACTTGTATCAACAAGCGTTCATACGAGCACGTTGTTATCTTTCAAATTCGATTTCAACAGCGTTGGTGGTGTAATGGTCAGCATAGTTGCCTTCCAAGCAGTTGATCCGGGTTCGATTCCCGGCCAACGCACGTTTTTTGCTATGACAATTACAATTTTATAATACATTATGTAAACAAGTATTTTTATGGGGTACTCATGACAGGAGTAGCTTATCACAACCTTTTTCTGCCGACTTGAAAAAAGGAGACGGTACTCAATTCGACTGTATGTTTTTTTATGTGTGTTACCGCATAACTTTTTGCTGAGTGAATCGATTTCGATGATTCTTTTTTTATATAAAATCTGATACTTATTGTGTAGTCCCATATGAATTTGATCAAGGGTTACAGACCAATAGTTTTTGAGTTATTCGTCACAACTTATATTGAAGTCGGCTGTACAAAATTTTAAATTTTAAATTATTAGATTATGAGACACATGAGAAGCACCAGCTTGCAAATAAAACAAGAATCATCAATATCAGTTCACCCAGTAAAAATTATCAGGTAACACACAAAAAAAAAGAAAAAAAAAACATACAGTCGAATTGAGTACCGTCTCCTTTTTGAAGTTGGTAGAAAAGGGTAAAAACCACCACACGCCCAAGGACATCTACAGCTGTCCTCGATTAAGAATCAATATGCAGATGCATTGTCACCCCTGAGGACTAAGATGGAATGCCTCGTTTGCAGTATAAGGGGATCTCCGGTTCTCTCTACACTCACTATATGAAACACAGCAGCATTAAGCTGCTATTTTACGCTGGTATTCTGTGAGAGCGTGATCCTTCCCCGGTCGAGCCGACCCGTTCGTGCTGCAACCATAACATAGCTGTAGCGTGGCTCTACCACGTGTACACCTTAATTTAACCCCGCAAATAATTCCAATGTTAATTCTGCAATAAATAAGATAATTTTCTGAACTGAGTAAATGTCGCAAGTATAAGTCACAGAGAGATCATAATATATATTTGTGCCACTTGCTGTTGAGACTGTCGGTCCATGAAGAATGATGAAGTTTCTAAACTCTCTCTCTCTATCTCTCTCTTTAAAAAGGAGAAAGAGAGAAAGAGATAGAGAGTTTACAAACTCTACATGCGACTGGTCTTCCTCACTGGAGGCAAGGAAACTCATCTAGAGTTTTAGTATGTTGTGGGCGCAAAACTGTATAATAATTTTGTATTAGTCTTCTTTTGTAATATAAATTGTATATTATTATGTTATATACCTAAATAAGTTAATAAAAAGCCGTGGTAGTTCAGGGCTAAACGTTTACGTCAAATTATACAGTACGCGGGCTGGGTTCGATTCGAAACAATATCCAAAGTGCAAAACAATGTATAGTATGTATAGTAATGTCCTCCTGACCGAATTTCGGTCACGGCGTGTCTTTGCAGGACAGGATTATAGTGCCTGTGTGTATGCGCAAGCACAGATGCACTCCCTATTCCCTCACTGTCATAATCCGATGGTACCAGTGTTAGAAAATCCTGGCAAAAAGCCTGATTTCTATAAAAATATCCTGACATTGTTGACCATAGCCCAAACAGCCGCACGTAGAAGTGTGTAATTAGAATCATAGCTTCCTTTTATTACGTACGCATCCAATAAGAAAGGAATTTTGAAAATTCAAACTGCGAGAGTGTAATAGGGTGTTACAGGTTGTATGAATTCATTTTATTTTACGGGGCGATTGACTCGAAACTTACCGAGTATTTTCATTTTACTGAAAATGAAATAAATGAATTATGTATTTTGCGGTTTTTCAAAGCAACCCCTAAGGGATGGGGGAGGGCATATTTTGTTTAAATTAGTATAAAGATAGTTTAAAATTAATCAAATTGATATGGGACCACAAGAGAAGTATCAGCTTTCATATAAAAAAGAATCATCGAAATCGGTTAACCTAGTAAAAAGTTATGAGGTAACACACATAAAAAAAAAAACAAAAAAAATACAGTCGAATTGAGTACCGTCTCCTTTTTGGAAGTCGGCAGAAAAGTAATGAATTAATGCTGTTTTAATTTAAAAACTGATTCAAATGATCTTTAAAATGTCAAAGGTTGCCCAGTTAACTATGTGCAACTTAAAATGATGCAAAACGAGATATCTATATTATTAATGGGATTAAATCTAATATTTTTTTATAGAATAAGGGTGATAAACGAGCACACAGTCGGCACACAGATGCATTGTCAGCTTTGACTCTATCACGGGGAGTTCTCTGAGGAATCGTTCGGACTAATTCCAGCCGCCCAATTTCACCATCGCACATCGCGACAAAACTCGCGATACCATCCATACCATCTGAATGATTGGCGGTCCACCACTGTGCGATTTAGAAGAAGTTTTCTTCCTCGCACAACTTCCTTGTGGAATCGATTACCACCAGTGATTTTTCCGGACCGATACGACTTAGGGACCTTCAAGAAAAGAGCCTACTCCTTTTTAAAAGGCCGGCAACGCATCTGCGATTCCCCTGGTGTTGCAGTTGTTAATTGGCGGCAGTAGTCACTTACCATCAGGTGAGCCGCATGCTCGTTTGCCCCCTCTCCTATAAAAAAAAAGATAGAATGCCTCTTTTTCAGTAAAAAGGGTCTCCGGTTCTCTACACTCACCATACGAAACACAGCAGCATTAAGCTGCTATTTTACGTTGGTATTCTGTGAGAGCGTGGTCCTTCCCCGGTCGAGTCGACCCATTCGTGCTACTACTATACTATTAATATGCTGCAGCAGGGCTCTATCACGTATAAAAACTGTATCATGTGCAACATGACAATATTCGATTCACTTTTGCACATGCCGCTGTTTAGTATGTGTGTAGAGAGCCGGTGACCCTTTTCACTGGAAACGAGGCGATCCATCTTAGTCCTCAGTAGTGATATCATCTGCAATTTTATTCTTATTGAGAATCGATGTATATGTCATTGGGCCACAGTATTCACTTACCATCAGGTGGACTGTGTGCTCGTTTGCAACCCTTATTCTACGAAAAGCAAGTGGTAAAATTAAAACATTTGTACAACTGACTTCAACATAAATAAAATGAGAACACTTAGATTAATAATAGGTTATCGAGAACATCATCAATGTAGTGGAAGTCAATTAAATACGCTGACTACTAGTTTCTAAATTATCCTTAAGAGGATTACTGGAGCCAAACGAAAATTTTATAATGACTTAAAGTACATATTATGATCCATTGCAGTAAATAAAATCAGAAAACTATATGATATATCTCAGAATATATTCTAGGTAGATAGTGTGTTAAAAACATTATACTACTAATTTGATACGACAGAAAAAAAATCACAAAAATATCTCTAAAATATATTTAATAATTAAAAACCATATTTATTACACATTCATCATTCCGATTTTTTGTTCCGATTATTCTACAAGTAACATATTAACGTAATAGTGTTTTAATTTTTTAGTCCAATCAATAGATTTCTTTTTTAAATCGCATAATCTTATTTCCGAACATAATACGCATGTTTGCGTGCGCCTGTGTACCGACAGTGCTGCTGAGGCCTTTTCCTATACAATATTGTGTAAATGTGTGCGTGCGTCTTTTGAGGTCACTTAGCTTTTGTAGACCCCTTAATAATTTAAGAATAACTCAAAATCTAGTGGTCAGATCTTAATCAAATTCATATGGGACCACATGAGAAGCACCAGCTTGCAAATAAAAGGAATCATCAAAATCGGTTCACCTAGAAAAAAGTTCTGAGGTAACACACGTAAAAAAATACAGTCGAATTGAAAACCTCCTTCTTTTTTGAAGTCGGGTGAAAAGTGGTTGTCATCAAATTAATGCTAGTAGGCTGTTATAAAAAACCAACGGTTTGCACAACCCATAAAATGTTGTATCTAGTTAATGTATCTAAATTTGTAATTGCCATAGCAAAAAGAGTGCGTTGGCCGGAAATCGAACCCGGATCAACTGCTTGGAAGGCAACTATGCTGACCATTACACCACCAACGCTGTTGTCATAGACATTGAAAAATAATAATATGCTCGTATGAATCCTTGTTGATACAAGTGTTGACACAAGCGATTATCACTTCGAATTGAAGTACAATTTAAAACTATATAATAGTGCTTTAAATTTGCCTTATTATTATTGTGTAATTAAACTCTAAAGGAAAATAAATCTGCGATACAACATATTAACTTGCTGGCCCCAACATATAGGGTATCAAGGCATCTGAACTATTGTCAAGTGCTGTTCAAATGACGTAGATACCATTTAGTTAGTATATACAAGTAATTCAGCAAATTACCGTGTAGAATATAATATAATAGAATAATTTTTATTAAATATAGATCACACGTGTAATTCTTATTGAACGGCGTTTTTTACTTTATCACTGTAGGGTAATGGCGGTGTAAGAATATTCACCACCTCAAATCATCCCGAGGGTGTCGTAAAAGGGTAACTGAAACAAGAGACGGGCAGCAGCGTCTTCTTGATAATAATTTAAAAAATGCGTGAGTGTTGTTGAACACTCGGTTCGAACGAAGCATCGTTACGTAGTATATTACTATTGATAAACGTATTACATTATTGATTAACAAGCGTCTATTAAAATGAAGCGTCATTTACAATAATATTTCTTTCATGGCAAGATAAGAAAAAGTGCGAGGGAGATGGATATACATAACTCCATCTCGCTTCCTTATAGCCGCCAAGGCCGTCTACACTACGTCAGAAGGGGTCCTGAAGAAAAAATCTTACAGTTTTTCTCGCCAAGCCCCCATCCGCAATTTCGCACCATCGGATAAGGAACTTCGTTCCAATAATAAAAAAAACTGCAATTGCCACGCTTGGCAAGTGTGGCAGCAATGGAAAAATGACCTTTACACTTTTATAGGCTGTAATCGATGGATGGAATTTAACAAATAGTTGTATGTTATTTGGTTATAAGGTTTTGTACGTGGTAGAGCCATGCTACAGCTATATTAATAGTATAGTTGAAGCCCGAATGGGTCGGCTCGACCGGGAAAGAACCACGCTCTCACAGAATACCAGCGTAAAATATCACCTTAACACTGCTGTGTTTCGTATGGTGAGTGTAGAGAACCGGAGACCCTTTTAACTGGAAAAGAGGCATTCCATCTTAGTCCTTACGGGTGACAATATATCTGCATTTTGACTCTTTATTGAGGATAGATATAGATGTCTATGGGCCACAGCAACCACTTACCATCAGGTGGACCGTGTGCTCGTTTGTCACCCTGTAATGGATGGATGGAATTTAATAAATAGTTTTATTTTATTTGGTTATAATATATAATGGAATTAACTTACATGTTAACTAGCCCAAAATTTAAACAGTAATTAAAAAAATCAGACTACGTAAAAAAGTTTATTGAAAAGGGTAAAGTTGTCATGTCACTTCTATAACTTTTTAACGGTGGTAGAGCCACGCAGCAGAGTTTACTGTTGCACGTATGGGCCAGCTCGAGCCGGGTTGGTACCACGACCTCACAGAATACCGGCGTGAAGTAGAGGCTCTGCTTCTGCGTTTCGTCTGGTGAATTCAGGTGGCCGGAGGCCCAATTCCCCCCCCCCCCTCCCCATCAATATAATAGCGGAATTACACGACAGACTACCCCAGGAGGGTACCAGTACCCCTGGAGAATCCCTCGCTGAGCATCCACGACCATGTTATTCCAATCCTGAGCGTGGGTGCTCAGGCTGCCCCGAGTATACTGGGGGGGGGGGGCAAAATTCCGCTCAAAAACATAACTGCTCGGGGCAAACTGAGCAACAATACCAAAGCGACCCCTGCCACGCTATCCGTGAATTTCTGCAACATCAGGAGGCTTCACTCTAACCTAAACGTCATCCACTACCATCTCGAGACGGCGAAGCCGGCCTTGCTCTTTCTGACCGAGACGCAGGTTTCCTCTCCGGCTGATATTTCGTATCTCTCCTACCCGGGGTACAAATTGGAGCACTCCTTTGTGTCTCGGGCTGGAGTTTGCGTGTCCCATAGCGGTAATGCCGAAACAGACCGACTCATCGACCACGTCCAAATGGCTACAGATTCCTTGCTACAACAGGTCCCATCCGCAGAGATCGTGATCCTTGGCGATTTTAACGCCCACCATGCCGAATGGCTTGGTTCACGTTTAACAGATCATGCGGGGAGATCTGTTTATGACTTTGCCATAACATATGGTCTGACACAATTGGTTACTTCGCCTACGCGGATTCCAGATGTGGAGGATCATACACCTTCCCTGTTGGACCTTCTGCTCTCATCCGGATGGATATCAGGTTTCCGTCGATGCCCCTCTCGGTTCTTCGGACCATTGTCTGATCCGAAGTGTGGTGCCACTCACGCTCCCTTCGCGGTTGCATTCTGCAGGTTGCCGCCGTGTTTGGCAATAAAGATCGGCGGATTGGGACGGAATGCGGTCTTTCTTTGCATCCTACCCATGGGGGCGGGTTTGCTTCTCGCCGGATGATCCCAGCGCTGTTGCTCTGTCACTGATGTGGTGCTACAGGGAATGGAACTATTTATTCCATCATCTGTGGTACCCATCGGAGGCAGATCTCAGCCTTGGTTTGGTCGCTCCTGTAAGACTGCATTACGCAGTAAGCAGGAGTGTTATCAATCCTGGGCTGCGGCTTCGGCGACTCGGGATGTAAACACCAGCACACTTAAAAAGAAGTATAACTTCGCCTCCAGGTCCTTCAAAAGAGTTATTGCCAAGGCAAAGTCAGAGCACATAGGCAGAATTGGCGAGAAACTAGTTCGCCTTCCTTCGGGAACCCGTGCATTCTGGTCTCTTGCCAAGGCTGTCCAAGGGAATTTCTGCAAGCCATCACTACCATCTCTGCACAGGGAGGACGACTCACTGGCCCAAGACGCAAAAGACAAGCTTACCTTTTAGGATCCCTTTTTGCGTCCAACTCGACTCTTGATGACAGGGAGAAAACACCGCCGACCATCCCGCGGTGTGAGTGCTCCATGCCGGATGTGCTGTTCTCACAGCGCTCGGTTCGCAAAGCACTTCTCTCCCTGGACTTCCAGAATTCGAGTGGGCCTGACGTAATCCCCCCAATTGTGCTGAGGACGTGTGCTCCGGAGTTGGCACCGGTCCTAACGCGTCTTTTCCGGTACTCCTACTCCCATAGCGTAGTCCCGAATTCATGGAAGACAGCTTTTGTCCACCCGATCCCTAAAAAAGGCGACCGCTCAGACCCGTCCAACTATAGGCCTATTGCGATCACCTCCTTGTTCTCCAAAATAATGGAATCCATTATTAACTGCCAGCTCATCAGGTACCTTGAGGATCACCAGCTGATTAGTGACCGCCAATACGGTTTTCGTCGGGGTCGATCACCTCCGCCCATCTATGGGTCAGGTAGACCAGAAGGGTCTACCTGACCCATAGATGGGCGGAGGCAGTAGAGTCCAAGTGGGAGGCGTTGGCCGTTAGTCTGGCTCAAAGCGCTTCTTTCGAAGCTCCCTTCCTATGGGCTTCCCGAGAAATTGTGCAATTGGATCACCAGTTTCCTTGCAGATCGAAGCATCAAGGTCGTTGTAGACGGTGCATGTTCTGACTACAAGCCTATTAACGCTGGTGTTCCACAAGGCTGTGTGCTATCACCAACGCTGTTTCTTCTGCATATCAATGATATGTTGCTAACTAGTAACATTCATTGCTATGCGAATGACAGCACTGGTGATGCTCTATACACCGGCCGTGCCAATATTTCTCGGGAAAACGTCCCCGAGTACCGGAACAAACTTGTGTCTGAAGTCGAGTCTTTGCTGAACAAAGTCTCGGATTGGGGGCAAATAAATCTAGTCCAGTTTAATCCTCAGAAGACACAAGTTTGCGCGTTTACCGCTAAAAAGAACCCCTTTGTTGTATCTCCTCAGTTTCAAGGCACTTCCCTTCTTGTTTCAGCTAGTATCGGTATCCTCGGAGTCGACATATCGAGTGACGTGCAGTTTCGTGGTCACTTGGAAGAGAAGGCCAAATTGGCCTCTAAAAAGCTTGGCGTGCTCAGCAGAGCAGGACAGTATTTCATGCCGGCACACCGCCTGCAACTTTACAAGGCGCAGGTTCGGCCCCACATGGAATACTGTTCCCATCTCTGGGCAGGGGCTTCCCAGTGCCAGCTCCTTCCACTTGACCGCATCCAGCGCAGAGCGGCTCGAATCATTGACGACCGAGCCCTTTCCGATCGGCTCGATTCATTGGCACTGCAAAGAGATGTTGCATCCCTTTGCATTTTCTTTCGCATCTACCATGGGGAGTGCTCTGAGGAATTGTTCGGATTAATCCCAGCTGCCAAATTTCACGAACACATATCGCGGCAGAACTCCCGATACCATTCACACCATCTGGATGATTGGCTGTCCACCACTGTGCGATTTAGAAGATGTTTTCTTCCTCGCACGACTTCCTTGTGGAATCGATTACCATCAGCGATTTTTCCGGACCGATACTACTTAGGGACCTTCAAGAAAAGAGCGTACTCCTTTTTAAAAGGCCGGCAATGCATCTGCAATTCCCTCCCTGGTGTTGCAGTTGTTCATGGGCGGCGGTAGTCACTTGCCATCAGGTGAGCCGCATGCTCGTTTGCCCCCTCTCCTATAAAAAAAAATACTAAGGCGATTCTATCTACTCCCCATATGTTAAGATCCCTGAAGTCGTTTAGGCTACAAAGCGTGCCAAAGTCATAGACATACATACATACATACACTTTCGTAAAAAGTCCCATTTTTTATAATATATGGGTGATAAACGAGCACACAGTCCACCTGATGGTAAGTGAATATTGCGGCCCATAGACATCTACATCTATCCTCATTAACAATAAAAGTGCAGATGATGTTACCTCTGAGAACTAAATTTGAATGGCTTGAATGATTTTTTTACGTGATAGAGCCATGCTACAGCTATATTAATTATACATATAGTTGTAGCACGAATGGGTCGGCTCGACAGGAGAAGGACCACGCTCTCACAGCATACCCTTGTAAAATAACAGCTTAACGCTGCTGTGTTTCTTATGGTGAGTGTAGAGAAGAGACCGGAGAGCCTTTTGAGACGAGCTGACCCATTTTTGTTACAATCATAATATAGCTACAACGTGGCTCTACCACGTACAAAGTACTTAATAAAAAAGATTTTAAATAAACTGTAATATAACAAATTATGACACTACCACGTATGTACATAAAACATCTACATTTCACTCCTATGAATTATAATCAATGTAATAATACATCCGCCGGGCACAGGAACAGCGAATTTTTATATTTATATTACCGAAACTAAGCCCTGACTTTACAGTGTAATGTAAACATAGAGACGGTTGTTTTAAAGAGTAATCAAACAATGATATACAAATGGTTTGAGGTGTAGAGAACCGGAGACCTTTTTACTAGATACGAAATATTCTATCTTAGTCCTCAGAGATGACAACGCATCTATAACCTTCTTTGTTTGTAGTTATTTGCAGGTATGCATATGCTGCCCTAGTCACATAGCATCATGAGGACTGTAGGTTCGTTTGTCACTTAAATTGTATAAAAAAAAACTTGGAAAAAATGTAAATAAGACCTATTCTGCTTACAATAACAAGTCTGCAGAGGGAAATCCAAATCCTTAAAAACAAAAACAAAATGAAAGAAAACACATACATTACCAATGACTATTCTAAGGACATCATGGAAAAACGTAAAGCAAGAGCCAGTAACTTTTTTGAAAATGAAAAAAGAAAAAGAACCTCAGAAACACCAAGCCCAAAAGAAACAAACAACAACAATAGCAAAAAATCCAAGGAATGGACGCATTTCAACTTATGCGCGAGCGATCGTAGTCATTGTCCGAAAAAAATATTTACCTCAACTACTAACGTGAAACGAAATACCACACAGACAAAAAAAACCATAACAACAGCAAACAATCACACGTTCCCCAACCCGGCTGGTCCCCGTGGGGAATTAGACCAATACCCTTTAATAATCCTTCAAAAAAAACTTTGATAAGTTGCCCGAAACCCAAGGTTCAAGATTATCTTACGCTAGCACCACAGGGTTAAAGCAATAATAACTTTAGTAAATTTACTCATTACTCCTATCCATCATGTCCAGCTTTCACCTGGATAGGATCCGTTATGGGCCCATATTTATATTTAAGATAATCAAATACCATTTATTTTATCTTTTTTTTAAATACTTCAAGTTTGTCGGTTTATATATGGCCTAGATTCTGCCTGGTATTGCTCTCTATCTGTTCCGAAAGTTATCAGATAGACAGACAGAGGGACAAAATTTTTAAAAATGGTTATTTATGTTTTAACAGCATTAGCCATTTTTTCAATGTTAGTACAGACAGATGATTCAATTTTATTTATATGTATAAATTTATTTTAGTTAATTTAATCAAATTTACTGAGATTATATGCGCAAATACGAGGTATTATTTACAAAACCTGTTAAAATTAATTTAAGTCGCACTCTCTTTAAAACTAATTAAGGCGTAATAATTTACACATATATGTAAAACATATTACGGATGCATAAACTCCCGCTTGGAGATAAAACAGGACGTTTACTGAAATGTTTACTCTGGCGGTAAAAGCGCAATGCCGTAAAGCGTATCTAAACTCTCTGCTGTGTTATTACTCTGCGCACTCCCCCATTTAAGATGTAAACACATAAGTATAGAGGTAGCTCGGGGGGTTGAGGGCTGATGGTGGCTGATTTTCAGTCAGTCGCCGCGGCACTACGCCGCCGTACGGACGTGCGGGACGGCGCTTCGATCGCCATTTTAAACAACTAAAAAACCAAGTGTTTGTTGCAATCCTATTTGTTTTTATTTTAAGCAGACAAATTTTTTTCGTGTGCATTTTAATATATTTTATTTTCAATTCTCCCTCGAACTGTTTCCGTTTCAAATTTATCCGAACTTCCTCCCAGCATCCTTCCATGCTTCCACGAATATCCCCTTTCCATATAATTTTCACGATAAGTTTATTTCAGTGTTCCGTTTTCAGATCGGTGTAGTGGTTTCGAACGAATGGAAATTTTGTCAATTTGTGATGCCTTTCGGATTGGCTTAGATCAAGAAAGTTGCAGCGTTATTGATTCTGTAAGCTTAGCAGTTTGTTTTTCACGATAATTTTTTTTTATATTTTATCGTAAGACCTGGATTTTTTATCATAATATATATAGTCGAGCGACAACCACTACCCCGTGCCGTCCCGTGGGTGTCGTAAGAGGCGACAGAGGGAAACTGTAACAGGAGATGGGAAGCAGCGTCTTCCGAATAACAACTCAAAATTATAAAATCTGCGGTTGTTTCGCCTACCATGCGTGGCAACTATGGCAGAATCCCCCCTATAAAGCAATCTATGGGGGAGGCCTATGTTCAGCAGTAGAGTAATATAGGCTATAATGGATGGAAGCCTTGGATTAAACTAATATTTAAACTATAACATTATTCTATTGTATATTCATGCTATTGAAAGAATCACATCTAATAACAGATAATAATATAAAATTTAACATTTTGTAACAATCAACTCCAATATAAATTATTAAGATTAACTCAAAAACTATTAGTCAGACCTTGATCAAATTTATACAGAACCACATGACAAACACTAGCTTTCAAATAAATAAAAAGAATCATCGAAATTGGTTCACGCAGAAAAAAGTTATGAGGTAGCACACATCAAAAGAACATACCAACACACAACATTGAGTACATCCTCCTTATTGAAGTCGGTAGAAAATATAACGTCTTGTCAGACTAAACAATAACAGGAACCACTGAGCAGTAATAGGGAGGATTATTGATGAGCTGCAATGAATGAATGAATTAATTAATTAATAGAAAACGAGGGATTAAACTCGCAATTATGTCACGCTTGATTAGCTAGTGACAACCACAGTATACTTTTTTTTTTAAATAAGTGTGACAAAAGAGCACACAGTCCACCTGATAGTAAGTAGATGCTATGGCCTATAGACATCTACATTTATCCTCTATTAAGAATCAAAATGCAGATGCGTTGTCAACCCTGAGGACTAGATGGAATGCCTAGTCTCCAGTAAAAATGATCTCCGGTTCCCTACTCTCACCATACGAAAATCAACAATGTTAAGGTGCTATTTTACGCTGGTATTCTTACAATATAGTTGCAGTGTGGATCTACCACGTAAAAATATACAAGATTTTTGTTTATATATGCATTAACTAATTTTTTACTTGGTAGAGCCATGCTACAGCTATATTAATAGTATAGTTGTAGCACGAATGGGTCGGCACTACCGGGGCAGGACAACGCTCTCACAGAATACCAACGTAAAATTGTAGCTTAACACTGCTGTGTTTCGTATGGTGAGTGTAGAGAACCGGAGACCCTTTTTACTGGAAAAGAAACATTCCATCTTAGTCCTCACGGGTGAAAACGCATCTGCAATTCGCTGCAAACGAGGATATATTTAGATGTCTATGGGCCACAGCAACTACTTACCATCAGGTGGACTGTGTGCTCGTGTGACACCCTATCCTATAAAAAAAAAATTGCAGATGCGTTGTCACCCCTGAGGACTAGATGGAATTTCTAGTCTCCAGTAAAAAGTGTCTCCGGTTCCCTACACTCACGATACGAAACACGGCCTAATTAAGCTGCTATTTTACGCTGGCGTTCTTGCAATATAGTTGCAGCATGGATTTACTACGTAAAAAAATGCAAGATTTTTTTATATATACATTCATTACAGTCTATCTAAAGTCCACTGCTGAACACAGACCTCCACCATAGAACATTATAATTGCCATAGTTATCTCGCTTTGTAAGCGGGTAGGCAACCGCAGTTTTTAGGGTTCCGTAGTTATACAACAAGGAAACCCTTATAGTTTCACCTCGTCCGTCTGTCCGCGGTTTCACTCAGAGACCTCAGATGCTGTATAGCTGTAATTTGGCATAGCTATAGATATTAATAATGCCTATAAAGTTGTGAATTAAAATCCTAAAAAATATTTTATTTTGGGTACCTTACATACAGCCCACACTCCATAGTACATACAGATATTTTTTTTCTGTCTATTCCATCACGGGGGGGTCATTGAATAGGCCTTTCAAAAATATTGGGGGTATAGAATAACATATTTTACCATTTCAGGGGTCCGCTTGTGAAATATTTAGCTATAGTGTTATTTTTTATTAGAGTTATGTGTCCGCCCCCCCCCCCCCTCTACCAACTAAACCACTGTTTTTGGAAATGTGAACAGTATACAGAATAGTAGTATATGCAATGAAGTTAAAAGGAAAACTATCACAGTTTAGAATTAACAAGTTACCGAGTAATAATCGACCAACTATAAAATGTACTTGGATTAGTAAAAAATTCGTTACATTTCCATAGAAAATGACCAAAAACTACCTGTATTATAACTTTCTAATGTTAGTTTCAACTGTAATAAATAAGCATGTTTTGGGGAAAACGACTTAATATACATTTTTTTTATAGGATAGGGTGACAAACGAGCACACAGTCCATCTGATGGTAAGTGGTTGCTGTGACCCATAGACATCTACATCTATCCTCAATAAAGAATCAAAATGCAGATGCGTCGTTACCGTGAGAACTAAGGTGGAATGCCCCTTTTCCAGTAAAATGGGTCTCCGGTTCTCAACACTCACCATACGAAACTAATATAGCTAATATAGCTGCAGCATGGCCTTACCACGTATACTTTGGTATATCACGTGTATTTTAGACGTGGTAGAACCACGTTGCAGCTTTATTAGTGGTATAGTTGTTTTTTTTTTTATAGAAGAGGGGGCAAACGAGCATGCGGCTCACCTGATGGTAAGTGACTACCGCCGCCCATGAACAACTGCAACACCAGGGGAATTGCAGATGCGTTGCCGGCCTTTTAGAAAGGTGTAAGCTCTTTTCTTGAATGGGTCGGCTCGACCGGGGAAGGACCACGCTCTCACAGAATACCAGCGTAAAATAGCAGCTTAACGCTGTTGTGTTTCGTATGGTAATTGTAGAGAACCGGAGACCCTTTTTACTGGAACCGAGGCATTCCAGCTTAGTCCTCACGAGTGACGACGCATCTGCATTTTGATTTGTAATCGAGAATAGATGTAGATGTTTATAGCAACCACTCACCATCAGGTGGACTGTGTGCTTGTTTGTCATCCTATTCCTATAAAAAAAAAACCTCGCATTACTACTATAGCTTTACGTTTTCCTTTGCGGATTAGACAGAAAGGATCGATCGCTAAGAAACCACCACTTTCGCTGTTTTATAGTTAATAGTTATTGTGGGCCTACAGTTTCATTTGTGGTACTCTTGGTTTATGCGAGCGACCTTCAGGATATCTTAGGGCAGTGGTGGTTTGCGGGTAGGTTCGTTACGGTCATGAATATCTTAAGTTTGCACTACCGGGAACGAATAGATGTATAAATAACTATGACCATTTTTGTACGGATTTGGCATGTGAATGATTTAATGTAGATTCTATGATTTTCAAAATGGAAAAGTTTTTTAAATCTTTTTTGAATAGCAGTCCTTATAAGTCTGCTTGCAAAATAAGTTCTTAAGATAATATCGTCCTATTTGGGCCTATTTTTAGTCTTTATAGCGGTCAAACCGCGGACTTATTTAATGCGCTCATAATATCAAGAATGCCCTTTCTAAGTTCACGGGTTATGACGCGCAACTTCGGAACCCTACCTCTACACTGTGCGTGGCCCAACACACACTTTTCTGGTTTTTAAACTGCCTTCAAAAAGGAGGAGGTACTCAATTCGATTGTATTTCATGTGTGTTACCTCATAATTTTTTTGTACGTGGACCGGTTTTAAATTTGAAAGCTGGTACTTCTCATGTGATTATGTAAATTTTAATAAGGTCAGAACCAGTACTTTTTGAGTTATTCTAAGATACAATATTTTATTATATATAATTTTAAAAAACTATTATAAAAAAACTATCATACAGTCCTACTACCCGCGGTATCTTGCCAAGAACGCTGGCTGCGGTTCCTCGCTGAATGGCTATACTTAGCCTTTGAGAGAGAAAAGAACCAACCCTCTTATCACCAGCAGCAACGGCTAGTCGCGGATGTAATTCCTTTAGGAACTTCACCCCACGGACCGATAGTCTGTACAGCAAATGGCACAAATATGTAGCCATTTCTCGGAGTCTCGTATTTGCGCCACTTACTTGGTTCAGCTGCCTTTGATGCTGCCCCGGCTCTAAACGAGGTTGTGGCGGTGGAAGGAAAAGGGGAGATCTCCCGCCGGGCAAGGTGTTCTGCCCGGGGAGCGGCCAACACTCCGATTGGTAGTTCGGAGCTATTCTATATATGCTGTTTTAACTTCGGAACTTTGTTAGTGCGATTTAGGCTTCGATGTGTTTCGCTTGTGGCGTGACAACAGCGCCGCCACAAGGTACCCTTGAAATTATAAGACGCCAAAGTGTCTACGCAAGTAGCATCCCACACTAGGGCTTTACCTCTCTCCCAAGGGACCAATGTCATTCCGTGGGGTCTCCTGCTCTCTAAATATTTCACAAGGCTCTAAAACCGAGGGAATATTTATATAGACAAGAGCCCTTCGGATGACATCGTTCAAAGAATCGTGCTGTGAAATCTTATCAGCACTTTTCTTACATGAAATTCCGTGGAGCCCAAATTTGTCGACGCTGCTACCACAGCGGCACTGATAAGGTTGACAAATCGCCGCTTCTAGTCGGATTCCTACGGCGATGCTCAAGCTTTCCACATCAAGTAATGTGCCGAGATTACTTGATAGTAAAGCGTGTAACCAGTGACTAGATTCCTTAGTCGAAACAGCTAGAAGGCGTGCCTGATCTTGGTCACTATGGAAATTATGAAAAAATCTTTCCGCACGTTCTGTACCAACGGAATAGCCCACTGTTTTGTTTCATTCATTCATTATTCATTCATTACAGCCCTTCACAAGTCCACTGCTGAACATAGGCCTCCCCCAAAGAATGCCACAAAGCACGGTCCTGAGCCACCTGCATCCATCGACTTCCTGCATGTCTTACCAGGTCGTCACTCCATCTCGTGGGGGGACGCCCTACACTTCGCCTACCGGTACGAGGCTGCCACTCGAGAACCTTTCTTCCCCATCGGTTGTCGGTTCTTCGAGCTATATGGCCGGCCCACTGCCACTTCAGCTTACTAATCCGTTGGGCTATGTCGGTTACTCTGGTTCTACTGTGGATATCCTCATTCCTAAGTTTATCACGCAGAGAAACTCCGAGCATAGCCCTCTCCATAGCTCGCTGAGCGACCTTGAGCTTCCTCATATGGCCAGCAGTGAAGGACCACGTCTCAGTTCCGTAAGTCATCACTGGCAACACGCACTGGTTGTACAATTTCGTTTTAAGGTTTTGAGGTATGTCTGACGAGAAGATGTCTCGTAGCTTCCCAAAAGCTGCCCAGCCGAGTTGAATCCGCCGATTGACCTCTCGGTCGAAGTTGGACTTACCTAGTCGGACTATTTGTCCCAGGTAAACATACTCGTCAACAACTTCGAGCTTAGTGCTCCCAACAACTACCGGCATAGGTGTGACATGGACATTAAACATGATCTTTGTTTTGTCTATGTTCATCTTAAGACCTATCCGTTGGGAAACACTATTGAGGTCATTGAGCATAGTGCTTAGGTCCTCCAGCGATTCTGCCATAAGGACTATATCGTCGGCAAATCGAAGGTGAGTGATGTGCTCGCCATTGATGTTGATACCGTATCCTTTCCAGTCCAGAAGCTTGAAAACGTCTTCCAATGCAGCGGTGAAGAGTTTCGGGGATATGACGACACCCTGTCTTACACCTCTCTGCAATTGGATAGGTTTCGTACTCTGGTTCTGTACTCGGATAGCCATCGTAGCCCTACTGTACAAGCACTTCAACACTTCGATATACCGACAGTCAACTTGGCACCGCTGAAGGGACTGCAGCACCGCCCAAATTTCGACGGAATCAAAGGCTTTCTCATAGTCCACATACGCCAGACATAGCGGCAAATTGTACTCTTCGGACTTCTGTACAATTTGCTGAAGGGTATGTATGTGGTCTATGGTGCTAAAGCCCTTACTGTTTTGTTGGTTATGTTTAAAGTTAAAGTTGCAGCCTATATACGCCCCACTGCTGGGCACAGTCCTCCTCTCATTTCTGAGAGGGTTTTAGGGCAAGGGTGTGTCCGCCACGCTGCCTCAGAGCGTGTTAGCGAACTTTTAACTTCGAAATTTTTTTTCTTATATCTCAGTCACGCAGGTTTCCTCACAATGTTTTCCTTCACCACCGAGCACGTGGTAAGTTAGCACTTAAAATTGCAATTGACAATTACATTGTTGCTGGCACTGTGAAACTAACATGTTATGTTTATTCTTAATAATTTATATTGAAGACGGTTGGTTGTACAATTTTTTTAATTTTACCATTTGTTTAAATTATTTGTTATCAGGAAGATGCTGCTGCCTCCCGTTAATATAACGAACTTAAATTAAATTCTTCGTCAGCTGGGAACCGATTTTATGAATACTATCATTAAATTTGTTTTATAATAAAAGAGTAATTCAATATACATTTGAAGAAAAAATTCCACCACAAATGCAAAATAGGAGAAGAAGTTTTTAATGTACTTCTTAGACGACATTGAGTTTGTGAAATTTCTTAGTTCACTCGAAACAAAAAAGGACAACTTTTAATATAAAGGAAAAGCTGACTTCGAAGCACTAAGAAGATTAAAATAATTTCCTATTCAGATGTAAGGGCCTTATTTTGCTTCTATACACTCACTCTTATCATTGACTTTAGAATGTGAAATAATTTTTCCTTTTCTACCAAGTTCAAAAGGGATGAGATACTCAATTCGACTGTATGTCTTTTTTAAAGTGTGTTACCTCATAACTTTGTTTTACATAAACCGATTTCGATGATTCTTTTTTATTTGAAAGCTGGTGCTTCTCATATGGTCCCATATAAATTTGATTAAGTCAAGTCTTAGCGATCAGCCACCGCAAAGTCTATATCACCTGAGGATGCCTCGTGTAGGGGCGAAACACGTGTCTTATTGTCGTCGCTGGTGTGTCTTTATTAGTGTAGTGGTGTCGGGATTAGTGGTGCTGGGATTAGTGGTGACGGGTATAGTGTACGCAATTTAGGGAGGGCGGGAGGTGCTCTTCATACTAGGTGAGACAAATCATTTTATTTTTATCGAGCGGATGTACGCGAGGTAATTTTTACTAACTTTAATATAATGGATTTCCGTAAAGTAACGCCTGATTCTATTAATTATAATAATTTTTGTGCCATCGTAAATAATATATATTGAAGTCGATTGTACAAAATTTTTAATTTTTAATTATTAATTATTTATATTCGGCATATACTTTTTAGGGTTCCGTACCCAAAGGATAATCAACGAGATCCGATAACTAGGCCTCCGCTGTCCGTCCGTCTGTCTATCAGTGGGCTGTATCGCATGATCCATAATTCTGTATTGTGGTGAGAAAATAAAATAAATTATTATTATTATTATTATTATAATAGGTAGACCGTTAAAATTTTCACAGAATGTGTATTTCTGTTGCCGCTATAATAACTAATAATAAAAATAAATTAAAAATTAAATGGTCTCCCCTAATAGAAACGTGTTTTACCTACATACCATTAAATCTTGTACGATGGCACGAGTCCGACTCGCACTTGGCCGGTTTTTCATTAGGATAATTAATAGTATCAGACAATTACTTTGCGGAAATCAATTATATTAAAGACTAAGCTGTTACCTGTGACTTTACCCGCGTGGAATTTATTAAGATTTTCCAAAATAAAAGTAGCCTAAGTTACTCCTAATAACATCAGCTATTTGCCAGTGAAAGTTCTGTCAAAATTGATCCAGCCGTTTTGGATATTAGCTGGAACAAACAGACCGACAGACAGACAGGCAGATAAAATTTTTAAAAATAGTATTTTTGTTATAAGATTCACATATAGTTTCATATGCATTTATTGAAAAGCTGTTATTTTGACATTACAAATAGACACTTCAATTGTATTTATTTGTATATATGTTAAAAATCAACTGGATAAGATCCACGCAATAAAATAAAATTATGTCTTACTTAGTTTGACTGCTAAGCTGCGGGCAGCCACAGCAGTCTACTTCCCCTAAAGATGTCTCGTGCAGAGGCGACACACGTGTCGTATTATCAGTCGTGATGAGTTTTTAAGTGTAGGGTTCGCTATTGTTCCAAAAAAGAGGAAATTTCTCAATTCGACGCGTATGCTCATCATACATTAAAATGTATGTTCACCGCTTTCTCGGAAACGGCTGAACCGATTGAAGAGGTTCCTATTTTATTAAATAGCTTATACTTCAGGAATGGTCCTATATAAATTTAAAGAAAAATTCCAACCCTAAGGGAGGATATGGTCCCCTAATATGTGAATTTTCCTTTTAGTGAAAGTAGTTACTACTTTCTCCTCGAACCTCTAGACTTGTTTGAATAAAATTCATTATAAAATGATTACACTAGTGTTCAATGTTGAAAAAATAATTCAACTTAAGTATCAAATCATGCGATAGGGTCATCCGATGTATATTAACACGTTCCGCGTACACCGAGTAATATCCGTATTAATCCGGTTACATCTGAGCCGGATAATGAAATGACCGGCTCGCCGACGACGGCCCGTTGCATTTTATCGGATTACATACGTACTACGGTAGATTTGAATGATTACGGATTATAAATTATTCACATTTCTGACGGCTTTAATATGCATTTTCAACTGCTCTGTCATTCATGTAACCAATATTGAATTGAATTTCTTTACATAGATGAATCACAAGCAACTACTATACAAAAAACAATCACATGGTTGCCGTTGAGTCAAACTGAAACAGAAAATTAGCAGCAGCAACTTATTAAGAAAAAGCTGCAGTTGCCAAACTGCGTGCCAAACTTGGCAACTATGTTAAAATCCTCCCTAATATTTTTTTATAAAATACTGGTTGGTTTGCGGCGTATTGCTGCCGCAGAAGAAATAATTGTGGAAGTATTATTTTAAATTTGGAACAGTTATATTGTTTAACTAGCTGTTCCCCGTGACTTCGCCCGCGTGTTATTTGGGTTTTTAATTTTTATGCGAGGAACCCTAATTCTTTTTCCAAAATAAAAGTAGCCTAAGTTACTCCTCATAACATCAGCTATCTGCCAGTGAAAATCCTGTCAAAATAGGTCCAGTCGTTTCGGGGATTAGCCGGAACAAACAGACAGACGGACAGACAGACAGGTAAAAACTTTAAAAATTGTATTTTGTTATTAGTACCGTATTTAATTTCATATGCATTTAGTAAAAAGCTGTAATTTAGACATTACAAACAGACACTTCAATTTTATTTATTTGTATAGATATAGATTAGGAATAATAATGCTGATGATATTACAAAATAAATTACCGAAAAATTTACTTTCAAATAAATTTTTCGGTGCGATACGCGCGCCACATGCTGCAAGTTATTTTTTTTTTTATAGAATAAGGGTGACAAACGAGCACATAGTCCACCTGATGGTAAGTGGTTGCTGTGGCCCATAGACATCTACATATATTCTCGATTACGAATCAAAATTCAGATGCGTTATCACCCGTGAGGACTAAGATGCCACGTTTCCAGTAAAAAGGGTCTCCGGTTCTCTACACTCACCATACGAAACACAGCAGCATTAAGTTGCTATTTTACAATGGTATTCTGTGAGAGCGTGGTCCTTCCCCGGTCGAGCCGACCCATTCGTGCTATAACTATTCCTACTACTAATATAGCTGCAGCATGGCTCTACCAAGTAAGAAAACCACCAAAGAAAGTTAATTGTATTATGCTTATAACCTCCGTGCTGGTGCAAGTAATAAGTTTTAAAGTTTTAGCGCAATCTGATGAACGGCATGGCAACGAATAAAATACGAACAAACAAACATTAATTCTTATATATTAGATTAGAACAAAAAACGTTTAATCCACTTACTGATACTCTTTTTTCTTTTATTAAAGTTGTAAACAAGGCCGAATTAAACTGTGTAGAGGCCCGGAGGCAGTGCCGGATCGCTCTCCCTTTTCCAACTTCCTAAATCTCTTAAAACTGATTTTTTAGACCGCAGGGAATTTAAGCGACTCGGATTCCATACGCAGTTGCCTACTTTGCCTTTAAGTTAATCCGGCCCTGGATATACAACAACCTTTTTCGAATTGTCTCTTAAAAACCTGGTACGCGTAGAAATAAAGAGTGATTTAACTTATTTAAAGAGAAGCCTGTAGTCTGTGAATATTTTCTATATCGTCCCGGCATTACAACATATTTGATAGATCAAAAACCACGGATAATTCCCGAGGCTATAGCTTTATCAAAATTAGTGCATTGGTTTAACGTTAATAATCTACATTTGAACGGCATTAAATGTATTAAATTTACAACACCGAATGTTAAAAATCTGAATGCCAATGCGTTTTCAAATGGTGAAGAACTAAGTCCCGTTGAAATCACCGTTTTTCTCGGCATCACTCTCGACGTAAAGCTGCAGTGGGCCACCCATATACCCAAACTAGAAAGCGAACTAAGCTCTGCAGCTTATGCTGTAAAAAGATTAGAGGTCTCACTAGAATCGAGATAGCTGGATTCGTTTATTCTGCCAACTTCCAAAAAGGAGACGGTACTCAATTCGACTGTATATTTTTTTATGTATGACCTCATAACTTTTTACTGGGTGAAATGATTTCAATGATTCTTTTTTTATTTGAAAGCTGGTACTCTCGTGTGGTCCTATATGATCAAGGTCAGACCAAGAGTTTTTGAGTTATTCTTAATAACTTATATTGAATTCGGTTGTACAAAATTTTTAATTTTAATTTATTTTAGTTATTTCCATTGTATAATTTCTTATGGAATTTTTCTATAGGGAAATGAAAAAGTACCTACAACCTAAAACCGAGAGTCTCTCAGAGAAAAATAAAGAAACAAATATATTAACGTTGTCTCAGTATATTTACGAAAATTTAATGTATGTTCACAAAAATAAAGTAGTTTTAGTAAAGAAACGTGACACACTCCGTAAACACTAGGAACAAACACAAGCTATTCATTCGTGGGGCAATATATACGCTATTACAACAAAGTCCCAGTAAATATACAAGGTCTCTCTAATACCAAGTCTAAATATTTTAATAAACAAATCTATACATATAATAAAACTGTAAATAGCAGATGTCTGTACATTTTATATTTTTGTAATAAAAGTGATTGAGGGGTACTAAAAATAAGTAATTAAATACATTTCTACCATTTTTAGAATTTTCTGTCTGTCTGTCTGTCTGTCTGTCTGTCTGTCTGTTTGTTTGTTAACGTATCACGTATAAAGTACTAATTTATATCATTAGAATTGTTAAGGAAATTATAAAGTGTATCTTCGGGTTACATTTAGTCTTTATTTCATTAAAATCAGTTCATTCTATCAAAAGTTATGATAAATATTCTAAAGTATGGGTAGGGAAGTATAGGTACGAATTTGCTCAACGGTGGCTTTGTTTGAGTCATCAAGTGCATTTTAAACTAATATCATATCATAAATCATAGTTAAATTATGTAAAATAATGATATAATTATGTATATCTAAAACGCAGTAAACAAAAGTATTAAAGAACGTATTAAATATATTATACAAAAATATATTAACCTTATTAACTAAATCTGAAGCACAATAGTTAACCCATTTCTTCGATAGATGGTGGTGTTGTGAAAATGTAATGCAATTGCAATGTCGTTTTTTCCTGTAGATGAGTTTTCATATTTACTGCTAATCTTTATTATATTACTCGCTGCCCTACTGCGTGTTGACAAACTCAATTTATTCTTTACCGCCGAGTACTCTATGTGGTAAATCAAATTTTAAAAGAGCTATTAACAATTGCGTTGGTTTTGGCGAGGGTCAAACTTTATTTTTTGCTTACTGTGCAGGCACTGATTTATAAGTTCTCTTGCGTTTTATATAATGTATCAATCGCGTTAATTAATCTTTTTTATTTCTAGAATTGATGTTAGCAGCGCCATCTCTCTTTAAATATATACATATAATAAAAATGATGATAACATGTTGTGTCTCTTTGTGTACATTATATATATATATATATATATATATATATATATATATATATATATATATATATATATATATATATATATATATTGGTGGCTAAAATCATTATGGGGAACTGAAAATAATTAAATAAGAACATTTTATAATTTTTAGAATTGTCTGTATGTCTATTTGTCTGTTATTATATGAACGCATCACGTCTAAAGTAAACATCTTTTATTTTCAAAGAAATCGTTAAGAAAATCATAAAGCGTATCTTCGAGTTACATTTAATCTTTGTTTTATTAAAATTGGTTAATTCTATCGAAAGTAATGATTATTATTTTGAAATGTAGGTTCGAATTTGTTCAATGGCGCCATAAAATCTCAGAAATAGTAATAAAAAGATTTGTGTGTAAAAAAAACGTTCCATAATAATTAATATATTTATACTTAAAACACAAAAAGAGATTTAAAAAGGATGTTTTCTCACACAAAGGAAGGAATAGATGGAGTTGTACAAATTACAAACTTTTCTGAATTGCTGTGTTGAGATTTTTCGCCGATGAATCGTATTGAGACTTACTGAAGAAATTTGTAACCATCGAAGCCATACAACGGAACCCGACCAAAAATAAAAATTTTGCAACGAAATGTCGTGATATTGTATTTATAATATACGCAAAATCAGTACTGCCATTTTAGCGCTTTGGGAACTAGATTTAGCCCTTTTTTGGAATGTATAGCGCGCATTTCGTAATTTTAGCACCTAGCTTAATCCAGCGCTTTTTGGTGTATAAGCATTATAAGCTTATAGCATTAGCACACATTTCAATATTTTAGCGACTAGCGGGTTATTAACTCTTTTATAGCAGCACTGTTAGTCCACATTACCGATAATAATAATAATAATGACCTTTATTATTTTTTCCCACAAATAGTACATTGCAGTTTATCTTTTTCAAACATATTTTTTCCACAAAGCAAATTATGGGAGACGAGTCCAAACTAGGATACCCTGTGCTATGGATCTCCTTCCCTTTCGCTTCCCCTTTAGGATGATCAACTTTATTTTTTTACCGACGACTATAAGCGGGGAAATCCCCTTTATTAAAGTTTTCGTTCATGGTTTTGGCAACGCATTTATTTTGCTTTATTCAGTTTCAGTCAGTTGCTTAGAGCACAGCTAAGTTAAAAGTTACTTAGAAGTTATAACACAAAGAAACTGTGTAGCAACCGCAATCAGATGCTGACATCTGAAACTAAGTTGCGAAATACATTGCACTTTAAAACAATTAATGACATTTTTATTGTTCGTACAGTACTAACTACTGTTGACAGCAATTGCCATAATTATAAGTCGATGTCCTGCGAAGTATTGATACATCAAAAAAAAATTGCCAGAAAAAAAACTTAATGTTGTTTTCATTATTATGATTATATAAAAAAACACAAACTTTGTTTGTAGTTAATTTAGCGCGAAATCTAGGGCTTTTTTAAAGCGCTGTTTTCATGAAATCTAGCGCTTTTTGTGTTGTCCTAGAGCTGAATGAGTTTTTTTTTAGCTGGCAGCACTGCCCAAAAATCCTCTATTAAGAAGTAACTTTCCTTTCAGTTTTAAGCGCGTTCAGTTCCCAGTTACAGTGAGCGTGTGTTATGCGATGACCGTAAATGAAGCGCAAGTTTAAACTTTACGCGTTGTAGGAGTGTACCTCAGTACTGACTGTTTTGCACATGGCCAACTCTATGTTGCTTTTTCCCGCGTTAGTAGCCCCCGTAACCTTTTTGTGTACACCCCGGCTAAGCCCACTTCTAACGTCGTTTGCACAGAAGCTCTATCATAAACGACTTAGAACTTTGATGATAATGATTTATTTAGTTACCACTTATTGATACAGTAATAAAATAAATCGTTTAATATTCTCTTACCTAAACGACAAATTCTTTATGTAAAACCTGTATACGCGAGCTACGCCGCGGGCACAGCTAGTACTACATAAAAAGTGCTAGGTCGGGGAGAAAGTTTCTTCGTATTTTATATACAAATTCAAGTCATTTTTGTTTCAAAGTTTAATTACATTTGATTATAAAATATATGTGCCATTATATTCGATAACTTGTTGCCATACTGTAGATAGAGAGTAGAAATCTTGGGATTTTTGGTAAAGAAAATGCGACAAGCAGTTTTAACAGTCCTTTATTGATGTTAACCTAACACCACCTAAAAACTTCTGAAGAGACTGATACAGGTGAAATACTGAGGGTGCAAGGTCAGGCCTATAATATGGTCGATGCAAAAACACTTTACAACCAAGCTGTCTCAATTTTCGGTAAGTGGCCAAAGATGTGTGTGGTCTGGCGTTATCATAATGAAGACCTCTCCTTTTTTGTTGATCAATTCCGGCTGTTTCTTAAATTCTTGCTTGAGTATCATTAGTTGTTGGAAGTAGAGATACGATTCGATGGTTTTGCCTGATAGTAAAAGCTCATAATAAACGATGCCCTTCCAATCCTACCATACACACAGCATCACCTTATTGCGTGTTAATCCGGACTTCGCTACAATCTGTGGAGCTTGACTACCCTTTGAGAATGATATATTTCGCACGTTCTTGTCATAGGTGATCCACTTTTCATCACCAGTGATCAATCTTTTCAAAAATGGTTTGTTTTCATTACGTTTCAATAGAGAGTCGCAAATGAGTACACGATTCTTTAGGTTTATCTCAGTGAACTCGTGTGTACCTAAATATCGAGGGTTCTTGTATAGCCAGACTTTTTCAAATGGGTCAAAACTGGTTTGTGGTCAATTCTCAATTTTTCGGCTATATCTTAAATAATAATATACCGATCTTGCTCCACTTTTTTAAAAATGGCTTCGACTTTACACATATAAGGGAGACCAGAGCGAGCTGTATCTTTGATTTGTATGGTCGTAGCAAGAATGGGTTGGCTCGGACTTGGACTCGACCAGGCTCTTACAGAATACCGGCGTAAAATAGCAGCTTAATGCTGCTGTGTTTTGTATGTGGAGTGTAGAGAACTGGAGACCCTTTTTACTGCAAACGAGGCATTCCATCTTAGCCCTCACGGGCATATAACCCCCTAAGCTTAATAGAAGGCAGTTATTTCAATATTACAGACAAACACAGCAATTTTATTTTTATTTATTTATTGGGTCTACCAGCGATTGTACAATACATACGTGACATACCTACATTTCTTAAAGTATAATTACTACATTACTTGCACAGAGTATGTAAAATCACTTAAAGGTAAACACTACATGCTATTTTTGCTAGTATTACTGTATAAATCTGAAAGTGAGTTAATAACAGAAACAAACCAAAACCAGAAACAAACAAAATAAAAATACAATATTAATTTTGGTAAAAGCCTGTATAACCTTATCAATTTCAACAATTTCAAAAGAGATTTAATCAAACTAATAATTAGTCTTTCAATTAAAATTATACAGATAACAGAAGATAATGATATCTATGACATCAGGACGTTTAACACGATAGCCCTTCCACACCCTTCCACTTCATGACCATGGGTGCTATAAACAAAGGACATATAATTAAAAATTAAAAATTATGTACAACTGAGTTCAATATAAATTATTAAGAATAACTCAAAAACTATTGGTCAGACCTTGATCAAATTTATATGGGATTATAAAGAACCAGCTTTCACATAAAAAAGAATCATAAAAAAACATACAGTCGAATTGAGTACCGGTCCCTTTTTGAAGTCGGTAGAAAAGGAAGAATTCCCCGTGGATATTAAAACATAAAAAATATGTGAATTTTTTTTATAGGATAGGGTGACAAACGAGCACACAGTCCACCTGATAATAAGTGGTTGCTGTGGCCCATAGACATCTACATTTATCCTCGTTTGAGAATCAAAATGCAGATACGTTGTCACCCGTGAGAACTAAGATGGAATGCCTCTTTTCCAGTAAAAAGGGTTCTCTACACTCACCATACGAAACACAGCAGCATTAAGCTGCTATTTTACGCTGGTATTCTGTGAGAGCGTGGTCCTTCCCCGGTCGAGCCGACCCATTCGTGCTACAACTATACTACCTAATATAGCTGCAGCATGGCTCTACCACGTGAAAGCATTAAATTCTTATACGTATTAGTTACCATTTTTGAACGAAAGTAATAAATTATAATTTTCCAGCATACAAATTATTCTCTGTATTTTATAAAAACCCCATTTCCAGCAGGTTATTTATTATTACCAAAGGATATAAATTTCGTTCATCTCGACGATTTGATCACGTGGCTCCCGAGACGCGTGTTATTGGATGGTACATTTTTTATGAAGATTTTTCACATAGGCAGTTATTTCGCATCGGAATCATAGGATTTGGAATACGGAATCAGATTTATTATACTTTTACATTATTTGGTTTATTATTGTAACGTTTTATTTTTGTGTTTACATCATCATGACCATAATTTCAGAGTGGTCCTTCCCCGGTCGAGCCGATCCATTCGTTCTAAGTTGTTACGGCACAAAAACGTTGGGCTTTGTAGGGTACTATGGTTCAACTACGGATGTCTTCATTCCGAATTTTATGACACACTCCGAATCAAATCATGAATTTTATCCTGGTCCAGACGACACATTCATGCTGCACTATCCCTTATAATCCTAAGGCGACAGGGAGTAACTATCCAGGAGATGGGCACCAGCATCTTACTGATACTTAAAATATTAACAAACGTCGCATGCCAAGCGTGGACACTAATAAAATCCCGCTTATGATTCATTATATGAGAGAAGTCTACACTCAGTAGTGGATTTATGATAGAATGTAATTTAAAAAATATTTAAATTATAGATTATAATACATATTTTTAGACTAAATTTTATTGTAATAAACCAAAATAATATTTTGTTTCGAGTAAAATTCTCGTAGTGCCCTCTACTACATTCTATAGGTAAAGTCACTTTATCTAACAAAAATTGATTAACTCTCAAACTGGTACACAAAATATTTTAATACTAGCTGTTCCCCGCGACTTCGCTCGCGTGTTAGGGTTTTTATGTTTTTACGCGGAACCCTAATAGTTTTTCTAAAATAAAAGTAGCCTAAGTTACTCCTAATGAAATCAGCCATCTGCCAGTGAAAGTCCCGTCAAAATCGGTCCAGCGATTTTCGGAGATTAGCCGGAACAAACAGACAGACAGACGGACAGACAGACAGACAGACAAAATTTTAAAAACTGTATTTTAGTTATAAGTACCGTATTTACTCTCATATGCATTTAGTTAAAAACTGTAATTTTGACATTACAAACAGACACTTCAATTTTATTTATTTGTATAGATTAGAGTGATTCTGGGTATAAAACAATATCACCACATTTTATTGCAATTTTGCTACTTTTAGTCGGGTTTTGTTGCATAACATGGGTGTACGTAGTATTTTTTCTTTCTGATGTTTGTGATGTTAGCCTACACGGCTCTTACCGTTTTATCGGACTCATGGACATAAATTTCTTCAGTGAGTCTCAATAATCACCAGCTTTCAAACAAAAAAAGAATCATCGAAAGCGGTTCACACAGAAAAAAGTTATGAAGTAACACACTTAAAAACAAACATACAGTCGAATTGAGTACCGTCTCCTTTTTGAAGTCTACATGATCCTCCACATCTGGTATCAGCGTAAGCCAAGTAACCAGTTTTGTTAAACCATATGCCAAGGCTAAGTTATAGACAGATCTACCCGCATGATCGGTTAAACGGGAACCAAGCCATTCAGCGTGGTGGGCGTTAAAATCACCGAGTATCACGATCTCTGCGGATGGGACCTGTTCTAGCACGGATTCTGCAGCCACTTGGACGTGGTCGATGAGTCGGTCTGTGTCGGCATTACCCCTATGGGACCTATAGAGGCACCCGTAGACGCGGGGATGGTCGTCGCCGTCTACGCGCAGCCATAGGATGGACAGGTCCGCACCTTCAATACTGCCGAGGCGTCGAAAACAGATGTCCTCTCTGACGTACACGCCGGAGCTCCAGACCGGAACACAAAACAGTATTCTAATTTGTACCTCGGGCAAGAAAGATACGATGTATCAGCCGGAGAGGACACTGTGTCTCGGTTAGAGAAAGCAAGGCTGGCTTTGCCATATCTAGATGGTAGTGGACGGCGTTAACGTTTGAATGAAGTCCCCTGATATTGCAGAAATTCAAATTCACGGAATGCGTGGCAGGGGTTGCCTTTGTCTTATTGCTCCGCTTGCCCCGAGCAGGTTTCGTCTTGAGCGGAATATTGCCCCCCCCCCCCCCCAGAGTACGCGGGGCAGGCTGAGCACCCACGCTCAGAAAAAGTAGGGTAGCTTGGGCGTGGATGACCAGCGTGGAATTCTCCAGGGATGCTGGTATCCTCCTGGGGTAGTGTTCCTTTTAATTCCGCTACAATTTTGATGTGGAAGGGGGGGGGGGGCGATTGGGCCTCCGGCCACCTGCACTCACCAGGCGGAACGCAGAGGTAAACCTCTACTTCACGCTGGTAGTCTTATATGTATAACCTATTTTTGACCAGCCAAAGGTTTCCTACCTTATTGGTCTATTGATCGTAAGCACGACTACTGATCACGAGGTGCCAATTCCGAAAACCGGGTAAAGCTAAAAACAAATGTTGGGTTTTTGGTCAATAAATTCTCAGGAGTAATCCGGAGCCAGAATGTTAGCGGTGTTTCACCTTCTCTTAATCCCTCTCCGGTCGTGTCGAAAATTCAGACTGTAGGATGTTGTAGGCTATGAAATAAAAAGAAATTAAGTCGGTTCGTCCGTTTCCGACAAATCGGTAAACATACATAAAAACATACGAACTACGAATAAAGAGCCTCCTTCTCCTTGATTTTAAAATAACTCGTATATGAAGCAAAAATAAATAACCACATTTCAGTATGACGTCAACGCACAAAACATAAAAATTCAGTTCAAATTAAAGTCGGCTTACCATCGCAAATGTGGAACGCGCTTTTAAATACATATGTTACACATTTCAAAACATGTTCTGTGAAGCGGAACAAATAACAGAGCAAAGTTTTTCAACTGTTCGGTCAACCATGTTTACTAACAAATAATGAATATAAGGCAATAGAATAGAATGGAACAATATTAGAGAAAATAGTAATATAGGTTACAAAATACTTATTGAAAATAATTTATGCTTTTACCACTGGTTCAAAAGGAAACCTCTGTTTAGAGAAGAACCAGCAAAAATCCCAGCGGGACTTTTTAAAGTGAGAACTTCTTTAGCTTCGCTGTGCGATTTTTGGTAAGGGATAAATTTATGGGTTCGGGTCACCGATGACCTTGACATGCTAGTGACGTATTGCGCTTGTGTATACCACTCTGTCTGTACTTCGCATCGCGACGCGGAGTATAGCTGCCTATATTCATGTATATGCATATATCATTGAGTTTTCGCTTCTGTCGGCAGTCCTTATTTTTTCTTAAATATTTATTAATTTACAATACATTATGTAGTACAATATTCACCAAATATTTTGAGCTTAGTAATCCCAACAAGTACCGTTATAGGTGACTGACTCATGGACGTTAGACATGATTTTAACCTCCGACGAAAACAGATGTTATAAGTTCGTATCTGTGTATCTGTGTGTCTGACTGGTGTATCGTAACTCCTGAACAGATGAACCAAATTTGATCAAGTTTTTTTCTTTTAAAAAGTGTCTTAATCGAGAGTGTTTTAGCCATGTTCCAAGAAATTTGAGAAACATCAGCTTTATTCAGTTTCCTTTATTTTCTTGCCAATGTTCATCGTAAGGAAACCTATCCTTTAGTTCACTTCACTTGGTTCCTTAGAAATAGTCCTTTGGGTACTCCAGGGTCATGCCATAATTACTATATCGTCGACTAAACGATGGTGAGTAATATATTAGCCGTTGTTGTTGTTACTTACAGGAACGAGGGTGGTATGGATAAAAATACTTCTTGAAGTCGTAATCTTTTTTTATAGAATAAGAGTGACAAAGAGCACACAGTCCACCTAATAGTATCTACATTTATCTTCGATCAAGAATAAAATGCAGATGTGTTTTCACCCCTGTGTTTCACACATGGAATACCTCGTTTCCAGTAGAAAGTGCCTCCACATCTCCACACTCACTATACGAAACACATTTAGCTGCTGTTATACGCTCGTATTCTGTGAGAGCGATGCCCTACCTCAGTCGAGCTGACCCATTCGTGCTACAACCATAATATACTGCTCTCTCTGCCACGTAAGAATTATAGACAGAACATATTAAAAAAATTAACAAATTTTCATAGGACACTTGCGTTGAATGAATGTGTAATAAACGGATGAGTTTCTCGATTTTAAGTCCAGTACTATCTGCGTTCACTCATAGATGGCGTAGCCAACTGAAATAATAATTGTTTTTAATAAAAACCATAAATTAACACCGTTTCATTTCCAGCCCAGTTACTTGATAACAGTTTCCAATACAACGGTGAAGAGTTTTTTTTTTTATAGGATAGGGTGACAAACGAGCACACAGTCCACCTGATTGTAAGTGGTTGCTGTGACCTATACACATCTACATTTATCCTCAATAAAGAATCAAAATGCAGATGCGTCGTCACCCGTGGGGACTAAGATGGAACGCATCTGTTCCTAATAAATGGGTCTCCGGTTCTCTACACTCACCATACGAAACACAGCAGCGTTAAGCTGCTATTTTACGCTGGTATTCTGTGAGAGCGTGGTCCTTCCCCGGTCGAGCCGACCCATTCGTGCTACAACTATACTACTAATATGTCTGCAGCATGGCTCTACCAAGTTTAGTTTTAGTTAAAAGTTACAGGGATACAACGTCACCCTGTCTTAAATCCCTGTGCAGTTGGATAAGTCTCGTATTATGATTCTGAGCTCGCATACACATCGTAGCGTTACTGAATAAGTATTTCGGCATTTCGACATAGCGACTGCAAACATGGCACCGCTGACTCTTCTTTTTCTTTTTTTTCTGTCTTTTTCTTTTATTTTTTTTTTTTATAAACAAGTTAAAAAAAGAAAAAGAATAATAATTGGCACATATTGCTTCTAAAGTCGGTGTTTAGTCTTAGTGTATCAAAGAAAGCCCCCACATCCCACTAGATAGAATAACAACCTTCATCAGTACACGTTATATACTGCTGAAATGTATAATATGTGGAAACACGCAGTCAGTGCAGTTGAAAATGATATGAGAAAATACGTTAACACGTGGTAGAGCCATGCTGCAGCTATATTTCTGGTATAGCTGTAGCACGAATGGATCGGCTCGACCGGGAAGGACCACGCTCTCACAGAATACCAGCGTAGAATAGCAGCTTAATGCTGCTGTGTTTTGTATGGTGAGTGTAGAGAACCGGAGACTTTTTTTACTGGAAATGAGGCATTCCATCTTAGTCCTCACAGGTGACAACGCATCTGCATTTTAATTCGTAATCGAGGATAGATGTAGATGTCTATGGGCCGCAGCAACCACTTACCATCAGGTGGACTGTGTGCTCGTTGTTCACCCTTATCCTATAAAAAAAAAACATTCCTTTTAAGTTGGCGGCAAAATGATGAAGAGAATAAAGCAATTCATATTTTAACTTATTATGACGTAATTTTAAATTAATTGGTTTATTGATGCCAGATGTATGACATAATATTTTTTGTCGGCCCATGTGCTTCATTTTCAAAATAGGAACATTTTCAAAAATCGAAATTCGATGTAGATAATTTCTTAAAATATTTTATATATTTTTTACCCATGTAGGAAGATAACTTTTAATAATATAAAATATATAAATATATTATATAAATAATAAATGATATAAACAAATTATTCGAAAGGTTAATAATTAATAAATTAGGCAGCGGTCCCTTTTGTGATATCCCAAACCTATAATTTAACACACCTGTTATGTACATATTGTGAATAATTAATGTTACGTAAAATGTTTTTGTTTTAAAATATTGTTTTCATTTTGTTATTTTTACTCTTAATTAATACATTATGGGTAATATCTTTAAAAAAAATTGTAGCATAGGGTGTTAAACGAGCCCACAGTCCAACTGATGGTAAGTGGTTGCTGTGACCCATAGACATCTATATCTAACATCAATAAAAAATGAAAATGTAGATGCGTTGTCACCCGTGAGGACTAAGATGGAATGCCTCTTTTCCGGTAAAAAGGGTCTCCGGTTCTCTACACTCACCATACGAAACACAGCAGCGTTAAGCTGCTATTTTACGCTGGTATTTTGTGAGAGCGTGGTGCTTCCCCGGTCGAGCCGATCCATTCGTGATACAACTATACTACTAATATAGCTGCAGCATGGCTCTACCACGTATATATTGACGCAGATCCTCCACTGCAAAAACACTCCTCGGAAAAAATCAGCAAATTGCTTAAATAACAACTACAGTAATAAATAATTATCATCATCATCACAAGTCCACTGCTGAACATGGGCACATCATAGGTTGCCACAAAGCTGTACTTTTTGACAACTTTCTGCCTCACTCCATCGAAGAGCGGGTTTTATCGGTTATAAATTCTTACTACTGCCTTTCATAATATATTACAACTAGCTGTTTCCCGCAACTTCACCCGCTTAGAATTTATTACGATTGGTTTTCATGGTTTTTTTTTCGCGGAACGTTAATTCTTAAACTAAAATAAAAGTAGTCTGAGTTACTCCCTATAACATCAGCTATCTGCCAGTGAAAGTCCCATCAAAATCGGTCCAGCCGTTTAGGAGATTAACTGGAACAAACCAACAGACAAACATACAGGCAGACAGACAAATACATCTATACAAATAAATAAAATTGAAGTGTCTGTTTGTTATGTCAAAATTACAGTTTTTTACTACATGCATATGAAAGTAAATACGGTACTTATACCTAAAATACAATTTTTGTTTGTCTGTCTGTTTGTTCCGGGTAATCTCCGAAACAGCTGGACCGATTTTGACGGCACTTTCACTGTCAGATAGCTGATATTATAAGGAGTAACTTGGCTACTTTTATTTTAGAAAAAGAATTAGGGGTCCGCGCAAAAAAAAAATCCCTAACACTCGAGCGAAGTCGCGGGGAACAGCTAGTAAAAAAACTAAAAATAGTTTTATTGTTATATGTACCGTACGGCTGTTATTTTGACATTAAAAACAGACACTTCGATATTTATTTATTTGTATAGATAATGAAGTAAACATAATGATAGCTCTGACACTGAATTTACGTGGTGACGTTAGAGACAGAGTTATTTCTACCGACCTTAGCTGCAGCACGAATGGGTCGGCTCGACCGGGGTATAACCACGCTCTCACTGAATACCAGCGTACAGAAGCAACTTAATGCTCCTGTGTTTCGTATAGTGAGTGTAGAGAACCAGAGACCCATTTTGCTGGATACGAGACACTTATCTTCTTAGTCCATCTTAGTCCCCAGGGGTTACAATGCATCTGTATATTGATTATTAACCGAGGATAAATGTAGATGTCTATGGGCCACAGTACACCATCAGGTAAACTGTGTGCTCGTTTGTCACCCTTATTCCATAAAAAATATTTTAAATATTAACGAACCGATAAATAGAATCCGATTGGAACGAGGCGAGCTGCAGCGAATCGGTTATTTGATTATCCGATACCGGATATAACTGGATCAATCCGGATATTAATCGATTAAAGCGCAACGTGTTAATGCTGTTAGGTTGAGTATTGTGAACATCTATCTAGTTATTTCTAATTATTTCATAACTAAGGTCTTTATTACATCATACATATAATATTTAATAGAACTAAATTAAATATAATCAGGCGTTACTTTAGACATACCTCAGAACCTCAAAACTAAATTGTTCAACCAGTGCGTGTTGCCAGTGATGACCTACGGATCTGAGACGTGGTCCTTCACTGCTGGTCGTATGAGGAAGCTCAAAGTCGTTCAGTGAGCTACGGAAAGGGCAATGCTCGGCGTTTCTCTGCGTGATAGATTAAAAACGAGGTTATCCGAATTATAACCAGAGTAACAGACATAGCCCAAGGGATTAGTAAGCTGAAGTGGCAAAAAACCGATGGGGGAGAAAGTTTCTCGAGTGGAAGCCTCATACCTGCAGGCGAAGTGTAGGGCGTCCCCCCACTAGATGGAGTGACGACCTGGTAAGACATGCGGGAAGTCGATGGATGCAGGTGGCTCAGGGCCGTGCTTTGTGTAAAATCATGTCCCCCCCTCCCTCTTAAATTTCGCTCACTATCACCATCACCACTATTTCCAACACAAACTACACTCTAGGAAAAACACACTATCGTCACAGTCTAATTACTACTTACAGTCGGTTGTCGAAGGCGTCTAGACGGGGCAATCGTGCGCTGCGGTAGGGTGCGGGGCGAGACGCGGGCGGAAAATTCCCGAGTGGCTGTTAGTAGCTCGGGAACTGACCGCTAGGGTTGTCCTGTCAAGCAAATAGATAAATTAAAATGTTTTTCACTACATGTGCGGTAAAAAACTGTGGGTCGTCCTCATTTAAAGATAAGAAAGTAGTTTCATCAGTTTCCACATACACATTAATTTGTTTTAAACATGAAATAAAATAAAATCATTTTTTTATTACTTCTCGTCCCGACAACCCTAGCAATTTATTGTTTATGTCGGCTTTTCCGGCAACATCAAACGCGATGACTGACTATGTTCTTCTGTGCTACCGTAAATAATATGATATGACTCTCATCAGGATCTACTATCATCAGGAGAAGTAGATTCTGCAAAGGCTGACCGCTGAGTGACTATTGCATACCTTAAGCGCGAAGCGCGCTGGTATGTTCTAGTAACGCCTAAAAATCAAGAATCCAACGTTTTGTCGCATGAAATCGTATCTAACAATCGTATTCAACATAGAAATAATATAAAAAGCACGTTGTCAGAAAGATAAATGATTGTTGAACTTATTAATATTTTTTTAAATCGATTAATTGCTATTTTTACATAAAAATGGTTTTAGTGGCTTATGGTGTAGATTTATCAAGTCCGCATGGAATGGTAAACACGATAACTTTTGAAAATATTAATTGTTTAACTCAATCTATTTTTTAATCTCTTCATCTGTCATTTGGAAAGCCATGGAATGTATATGACAGTTTAATTTTGTTTTCTTTAAATATAATTAATTTTTTTCAACTACGAAATGTCGAAATTTTCGGTGTTATTAGTTTATTTGTATTAATTTATTTTTTGTAAATAGACTGCGGCAGTCTGACTGCCTCACCAAGTTCGGCGTCTACCGCCATCGTGAATGGATACTATATTGGCTGTTTGCAGCGGTTCAAAAAGATCGCTGTACAAATAATAAAAAATTCCAAAAACCATATTCCATACATACTTGATTATTATAATAATCAGAGATTTTGATTACAATATTTTAAAAGTACAGAATAAATAATAATAGTACGTACCAAAAGTAAGTGGGATGTATATATTTATACTTAAATACGTCTTGGACTTTATGGAGTAACCTGAATCATGATATGATGAACATATGAGCATTATGAGTCGTGCATTTTTGGATTTTCCAAATTTTTTTTTACATTGAAGTTTGACATAAAATTATTGGAAAATTGGAAGTATAATAATAATAATAAGGTTATTACTGAAAACTTGTGTATATTTAAACTACTTTAAAAAATCCCTATAATCATGTTATACGTTATTTTTTTAATGCGCTTAGGGGATGCACAATTGGATTTACCATTAGTTTTTTATATATTTAATTCTTCAAGCGGAGCATAGCTAATTAATTTTAACATTTTTAAAACTAATTTGCTTTCATTAAATTAACATCTTTATATGGTAGTCATAAGAATTAACAAAGAGGAAATGTGCAGCAGCGCCATTCTATTTCGTCGATTTAAATTAAAAAAATTGGTGCCAACCAACTTGCCAAGCGTGGCCACTATGGCAAATATTCCGCTTATGAGGCAATCTATAGGGGAGGCCTATGTCAGCAGTGAACGTTAATGGGCGATGACGGTAACGGTAATGTGTTAGATAAAAAAGGTATCGATTTATTATAGTAAATGGCCTAACGATTTTATAATAAACTAGCTGACCCGGCGAACTTCGTACCGCCTAACAGACGATTCTTTAATTTTTTTTATTTTTTATTGACAAATATTGACATTTATATTTATACGATACTAAAGTCACTCAATTGTTTTGCCTTCCCGGAACCCCTCCACTAACACTTAAATTTTATGGTATGGTATTAAAGTTTTTATTGACTTTTAAGTATTATTACGAATCTTTTGTATGGGAATATAGAAAAGTGTTGTTTTAGACTTTTTCAGGCAATTTTTTAAATTTTTCTCTCCGTAAGAACCATCTCCGTACTTCAAAGAATATTATAAAAAAAGAATAAGCGAAATCGGTTCAGCTGCTTTCGAGATTTGCGCTTAGCAACACATTCAGCGATGCATTTTTATATTATAGAAGATATATTAAAAATTTTGTACAACCGACTTCAATATGAATTATTAAGAATAACTCAAAAACTAATAGTCAGACCTTGATCAAATTTATATAGGACCACATGAGAAGCACCAGCTTTCAAATAAAAATCATCGAATTCGGTTCACCCAGAAAAAAGTTATGAGGTATCGCAAATAAAAAAAGATAAAAAAACATAGAGTCGAATTGAGTACCGTCTCCTATTTGAATTTGGTAGAAAATCTAACCAGAATCATGTAATCCCAGCCGCCAAATTTCACGAACGCACATTGCGGCAGAACTCCCGATACCATCCACACCATCTGGATGATTGGCGGTCCACCACTGTGCGATGTAAAAGATGTTTTCTTCCTCGCACAACTTCCTTGTGGAATCGATTACCATCAGCGATTTTTCCGGACCGATACGACTTAAGGACCTTCAAGAAAAGAGAGTACTCCTTTTTAAAAGGCCGGCAACGCATCTGCAATTCCCTCCCTGGTGTTGCAGTTGTTCATGGGCGGCGGTAGTCACTTACCATCAGGTGAGCCGCATGCTCATTTGGCCCCTCTCCTATAAAAAAAAGTATTCTGAAAAAAAATTACTAGTTTTGATTTTAGTTTTACAAAAAAATTTAGTTGTAACGAAGCGTTTTTGCAGCCTGTATAAAAAGAAAAAATCTTTAATTAGCTGTTTATCTGTCGTTAAGTTAACAATTATAATATGCATAAGGTAATCGTATAAATAAAAGATATTTTTATACGATTATCTTTGATTAAAAGGTTTAATTCTTTCAATATTATATTATTGACGGCTCCGTGGCGCAGTGGCTTAGCAATCAGTTGCTGCGCTGGGGGCCGCGGGTTCGAATTCCACACGGAACGAGTATTTGTATAGCCTACAAATAATTGTTCCGGGTCTGGATGTTTGTCCTTGTGCAATTTGTGTGGGGGTAACGTATTTTTTAAAAGAAAAAAAAAATATATTAGCCGCGTACCTTATATTATTATAAGGTACGCGGCTTTAGGATGGCCAATTAACCTACTGTCACTGATATTGCAAGATTGGTATAATGTTTTATTAGACGCAAATAGCCTAACCATACGAGTAATTATTAGAATATAAATAAATATTCAATTGTCTAAAACTATTAAAAACTTTTTTATTATATTTCTTTTTTAATTAAAATATTCAAAATATATCGGACGAATAAAAATAAATACGTACGATAATCGTTTAAACAAGAATAAATGTATCGTTCGATTATCGTATGCACAGACACATCCATTATATTAATTACTTAAATTTATTACTGCCTATGAGATTTACGACATTGCGTCCTGTGCTGTTCTCTCAAATGTATAGAGTATCGATATATATGTACTACGCACTAGATTTCGCATTCCGAACATTGACTATGTTCAACTGAACTGTACTGCAATCTGTACACTAAACTAAATATTGCGTAAATTGAAGATTTGTGAATTCCATGAGATAATTATTATTACATCATATTTAGAAATATGTTTGTTTAGATTAAAATAAGAGTATTTTATATTAAATTCTTATATTTATTTTATATTAATATTTTATTTTATATTCAATTAGTCTTTGCGCATACGCGACTCTACTATCTCCCGCGCATGCGCGAAGACATAGAGTAGAACACAATTTTTTTTGGAATAGCTTCTCTAGTACGTAGTACATATAGCTCAATGGTATAAAGAACTAATACAATCCCCAAACCCCCCCCCCCATCAACATGGTAGCGGAATTAAATAAAAGACTACCCTGGGAGGATACCAGCACCCCTGGAGAATCCCTCGCTGAGCACCCACGACCAAACTACTCCACTTCTGAGCGTGGATGCTCAGGCTGCCCTGCGTACTCTGCATCTACATTTTGATTTGTAATGGAGGATAGATGTAGATGTCTATGGGCAGCAGCAACCACTTACCATCAGGTGGACTGTGTGCTCGTTCGTCACCCTTGTCCTATAAAAAAAAATGGGCGGCGGCAGTCACTTACCATCAGGTGAGCCGCATGCTCGTTTGCCCCCTCTTCTATAAAAGAAAACCTCATTTATAATTGATTTCCGCAATTCAACGCCTGATTCTATTAATTGACTATAGATGTCCATAGACTACAGTAGCCACGTACTATCAGGTGGAATGTAAGTTCGTTGTCACTTTAGTTTTTAAAAAGAAGGTTTTAATACAATTAAGATGACAAGTGTCGTATTATCGACGGTGGCGTGTCTTTCCTAGTGAAGTGTTGTTGGGAGCGGTGGTGCTGGGATTAGAGGTGACGGGGATAGTGCACGCAATGAGGGCTAATAATCTTCCATTCACCAGATGTCGCTAGTTGTGACTGAGGTAAAGTTTTTTGTTTCACAGTGTCAGCTAATTGAGAAATTAGTTTTAAGGCTTTAACTAGCCTGAATGACCTTGACGAAACGGCGATCGTAGAGATTTTAGTCGATGTCAACACCGTCTAGCAACTACGTTATGTATTACTTATAAAAGTGCAAAGATTAATAGACTGCAGAGATGACAATTATATAAGTGACATACTGCCTCTTATGCTTGCGCATCACTGAGAATTATGTCGCGGTTACGCATCTTCAATTACATTGCACGGTGTGGTGCTGTAGCTTTGTCCGGTAGGCATCACGAGCTATCAAGTGTTCAAGTTTCAAGTACGTAAGAATTTTTATTATATATGTTAAATCGTATTTATTTGTGTGTATTAAAAATATGTCGTCAAAGCGTTCGCTGTAAATTTTCCCGGGTTTGATCCCCGACAGCACGAATGAAATTTGTAATTGCAATTTTCGTCAACATGCATTGAGGAAGCGCGGCTGGCATTTCCTTGCCCTAAAACCCTCTCAGAAATAAAAAAAGAGTCCTGTGCCCAGTAGAGGGACTTGTATAGCCTATTACTTTACTTTGTAGCAATATTTATATTCGTTTCAGATATAGAAGGGTACCTTATGCTGACAAAAATATCATGTGGAGGCGACGAAAACGTAAAACATCTTTACGTTCGAAAGATTGTCAGTCATGTCATACGCCACATCTTCTATAGAGCGTAGAACATTGCAGATAGGGCAAAATAAAAAATAATCCAATATATTATGGGAACTATTTATAAATAATATATACATTTATAGGTATTTATAAAAAAATAATGAACAAGCTGCAAGGTTCAACTAATAATGTTTTTTGTAAACACAATCGTAAAATTCCTGTTTTAATTTTTACCAATGGTTAATTGATGAAACGTAGTCAAGATCACTTCATATAAAATATATTTAATTGAAATTGACACGTGACCTATTTGGCCTTCTACTTACAACTCGGCGGAAATTTGAAAAGAAGATTTTGTCTTTTCACACATATTGTTTACAACTGGCGTGGTTAAGTGTCAGCGGTATATAATCAATTAAATACTGAACTTTATTGAAATTTATTTTTTTATTTATTTTTGTTATATCTTCTTAAGAACTTACGCCATCTCACTATTTTATTATTTGTTTTTTTTGTATGCATAAGGATAAATTAGACTAAGTTAGATTAACTTGGATAAGTTTATATTTTTTTTAAATTTATCACAAAATTTCCGCAATAAATTATTACCTTTTCTACAGTGATTCTCTCCTCTTAGTTTCGGCGTGACTGTAGTCTCCGCTATCCGCTAGGAGTAAAGTATTCTGTGGACTGTAGGATGTTATAGTGAGTCACCGTCAGTTACTAAGTGGCCATAAATCATTATATGTATGTATAGACATACATATATACATTTTTTGATTTTAATATTTATGTTTTTTGAATTTTGATTGATATTTTGAAACCTGGTAAAATTATTTTTTTCCATTCCAATTGATGGGCCTGAGTATAGTGCCAGTTATGCTCTTTGGCTGAAGTTATTTTTTATTTTATGCTCAATTGCAGACAAAACAATATTGATTGCGCATTTCTAAAACAAAATTTTACCTCTTCTCCTTCTAATAATAGCTCCTGCACCTAACACGGCGGAATAGATATTATTATCTATAAGACCATTTGGGAAAACAGTTTTTGTTAACAGTTATGAGTGTAACATTTTATCAGCTGCTTTGTTTATAGTGCCTTGAGCAACACTTTGCCGGTTTCTGTACAGAAAATGATGCTGGCTTTGCAAATACGGATGGCCACTACCATTGAATATAATTCCCGCTATGTTACACTTATTTACATAGAAACTTTAATTATCATTTGCATAAAATTCTAAATAGCACTTTTTACACAAGAAAGTAAACTTTTAGATCAGTCCATTTTGTTTTTCACTAATTAAGTAAAAAGTAAAACAAACCAATAGGGCCGGGAATTAAAATTTCTTGCAACTTTTTATAGAAAAGCATGACCTTATCATAATATAAAAGTCAATCATTTAGCCATGTGATAAAACTTTTAAGTGTGCCAGTCAAACATTAATGATGATATTCGGGTCATTATACTGGAAATAGTCTTTTAAATATTTTGTAGTACAATTGATAATCTTCAGTATGATTGACCGTGTATATGACTTTTATAAGTCTATGTTATTTTTGATGAAAATTATTATTGCAGATAAAAGCCCTTTCACATTTATTTTAGTCTCGAATTAAATTAACCAAAATGAAAATAATAACATTGGGTCTTTATAACTGATCTTTAAATGTAAAACACTGACTTGAAATTATATAATTATTGGCATTTTTAAAATTCATTGAACTTCTTTAAGATTTTATTGAAAACTACTCTAAAACAAATATATATATATATATATATATATATATATATATATATATATATATATATATATAGTAAAGATTTTATTGAAACTCTACTGGTAAATATATATATATATTATAGTTCTTGATGAAAATAATGTATGCGCGTTACATCGCATCCCATCAAGGATTTCTAATGTAATTCTTGGTGTAAAGCTAAGACGTGATAATAACTGTAAACAATAGAATAACAAAATAATGAAAACATTGACATTTACATACAAAACATTTACAAAAATACTTGCTTTATAACCTTATAAATATTATTTTACCGTAATAACATAAAACAAGGTAGTCTTGGGCATGAAAGTAAAAATAAATATTTTCGATTATTTTTGCAATATTCTAACAGCTGGATCAGCGGGCGATTCTGATCCATCTAAAGATGCTAAATTTAAGCAAGCACTGTCAAATTCAATAGGAGTGACAGAAAAACGGTTCTTGATATAGAAAGGCAAATAAATTATTTAACCTATAAAGTAAAATCACTTTATTACAAATCCATATCCAATAGCCCAATAGCTGTATTAACATCGAGCTTAGTGTTCCCAACAACTACCGGCATAGGTGTGACATGGACATTAAACATGATCTTTGTTTTGTCCATGTTCATCTTAAGACCTATCCGTTGGGAAACACTATTGAGGTCATTGAGCATAGTGCTTAGGTCCTCCAGCGATTCTGCCATAAGGACTATATCGTCGGCAAATCGAAGGTGAGTGATGTACTCGCCATTGATGTTGATACCGTATCCTTTCCAGTCCAGAAGCTTGAAAACATCTTCCAATGCAGCGGTAAAGAGTTTCGGGGATATGACGTCACCCTGTCTTACACCTCTCTGCAATTGGATAGGTTTCGTACTCTGGTTCTGTACTCGGATAGCCATCGTAGCCCTACTGTACAAGCACTTCAACACTTCGATATACCGACAGTCAACTTGGCATCGCTGAAGGGACTGCAGCACCGCCCAAATTTCGACGGAATCAAAGGCTTTCTCATAGTCCACATGCGCCAGACATAGTGGCAAATTGTACTCCTCGGACTTCTGTACAATTTGCCGAAGGGTATGTATGTGGTCTATGGTGCTAAAGCCTTTTCGGAAACCGGCTTGTTCGGGAGGCTGGAAGTCGTCAAGTCTGCGCGCGAGACGATTCGTAATGACTCTCTAAAACAACACATAGACGCGGCTCAGAAGGGAAATCGGTCTGTAGTTCTTCAAGAGAGCGTTGTCGCCTTTCTTGTAGAACAAGACCACCGCACTTCTGCTCCACGCCTCCGGTGTAATGCCGCCATGGAGGACGGAATTAAAGAGCTTCTGAAGGACTTCAAAAACCGGTTTTCCACCCGCTTTCAGAAGCTCCGCTGTAATTCCATCCTCGCCTGGGGCCTTGCCGTTTTTAAGGTGCTGGAGAGCCGTTCTAATCTCGCTCAGACTGACGTCCGGGATATCATCGGAATAATGTCGGATAAGACTCGCTCTTGGATCGTTACTCACACTTGCGTGCGGCTCCAACGATGACGTGTACAGCTGCCCATAGAACCTCTCAATCTCACTCAAAATCTCAGGTGCCCCGGAAACGATGCTGCCACATTCGGTCTTCAGCTTTGACAGTTGGCTCTTTCTGGCAGACAGGTCTCTGGCAAAAACTTTGGAGCCTTGGTTCCGCTCGATCGCTTCTTCAATACGAGCTGTATTGAAGTTGCGCAAGTCCCGCCGCATGCACGTGGAGATCTGTCTGTTCAGTTGCCTGTATGCTGTCAAATCTGTTGAAGAATGTAGCTTCATCTTCCGTCTAACAGCCATGAGATTAAGAGTGTGATCGGAGAGTTTTTGTGTTCTTCTGCGGTGGGTCTTGCAGAACTTAGCTCCGACCGCATGGACAGTTTCCACGAGCTTGTCATTCAAATCGTCCACTTCATTGCAGTCTTCTAGGCACTGAAAACGGTTTTGTAACTCGAGCTGAAAGGTTTCGGGACTTTGGATTAGAGCACGAGGGGGACGGAGGGTTGACTTCATTAGACGAGACCTCTCCAACTTAACGTTTAGGTTCAGTATGCCTCTAACCATTCGGTGATCGCTGCCGGTTTTCACCCTCGCGATCACTGAGACATCACTGAACAGTTGTCGTCTGGTCGTCATAATGAAGTCAATCTCATTTTTTGTCGAACCGTCGGGGCTCGACCAGGTCCACTTCCTGTGGACCTGGTCGTGTGTTCCGTTGCCCTGTTCCAAATTTCCCTTTTTTCAGCTCACCGTTCTCTCTTGTGCCAAGTTTTGCATTAAAGTCTCCCATTAACACCGTATATGGGGTTTTGGAGGAATGCATGGCTCTAGAGATATCCTCATACATTTTCTTCACCTCCTCATCGGGGTGTGCCGAGGTTGGTGCGTAAACCTGTATGACCTTCAGCGAATACCGTTTGGTGAGTCTGAGTATAAGGTATGCAACCCTCGTCGCAACACTCCCGATCTTTACAACGTTGTTAACGAGAGACTTGTGGACGATAAATCCGACACCTCCTTGGGACAGATGGTCGCCCCCCCCCGGTGATAGAGCAAGTTGCCGGATTCGAGGATTACCGTGTCCTCCCCCTCTCTTCGGACTTCGGATAATCCTATAATATGCCAGCGCAACTTGTCTATCTCTTCTTCCAGCTCCACGATCTTAAGTCCTCAGGGTGCGTGCGTTGTGCGTTTCCAAGTCGATTCGTCTAAAGTGGCAACCGAACCTCCACCGGAGATTCTTAGCACCCCCTGCCCCGCCGTTACCATGGTCGCCACCGTAGCCAGGAATAGCGGGGCAGCCGGGGACTGGGGGCCGTCTCTTCGTAACTCTCATCATGGGGGGTATATTGCCATAGTTGCCACGCTTGGCGAGCGGGTTGGCAACCGCAGTTTTTTTATTGTATTTTTGCTGTTACCAGGAAGATGCTGCTGCCCATCTCCTGCCTGTATGCCTTTGTCGCCTTTTACGACACCCACGGGAAGATATGGTGTAGTGGATATTCTTAACCGCCACTACACGGTATAACTTTCTTCCCCATCGGTTGTCTGTTATTCGAGCTTTACGGCCGGCCTATTGTCACTTCAGCTATTTATAAAGGCATAAAATATAGTAAAATAAATAATAAAGTGTGTAATGCGTGTGTGTTATTTACGTGGTAGAGCGATGCTGCAGCTATATTATGGTTGTAGCACGAATGGGTCAGCTCGACCGGGGACGAACCACGCTCTCGCAGAATACCAGCGTAAACTAGCAGCTTAACGCTGCTGTGTTTCGTATGGTGTGTGTAGAGAACCGGAGACCCTTTTTACTGGAAACGAGGCATTCCATCTTAGTCCTCACGGGTGACAACGCATCTGCATTTTGATTCTTAATCGAAGATAGATGTAGATGTCTATGGGCCACAGCAACCACTTACCATCAGGTGGACTGTGTGCTCGTTTGTCACCCTTATTCTATAAAAAAAACCATCTCACAATGGTATAAAATCAGCATTTTTTTATTGGATAGGGTTACAAACGAGCACACAGTCCACCTGATGGTAAGTGGTTGCTGTGACCCATAGACATCCACATTCATCCTCGTTTGCGAATCAAAACGCAGATGCGTTGTCACCCGTGAGGACTAAGATGTAATGCCTCGTTTCCAGTAAAAAGGTCCTCCGGTTCTCTACACTCACCATAGGAAACACAGCAGGGTTAAACTGCTATTTTACATGTTATTCCGTGAGAGCGTGGCCCTTCCGCGGTCGAGCCGACCCATTCGTGCTACAACTATATCTAATAAATATAGCTGTAGCATGGCTCTACCATGTAAAAAAAAAATTGACGTTTAAAATTTATGTATTTTTAGAAGCAACTTTGCAATTATTTTCTATTGAGTTAATTTTTGTGGAATCGTGTTTTGCAAACCGCCACCTGAAATACGTACAATTTTTTTTTTCGATAATGACGTGAAATTACAAAACCATCCCCATGCATTTCAATGTGGCTCTATTCAGCCTCTTAATATGAACATACCTCGGATTTCAGAGATAATGGAATATATAATATTATATTATTACTGTTCCGTGTGAGGCAACATTTATATTTATATAAATCTTCTCATCATATTTTTATGGGAATTATTTATAAGGACCTATAAGATAAATATGTACAATATGGGTATTGCGCAAGGCATTCTACATGCCCCCACCTCGGATATTGCATTGAGTATGTGCAGATTAATAATAAATGTATAGATTTTAAATTAGTTATAATGGGATTGACATATTAACAAATAAAAATCCCTAAATAAATAAAGAGAAAAAAAAATATTTTTATGGTTGGTTAGAAAAATTATATCTAAATGCAAACTTTAACAGGGTAAATTTTTTTTTTACTATTTTTACCCAGCAAGTAGTAAAGCAACTACAATCCCATCGGTAAGTGGTTATGTAGTGAATTGCACTGAGTTAACAAAAACCTATTCACTCTTGCCTAATAGTACTAGGTAAGTATTATTTGCGACCTATTTGTGTGTGTGTGTGTGTGTGTGTGCGCGTGCGTGCTGGCGCACGTGTGCGTGTGTGTGTGTGTGTGTGTGTATGTGTGAAGAAAAGCGTATGAGAATACGTGAAGAGGAATAAAGGTTGAGTACTAATTCGCTTACCTGTACGAGGTTGCCACTCGAGGACCTTTCTTCCTATTTTTTATATGTCTTCCAAGTTATATAGCTAGCCCATTGCCATTTCACTGTAATATTCCGTTGAGCTATGTCAGTTACTCTGGTTCTAATGCAAATACCTTCATTTCTAACTTTATCACGTAGAGAAACCCCTCTCCAATTTAAAATTTTTACATTTTTTAGATGATAGTTTGTCTAACAAAAAAAAAAACCATAAACCCAAGAATGTCTTTATATAGTTATTTATACTTAGGTAAGCACCATTCTTTTATTTATTTAAATTTTTTGATTTAATTTGATAACAGTGTACCTAAATGTAAGTATCTGTATCTTTATTTCTCTCCCCAATAATATTTTATAAAGTCATACTTATAAAAACAGCGTTTTATTGTAATACATAATTATAAAATTCATTATCAACTAATTAATAAAAATATGCAACAATAAAATTACATAGGTATTAAAAACTATCGCAATCTAAGTAACGAGAGCATGTTCGTCGTTCCACATCTAAATTATATAAAAATGCATTTTTCAATTTCACTAATCAACGTCGCCGCAAAAATTTCTTCTTCTTTGGGCACTTTAAAAATTCATTTATTTAGAAAATAATATTTACAGTTACCAGTGTACAGATATTAACTAAATTAAGTATTTCTAGTCATAAAAATATTTATAATTGAGTATAAACTTTTAAAAAACTAATATATATTTGAACGAAGTCGCTCCAACACCGACGTGCGGTCCACCCTCGACGATGTCCGAAAACGGACTGTTCCCTATATATAATGTACTCTGTGACGGACTGTGACAGAGCTTACTTGGCGACGGAGCATGCGCGCTCGCGTAAATATATTCAATTTCAGGGAAAAATTATATATTCTCTTATAAAACGGGTAATAAAAATAAAACTCTCAATTAAAAATATTAATATTTTTAAGACCTTTTTTTTAGTGTAAGAACTATTTAAAAAGCTTGTGCCGTTTTGGAGAAATTTTGCAAAATATGACAAAGATAGATACTCTTTGGGGATTTTTTTTCTAATAAGGGGTTGACAAAAATACAATTTTATTAAATTAAAAACATTTACCAAATCTTCTTCTGTTACTCTGTATTTTTTCTTTGTGGATTAAATGAACAGTTATTGAGATTTTTTTACTTAAATATCCTAGATTTAGGCATTTCAACCACTGTTAAGGCCTTAAATAATAGTTTATCATTATCTAGAGTATTATATTAATATACAACACAATGCGTCAGTGGTTTGATTTTTAATTTTTTGCACTTTATAACTCCTTTTTTTTAAAAAAAATCGGTTTTTACATATATTTATAGTTTGGTTTATTCATTTCTAATGTAATTAATATAAAATATAACTAATAATACAGAAAGAAACCTTAAAGATTACATTTTCCTAAGAAATTATCGTCTCCGCTATGAAATCTGTCAAATATTTTACCTCACTGTAAAGTGGCGCCGCCCTGGTGGCTAAAAAAAGTCGTGGTCCTCATTGAGGGAGGGCGAGAGGTACTCAAACTAGGTAACAGTTACAGCCTACTACGTCCCAGTCCTCGGCACAGGCCTCCTCTCATTTCTGAGAAAGTTTTAGGGTTAGGAAAAGTCCGTCGCGCTGCCCCAATACGTGTCGGTGGACTTCACATGTCCTTGAAACATTGCAACCACGGCATCATTTTATTTTACTACGCGAATCTTATGAAATTAATTTTTAACGTCTTTAATAAAATGGATTGCCGCAAAGCAACACCTAATTCTGTTAATTATCCTTAAGGCAACTTTAGAACTATACGCCTTATGTATGTACAGATGTAACTGTCTTTAAGTAACCTAAGTACGAAACCCTATTAGAGAAACGTTATATAAAGACTCGAGGGAACATTTTGACAATTTCGTCATAACATTCACAATTAGCGGTTACAACTTGCAATGCATGAACGAAAAATAATCATCATAAATTATTAAAAATTAAAAATTTTATACAACCGACTCCAATATAAATTATTAAGAATAACTTAAATACTCTTAGTCAGACCTTGATCAAATTTATATGGGACCACATGTGAAGCACCAGCTTTCAAATAAAAAAAGAATCATCGAAATCGGTTCACCCAGAAAAAAGTCATGAGGTAACACACGATGATCAAGGTCTGACTAATACTTTTTAAGTTATTCTTAATAATTTATATTGAAGTCAGTTGTACAAAATTTTTAATTTATTTATAATGAAATCGTTAGGCCAATTTTTAATTATTTATATTTCGACAGAAGGAATGAAACGGGACGAATAGCGGCGTCTCACTTCAAACTACTAAAAAATAAATAACCACAGTTGCCAGCCCGTCTGCTAAACACAAGTCAAATATCCTATAATTAATGGGGAGGCCTACGTTCAACAAGGAACTTCTGAAATTAATCACGATAAAATCTGTAAAATTAGTTTTGTTCAAAACGGACGGATGCATATTGAGAGTTGGCCCTTAACGCATTTTTTTATAGAATACGGGTGACAAACCATCACACAGTCCACCTGATGGTAAGTGGATACCGTGGCCCATAGACATTTACAGATTTACCAAAGATAGATATCCTTGGTAAAGAATCAAAATGCAGATGTGTTTTCACCCCTGGAGGACCAAGATGGAATGCTATATTTCTTGTAAAACTTTCCAGTTTGGGCAGAAAAAAGCATCCAGAATTGAGCAGCTATTTTACGCTGGTATTCTGTGAGAGCGTGATTCTACCCGGGAGCTGGCTCTACCACATAGAAAGGCCTCCCTTGGCCTTTGTTTTATTTGCTTCTATAATTGTCGCGTAACTTCGTAGATCAAGTACATCATTATAATTTGAAAACTTGTATACTATTTATTCGAGTGTTAATTTAAGTAAATTGTTTATGTTTGCAATATGGCCGCAAACGAATGTAATCAAATATCAATCGTATTTCAATACAGTAAAAGTTGTTTGTTTATTTTTCTATAACCTTTACTTTTTAAGTGTTTCTAAATTGAACATCTATTTTCACCTGTTTAGAACAATAATGTATGTAATCAGACAAAAATATGTTTAAAGCCAATTAAAATGTAAAGCCACAGTACATATTAATTACAAACGCTCATCGTATGAACTTAGCTGGGAGTCGATATCACAGTGCGTTCACAATATAAACGGCTTACGTGATAGAGTCCAGTTACAGCTGTGTTATAGCCACAGGAAAAAAGGTTGGTTCAACCGGAATAAGACCACTGTATAGTTGTTAAAATTGTCACTAGAGGTCATTGTAATAAGATATTAAATGTTAAGATTATTAATTTATAATAATATAAGGTGAAGCGATTAAGTATTGGTTGTGAAAAAATTGTAAGTTGCAGCGATTAATTACTAATTTCTAATATTATAAGGCGCAGAGATGTAGTGTTGGCAACATACTGGTACCTTCAGTCACGTACCGTTGAAATAAGAGAAAGTTAGAGGGTAAATGATCAACTACATTTGCACAGAATTCATTTATTCATTAATAATTATAATTCTTAATGAATTAAAGTAATATAATAATGTATTAAAATAATGTAATAAAATATAATTGTAATTATGATTATTATTATAATTACATTATAATTATGATTATAATTATAATTACAGCCTATCACTGTCCACAGCTGAACATGGCTAATGTTGTATCCCAAAGATCAGTGTTTCCCAAACATTGTTTTGCCATGGCCCGGTAATTTTCATACTGGACCTTCGTGACCCACTTAATACTTTTAAACCCAAGCTGGTTCCATTAAGTAAAATAATACAAATTTATCAATAGTAAAAATGTTTTAAAAATGAATGTAAAGGATGCGTCGATCGATAGTAGGTATTATTTTTAAAACAAGGCGGGAATGTTGTGACCCGGTATTTTATTTTGATGGCCCTGTACCGGGTCTGCATAGATTGCTCCATAAGGGCTATATGTATAGTTGCCGTGCTTGGCAAAAGGTTTGACAACCGCAGTTTCATTTTATTCTCTAGTTGTTATAAGGAAGGCGCAGCTGCCCATCTCCTAGTCTGTTTCCCTCTGTCACCTCTTACGACACCCACATGAGAACAAAACTTCATTAAAAATCAATAAACTTCCAAAAATAAATCCGCCATTTTTAAACCGTTATGAAATTAAAATGTAATATTAAAGTCGATTTTCCGTCTTCTATTGTATGCGCCAATGCTATATGTAACAATATATTGTTAGCGCTAGCCTAGTTTTAACAAAGTTTGTTATATCTGAGCGTTTTTTTTTTAATAACTGGAATAAACTGGAACGGTTGGTATCGAATAGAACGTAGAGCTGTGCTGGTATCGCGTCATATCTGGTATAAGAAAGAAAGGTGTTTTTAATTTCCGTACAACGATGTTTTAGCACCGAAAAGTTAATAAAAGTGAAAGTAAATTTTGAAAAATGCATTTTAGAAGTGGAAACTTCTTTAGCTATGTTGTGATTTGAAAATCAATAAAACGAAAAATGAGACCTAAGCTAACAGACGGACAGAGACAGGATATCAGGGTTAGATGATGGGGATCTCTCAAAGGGGTAGTCAAGGAGACTCGCAAGACTGGTCCGAGTTTCTGACGGCTAAAGATATCTTGACCGCAGAGAGAGCGAGGTCTCACCAGGAGTCGGTAATAACGAAAACGTCGTCCAACATTGAAAGAGTTTTATTAACAAAACTTTACAATTTATACAATTTACATTGAGGTTAATAAAATCACAATTTTGGGTTATATTCTAAGATTATTAAAATAAATAAGATATATTTAAAAAAAGGCCAGGTCAAGAGTACCCTAAACCGTAGAGCATGTATGAAGGGAATAATGAAAGTGGACGAAGCGAAACAAGTATGTAAGGATCGTAGCAAGTGGAAAGAAGTGGTCTCTGCCTACCCCTACGGGAAAGAGAAAGATTATATGTATTATTCAGTAAACCTTACATAATCCCGTCGCTGTAGAAATCTTAGGATTTTTGATCAAAAAACTGCGACAAGTAGTTTTGACAGTCATTTATTGATGACTATCTAAAGTTAGGACTATAATATGGTGGATGCATTAACACTTCCCAACCAAGCTCTCTCAGTTTTTTCTTGAGTGACCAAAGATGTGTGTGGTCTGGCGTCATCATAATGAAAGACCACTCCTTTTCTGTTGATCAATTCCCGCCGTTTTTTCTCAATTTCTTACTTGAATCTCATTAGTTGTTGGAAGTAGTGATCCGAATCAATGCTTTTATCTGGCGGTAAAACTCATAATAAACGATGCCCTTTTAATCCCACCACACACACAGCATATATTATTATTATATTATCGTAACAGAGCTGCAGAGAGACTTTACTAAGTATTTAAACGCATTGCAATTAAAATATTATTTGATATTTCTCCAAATAGAACTGGAATAAATATTATTTTTTCTTTTGTGCAATCATATAAATTAAAAACAATATATTTTTCTTGTTTCGCAGTACTAAAATAAAATACACTTTAGAATCTATCTCTAAGTTATTAAAAAAAGCTTTTAAATGATATTGTTTTTTTTTAAATAACAATCTAAAATAGGTCTAGCGTCTGTAAAGATACGGCCTACTTTAACTGTATGATGTCAACGATACGACCTAGCTTCGCTTAGGTGTTAAGATTTTTTCTACTGCTTCATCTAGAGGTCGCGGACACGGTTACAGAGCATTATGTCCCGGATTCGTCGGTTATTGGATTTGTCTTTCACTGAATCCCCAGTAGCAGCCACGAAAATAGTCACGAAATATGTGGTAGAGCCATATTAGTAGTATAGTTGTAGCACGAATGGGTCGGCTCGACCGGGGAAGGACCACGCTCTCATAGAATACCAGCGTAAAATAGCAGCTTAACGCCGTTCTGTTTCGTGTGGTGAGTGTAGAGAACCGGAGACCCTTTTTACTGGAAACGAGGCATTCCACCTTTGTCCTCAGGGCTAACAACACATATATGAATTTTGATTCTGATAAATGTAGATATCTATGGGCCATAGCATCCATTTACCATGCTGGACTGTGTGGTCGCTTGTCACCCTTATTCTAAAAAATAATATGGAAAATGTCAGAGAAATCTGTAGCTTTCGATTGGTTTTTTTAATTGATGGTACAACGGTGCAGTGATGGTGTAAATTCTTACACCGCCACTACATGGTTATGCTCATCGTATTGTGGATATTCATCTGTAGCGGGTGGAAGGAAAACGGGAGATCTCCCGCCGGGCAAGGTGTTCTGCCCGGGGAGCGGCCAACGCTCCGGTTGGTAGTTCGGAGCTATTTTATATATGCTGCTTTTAATTTCGGAACTTTGATAGCGCGATTTAGGTTTCGATGTGTTTCGCTTGTGGCGCGACGACAGCGCCGCCACATCACTCCCCTGCTCAGACCGGAGGTCGATAGTGCAGTCCGATTGCCGGTGCGTCCTTAATGCCGGTGGGGAATGCATGCTGTGTGCGTAAGCGCAAGTGACGCCGGTGCGAATGATATGCCGGTGTGTAATGAAAGATGAGCCGGAGCAAGTGCCAGGTATTGCCTTGTAGTCTGCGGTGAGTCGAGAAGAAGGCAAGTAATCTGCGAGAGTGCCGTGAAGCAGAGACGAGCAGTAAGACTCAGAGCCGTGCCCAACACTGTAGCGCAGAGAGTAGCTTGAAGGAACAGGAAGCATTATTATTTCAGTGCTGCGATGAACCTTTCTAAAGCTAGATGGCTTGCAGAATGTGAAGACCACAGGCAATATCTGCTCGGGAGCGAATGAATGGGATGGGGTACTTGAGGATGATGACGAAGGTTTGAAGTTGTAGTCTCCGAAGGTTGTTGGTTGCGTGTTCATATCACGTCGGGATCACCACTGTAGCGGGTGGAAGGAAAAGGGGAGATCTCCCGCCGGGCAAGGTGTTCTGCCCGGGGAGCAGCCAACGCTCCGGTTGGTAGTTCGGAGCTATTTTATATATGCTGCTTTTAATTTCGGAACTTTGATAGCGCGATTTAGGTTTCGATGTGTTTCGCTTGGGGCGCGACAACAGCGCCGCCACACATCTACTACTCTAAATCATCCCGTGGGTGTTGTAAGCGACGACAGAGGGATTTTTTTGTAGAAGAGGGGGCAAACGAGCATGTGGCTCACCTGATGGCAAGTGACTACCGCCGGCCATGAACAACCGCAACACCAGGGGAATTGGATCAGCAATTCCCCTGGTGTTGCCGGCCTTTTAGAAGTAAGCTCTTTTCTTCAAGGTCCCTAAGTCGTATCGGTAAGGAAAAATTGCCGGTGGTAAACAATTCCACAGAGAAGTTGTACGAGGAACAAAACTCTAGTAAAACGTACAGTCGTGGACCGCCAAGCATCCAGATGGTGAGGATGGTATCGTGAATTTTGACGCGGTGTGCGTTCGTGAAAACACTCACCATTTTTACGCTTATATTCCCCGGTTGAGCTACAACGATGACGATTATAAAAAGAGACCTTAGAGAATAAATCAATACAACGTTTTATCATTTGTAATTTCACAAATATAGAGCCTATTTGGGAACAGTAACATTCACACGGAACAGCAGAGTTATTCCAAGAATATTTTAATGGTGTTAGGTACATGTTTCGTCGCTGGTATTACTACCGTCAGTGTCAATTTCAAACTCAATGTCAGAAATATTGTTACGTGATTATATTTTGCGTCTACGATTATCCTCACTCACTTTATTTTTCAAAACACCGAATAATACGTGACGGAAGTTCAACAGAAGGTCCCAATTTTGATCTCGGAAATACATCAGGATAGCATTAATTATTAATAATAATAAAATTGTGAGAGCGGATGTTCAACTTGCTCTCCTGGTTACGCAATTAATCACTGTCAGTAATAAGACAGCGTAACGCAATATACATCCAGTATAGAGAAATTACAGTTCGACCACACCGTAACACGTCCCCGCCACGATCACACACCAGTGTAACGTAAGGTAAGTGATGACATAATAACACCAAAGTATGTAAACTGACAGCAACACTACTTATCTCAGTGTAACACAGGGCAGCCTCTCAGCAACGCCATACTCCTTGCCTGCACTAGAAGAATTACTACAAAGAACCACGACACTCTTTAGCACTCGTAGAATGGCTTCACTCGTAGAATGACTTAAACGGAATCTCTCGCGCTCTGCACCTACACTGAACTTTATACTGCACAAATGAGGAGGGGGGGGGGGGTTTCTCGAAATACCCTCAATTTCTCGCCACTATCAATATGATACTCCACTAAAGTCATGCAACCTCTGGCTCACTCTCGTACCAGCCATTATTTTATAAACGCGCCCACAAACACAATACAAACAAACAAAAATAAAACTTCAAACCTTACAAGCAACTCGACATTGACACTCTCCGTTTACAGTTTTTTTAGACACCATAATAGGAAAAAAACGAGTTTACATGTACAAGAACAATATTTATCTGTCGGGTTTTATATTTGTTCATAATTCACTCTACTACCGGTTCCAAGTGTAGTATTTTAAACGTGGTAGAGTCGCGTTGCAGCTATATTATAATTATAACAACAATGGGTCGGCGTAACGAGGAAGGACCACGCTCTCACAGAATACCATCGTAAAATAGCAGCTTAATGCTGCTGTGTTTCGTATGGTGAGTGTAGAAAACCGGAGACCTTTTTTACTGGAAACGAGGCAAATTTAATCGTGGAGAGATGTAGATGTGCATGGACCACAGCATCCTCTTACAACCAGGTGGACTGTTGGCTCGTTTGTCACCTTTATTTTTTAAATAGCTTGACTTGAGATTGCACGGGAAAATGATATATGATTTTACTCGAGATTTGAGTTAATTGTGTATAAAGCGAGGTTTGATTGAATCCACCATCAGTTGAATAAAATTTGTTGTCGGTTCTGCTTCGGGTTGGTCCTTTTTCGCAAATCCATGTAAATTTTGATGTCTTTTTTTTTCACAATAACGATTTTAAAAAAATCAATTAGCTAAGATCTGCATAAAAAAATAAAATGATTCAAATTCATAATAATAGAATACAGAATATATCTTTAAAAAATGATGTTCGCTGCATTCAAACCTTAGGTATAGATACAAATATTATAGCTACAATTATATCTATTACATTTCCACGTTTAAATTATTTCATTATATTATTTAATCATAATGATATTAGAATATTCAACAATCAATGATGTAATTATTAATTAGAATAGGATATTTACAATAATATATAGTCTAATCGAATGTCAAAAAATTATATTTTACGCAATGCCCACTGATGCGTCGCTTAAATATATATATATATATATATATATATATATATATATATATATATATATATATATATATATATATATATCGATTGAGTGGTAGCATTTCTCAATTAAAAATCTTTTAAATTATATTTTAAATTTTTGAATATTTTCCATTTCATGAAACATAGATGGAACTTATTGTAGATTTTAGATAATATACCGAAAACGTTTTTTTTTTGTAAGTAAAGCTGTCTTTGATGAGATTGTATGAATTTTATTTTTACGTCGATTGTTTGTTATTAAGTAATCATTAAATATTTCGGGATTATTCTTTGATAAAGATATAGATATAGATGATGTATCATACCTGGTTTAAAGAGTATCTCCCGCTCTTCCTCAATTGCGTGCACTATCCTCGTCACCACTAGTCCCAACACCACTACGCTAGGAAAGACCCACCGGCAATATGGCACGTCTTTCACCTCTACTCAAGGCATCCTCAGGTGAAATGGACTGCGATGGCTGAACGTCTTTTCTGCCGACTACCAAAAAGGAGACGGTACTCAATTCGACTGTATGTTTCTTTTTTATGTGTGTTACCTCATAACTTTTAACTGGGTGAACCGATTTGGATGATTATTTTTTTATTCGAAAGCTGTTTCTTCTCGTGTGGTCCCATACGATTGTCCCATTGATCAAGGTCAGACCAATAGTTTTTGAGTTATTCTTAATAACTTATATTGAAGTCGGCTGTACAAAATTTTTAATTTTAAAATATTATAATATGTACTTGACAAATGAACTTACAGTCTAACCCAAGGTAAATAAGTACTGCAGCCCACTTGCAACCAACTTTAAATATTCCTTATTTGAAGCTACAGATGAGTTATCAACCCTGAGGACTAAGGCCCGTATTAATAAACGTTACTCATCTCAAGTACACGCCCTTGAGTACAATCTTGATGTTATGATCTTATTAATAAACATATCTCAAAGTGCGGTTTAGGTTTACGATATCAGCTGAGTGCCACACTGATTAATAAACGAAACTCGACTCTCAAGTGTGTGTACTTGAGTGCAAGTCACAGAACAGTATTCCTAAGTACAGCGTTTTGAGATACTGTTTTTATCTGTTTATATATTAGCAACGATCTTGAGATGCTAATATCATAATGAGAGCGTATCAAATGATTACGCACTTGAGTTCGTCGTTGAATAACATTTATTAATACGGGCCTAAGATGGTTCTCTATCCATCCTTCTAACCGAAACACAACAGTGCGAGCACTGCTATTTGACGGCATATATTGGTAAGAGACTGGTACCTACCCAGAACGGACAGAATATAAGAATAGGAGTACCACCTTGTACTTCATTAGTTTTTAACAAGACTTAACTGAGTGACTTGACCTCCCGCCCCAATGCTTGTTGACGGACTTCGTGGCAGCAGGGATCGAACGCGGATTGTAAGATCAGAATCAAAATCAGAATCATTTATTAATTATAATCATTTATTTTGTGGATTATAGGTATTACATAGATGATAGATAAGAGGTATTTACATAAGATGGTTGTTTGGCGGGTCGCTATTCTCAATGGCGCTCTCTGCGTCTTCGTTTCACTCACAACCTAAGTATCTTTGCCCAAGTCGGGTCCCTTCATTACGGGGCTGCATACTGTATGACCTCCATGATGTTTCATATAACAACATAATAATATATCTCAGTAAAGTTGTCACCTTTGAATGATTGAGGACAACTTGTTGGTGGGTGAGACAAACGTGATCGAAAAATGCATATACTCAACGTTAGTGACACAAACCATTTGTATTGGTTGGTGGAGCATATATCAAGTTCAACTATGTCCTTTGGGCATACATAGTACAATATTTTTGCAAATCAATCAATCAAAGCCTAAAAAAATAACTGTATGCGAATGCAACATAAATAAAACGTAGTAGATACAGTTATATAACAAAAAAGTTAAGTACTTTTGAAATCTGCCTGTGTACGAAAAAATTTACAGCGAGCGTTTAGCCCCTTAGCTACCACGGTTAAAAAAATATAAAAAAAACTATGTCGAAGAAGTAAAGTACGCAATGGCGTAGCTACCCAGGGGCTAGGCGGGGCGGTGCCCCGGGGCCCCTAAGCTAAAGGGCCTCCTCGGCTTTAAAAATTAAGTACATCCTAGTTGTAAAGAGAATTTTCAAGTTTTAACTTTTTGGCCCCTGACCACAAACGGCTCGAATCGAAATCACAAAAATTACTCCCACTTCCAGAATATAAATAGAACATTATTAAAGACAATTATTGTCTATTTCGTCTTATTGTCTTTTTTATATAGAAGAAAAAGACAAACGACCTGATGACAAGTGTAACCACCGCCTATTAACAAATACAACAGAAGAATTGAAGGCTTTTTTAAAAGGAGTTTGCTCGTTTCTTAGAGAGCCTAAGTCATATTGGTCCGACGGAAGTGGAGCGCCAAACATTCCAATGATGTGGATTTGTGTAATGCGTTGATGAAATTTTGTGGTTGGAATTAATCCGAACAATTCCTCTGAACACTTTCTTTTTTTTCTTTATAATACACTCCCCGTGGTAAATGCGATAGTAAATGCAAAGGGATGTAACATCTCTTCGTCTCGTCTTTCGCCTACGTCGGTCGTTAGGGATCTGGTGCACTAAAGCTGTCTTCTTTGAATTCGGGGCTACACCTAGGGAAAAAGAGTTTTAGAAAAGACACATTACGACAGGTGCCAACTAGGAAGCACACATCTTCAGCATAATGAAAGAAACTCCATCAGACCCACTAGATTTGACGTATAGGGAGAGTAGTGCTCAGCGCACCGAGCGCTGTATAAACCGTATCGTACCGACCTGAAGGCGAAATTATACCTCTTTTTAACAGCGCAGGTGAAGCACTCTTATTATAGTGCAATGAAATTATACAGGAGCGACCAAACCAGGCACCACAGATGATAGAATGTGACGACAGAAGAACGTTGGTATCATACGGCGAGAAGCATACCCGCCCTTGTCCTCAAGGGAAGGATGCAAAAAAAGACGGCATCCTGTCCCAATCGGCCGACTTATAGTGCCAAACACGGCGGCGATATGCAAAACGCAACCGCGATGGGAGTGTGAGTGGTACCATACTTCGGATCAGACAATGGTCCAACGAGCCAAACGGGGCGTCAACGGAGACCTGATATCCGTTCGGATGGGAGGTCATCAGAAGGTCCAACAGGGAAGGTGCACGATCCTCCACATCTAGAATCCGCGTAGGTGAAGTAACCATTTGTGTCGGACCATATGCCAAGGCAAAATCATAAACAGATCTTCCCGCATGATCGATTAAACGAGAATCTAGCCATTCAGCGTGGTGGCCGTTTAAAATCACCAATGATCACGATCTCTACAGACGGGACCTGTTGTAGCACAGAGTTTGCAGCGATTTGGACGTGGTCAATAAGTTGGTCTGTGTCGGCATTACCTATAGAGGCACCCGTAGACGCGAGGATGGTCGTCCCTGAACTTCAAGTCTGCCGAGGGGTCGAGAACAGATGTCCTCTCTGAAGTATACGCAAACACCGAGGCACATAAGTGTTATAATTTGTATCCCGGATAGGAGAGAAGTATCCACCGGAGAGGACACCTGCGCCTCAGTTAGAAAGAGTGGTACCTAGCGCACTTCGTTAACGTTCGAATGAAATCCCCTGATGTTGCAGAAATTCACGGAAGGCGTGTCAGGGGTCCCCCTTATCTTATTGCTCTAGTTGCTACGAGCAGTATTAATCTTGAGCGGAATTTCGCCCCCCTCCCCAGGATACGCAAGGCTGCCTGAGCACCCGCTCTAAAGAAAAGTAGGGTAGCTTGGGCGTGGATGCTCAGCCAGGGATTTTCTAATACCAGTGGTGCTGGTACCCTTCCGGGATGGTGTCTTATTTAATTACACTACCATGTTAAGGGGGAGAGCGCTTAGGCCTTCGACCATCTGCACTTAACAGGCGAAGTAAACTTCTACTTGACGCTGGTTATCTGTAAGGTCGTTTCCCATTCATTACAACTCCTCATTTCATGTCTTACCATGTCGTCACTCCATCTAGTCTGGCCCACCCGTGCGACAGCAAAAGCTCCCGTGTGACTCTTCCAATGTTATCTTGTCTGCTTATATTACTAACTGTAATCTAATTCGTCATTGTTTATGCGTTACACATAATGCTTAGGAGTAGTAGAGAGTAGCTCTGTTTTATTATGCAATGCAGTGGGCGACAAGGAGCTGATGATGAAGTAGTTTGTTTGTGTGTAGTTTTGCACCTTTAAAGTTTAAATAGGACCCCAATTTCATTTTTGCCCCGGGGCCCTTGATTACATAGCTACGCTACTGAAAATACGCAAATATTCTTAGAAATGTGTCCTGGAATGGAACATATATAAGCGTACATATAGTATGTTCTTAGTAAATGATTAATTTTTCTACCGATTTCTAAAAGGAGACGGTACTCAATTCGACTGTATGTATGTTTTGTGTGTGTTACCTCATAACTTTTTTCAGGGTGAAACGATTTCGATGATTCTTTCTTCATTTGAAAGCTGTTGCTTCACATGTGGTCCCATATATATTTAACTAGCTGTGCCCCGCGGTTTCATCCGCGTATATCACGATTCTACCCATTGCGACATACGAATTTCGAGAGAGACATCACGACGGACGGTTGCTGAATTAACAAAGATTTAAAAAGTGAAATATGTTACTAAAATTACATGATTAACGTAATTGGTGGTTATGCATGGTACAGGTTATACGAATAATGTGGCCTAGTTTGTACCAGCGTTACTATTTCATATTTTAACATGAAGAAGTAGTTATTGTGACATAACTGTAAAAGTTAAACATATGGTATCGCAGACTTTTTTGTAGATATTGATATTCTCTATAAAACTGAACTACATCACTTTGCTCTATTATCAATAGCTTCCGCAGCGTACGCGATATAAGGATTCTTTTTGGGATTTTTTTAACACCTTGGGTTACATTAACTAAGTTTTCATACGGATCCCTAATTTTTTGAAAATACTATATAGCCTATGTTCATCAGGGATAATGTAGGATTCAAATAGTGAAAGAATTTATCAAATCGGTCCAGTAGTTTCGGAGCATATTCAATTCAAACAAACAAACAAATCTTTCCTCTTTATAATATTATTAGTGTAGATGTAGATTAAGGTTTGACCAATAGTTTTTGAGTTATTCTTGATAATTTATATTGAATTCGGTTGTACAAAAAACATACAGTCGAATTGAGTACCGGCTCCTTTTTGAAGTCGGTAGAAGAGACTGTCCTAGCTAATCTTCCGAATGGCAATACCGACTATGATGAAACTTTACGAACAGATAAAAAGCACGGATTGATCCAGTGTTTATTTTATCCAAAATCTTAGACATTTAAAAAAAAAAGGAAAAATGAATACGATTTGTGATTTTATATTATCTTCAATGTAAATAACGTCACAATAATAGATATTATCCAGGTGGAGACGGGGCGGGTCGCTAGCTATAAATAATTAATACCAATAGTCGCTACTTTGCAGCAATCCATTAAATATCCTTAATTAAAGATGTTAATAATTTATTAGGTAAGATCCAAAAGCGTGTCTTAGTTAATTATTTTTTAACATCTTCAGTTATAAATAGATTCACTCTAACATTATTTATAGTATTCTGATCAGATTCTGATAGATTTTTCAAAAGTATCTACGCTCTTTTCCAAAATGGCGGCCCGGCCAAATCGGTCAAGGTCGGGCATTTTTCAACCGACCCAAAAACGTTTAATGTTTACGTACCTAACAAGAATTTAAAATTGATGCGTTGCAGTAATTTTCTTTATGAGTTACATAAAAATGAATGATCGCCATTGATGATACGCCTGGCAGACGTTTGGCAGCCAGTTTGTTAGTTAATGATATGAAGCATCTTTTTTTATAGGATAAGGGTGACAAACGAGCACACAGTTCATCTGATGGTAAGTGGTTACTGTGGCCAATAGACATCTATCCTCAATTAAGAATGAAATGCCGATGCGATGTCATCCTTAAGGACTAAGATGGAATGCCTCATTTCCAGTAAAAAGGGTAGATATCTAGATAATATTTTCTATTTATGTGTTCAATGTTCATCTTATAGTATCACTGTTACATATTAACGTGGTAGAGTCACGCTGCGGCTATATTATACCTGTAGCACGAATGAGTCGGTTCGATCAGAGAAGGACCATACTCTTATATAATACCAGCATAAAATAGCAGCTTCATTCTGCTGTGTTTCGAATGGTGAGTGTAGAAAACCGGAAACCCTTTACAACGGACTTTAACAAAATGAGCAGGGTCTGAATTCATCGGAATATTTTTAATATACGTTCAGCGATAAACTGACAGACATTTACATCTGTCTTCGCTTTGAAATCAAAATGCAGATGCGTTGTCACCCCTGAGGACTAAGATGGATTGCCACGTTTTCATTGAAAAGGGTCTTCGGATCTCTACACCCGCCATAGGAGACACAGCAGCATTTACTTGCTATTTCACGCTGGTATTTTGTCAAAGCGTGGTTTTTCCCCGATCGAGTCGATCCATTCGAGCTACAAACATAATATTGTTGCAGCATGGCTCAACCACGTCAAACACTGCTTGATAGTGTTTCTCCCGCTAGCAGAATTGGCTAAACCGCCATACTTGACAAAAAAAAGACTTGGAAAAAAGGACACATTTATTATTAACGTTTATGCATTTTCCATATATATTTATTATTGCTCTTCGCTTGGGTCATCAACCTTTAAAATAATTATAGAAATCTGAGCAATTTAGATTCATATTAAAATAAATTAAAAATTCATTTTTAATTAAATTTACTATCTATTTCTTTCTTCTTTCCATTTAACATTCATGACGGAAAAAATCTTTCTGTAAAACTTACTTAATTCAGACTTCCAGTCACATTTAATATAAAAAAATTGTGACAGTTGAATTAGGGGAAAAATGTAGTATTTATCGTACTATATTATTTTTCTATAATATATAGTACAATTCACTGAAATATCGTACGATCCTATATATTATAGTCCGGATGACAACCCTACTACCTGATGGTAAGTAATGAGGCAGCCGAAGAAGGTAAGGTGCACTGATTTTAGCTTAGCTTAACAAAAGCCAATTCACTCCGGCCTTGAAGACACCCATTATAATCAGGCAGGAAGAAAGATTTTGGCAACTTAAATTTGCCACGTAAGTCCTCAGTATGTGAAAACACATCTGTCATTTTTGTTTGTTGGTTGGCAGTTGGCTCCAATTTTCTATATGAATACCAATGTATAATAGTAGAATACTGGTACTATTAGTATGTTGAGTGTAGAGAACCAGAAACCCTTTTTACAGATAACGAGGCGTTCCATCTTAGTCCTCAGGGTTGACAACGCATCTGCATTTTATTTTATTAATCGAGGATCGATGCATCTTATATCTCTACGACACTGTGTACTCGTTTGTCACACTTATTGCGAAATACTCAAACGCTGGTCAATTTTAATATGCTGTTAGGTCTCGTGGTGTCAGAGTCACTTTGACTTAAAGCGATAGAGACAGCAAGAGCCTTAACAGCATATTAAAATCGAGCAGAGTTTGACTATTTGGGCATTAGTTAAGTTTTTTTTTATAGGTGAGGCGGCTCACCTGATGGTAAGTGACTACCGCGGAACATAAACAACTGCAACACCAGGGGAATTTCAGATGCGTTGCCGACCTTTTAAAAAGGATTAGGCTCTTTTCTTGAAGGTCCCTAAGTCGTATCGGTTCGGAAAATTCGCTGGTGGTAATCGATTCCACAAGGAGGTTGTGCGAGGAAGAAAATATCTTCTAAATCACACAGTGGTGGACCGAAAATCATCCAGGTGGTATGGATGGTATCGCAAGTTTTGTCGCGATGTGCGATGGTGAAATTGAGTGGCTGGAATTGGTCCGAACAATTAAAGTGCCATTATTGAAGTAATTTCGTGGAATCTACTGGCCCACAACGCATCTGCAACTCCCTGGTGTGGCAGTTGTTCATGGGTGGCAATTGACATTAAAGTGTAAATTGTCTTATTGTAAGAAGACTCAGGTACATATATGTTTCTTAAATCATTTGCAATTAACAACATGGTTTAGGTGCATATGTGTGCGTTCAGTAGTAAACATCTGCGGGCTGGTAAAGAAGAAAGATGTATGCGTGAGTGCGTGCAGAAGTTAAGCATGATTTCTGCAACACTTGAAGTGTGCACAGCGCTCCGTCTATATTTCTTTGTTAGTATGAGAGTAGCACAAACTTTGTAAATTATATTTCTTAGTTAACCTTAATGTTATGTTAGTTAAAATGAATAAAAATTATACAGCCTTTAGATTATAGTGAACGAAAGTATTGCATGTAAGTTTCATCAGGTGAACTGAATGCTTGCACATTCTTTTATAAAAAAAATACTATCGCTAGCGGTTTTTTAAACGGATATGACTTAGAGACTATCAAGAAAAGAGCCAGCTCCTTAAAATACCGACGAAGCAGACATCACATAAGTTTTGCAGATGTTTACAGACGGCGGCAATCACATACAATCCGATAAGCCCAGCTTACTAGATAGTAAGTGATCTAATCGTTAGAAAACCTTTCTTTAAAAATAAATCTCTCACGAGAACACAATGTTCGTTTACCCTGTGAAAAGGCTTTTGTTAAACTACGTCACTGGCTCTTTTACCATCTTCGGAAACATCTACAGATAATATCCAAACACTGGCTTGTAATAAATAACAAAAACTCCGTTTAGAAAGAAATTAGCATTCAATTTTAAAATTCTTAATTATGAATATTATAATGATGGCCAATTCACGACTTTTTCTGTCACCAGGGCGGCGCCACTTAAATATGAGGTATAATATTTCACAGATTCCATAGCGGGGTAATTTATTTGTTAGAAAATTAAATTATTCAAACCACAGATATTCATAAAAGTAGAAAAATTCAAAAAAGAGTTAAAAATGTGCCTAAAATTAAAGAACTTAGGCATTGTTTTATGTACTGAAATACTTTTATTTAAAACTAACTTTTCAATTAAATGATATTGTGTAACAAATTGTTGTGTTTGTGTTTTTTTTTTCTTAAATAGAATCAGTGTGAAAATCACCCAGTCCACCTGATGGTAAGTGGATGCTGTGGCACATAGACATCCACATCTATCCTCGATTAAGAATGAAAATGCAGATGGGTTGCTACCCCTGAGGACTAAGATATAATGTCTCATTTCGAGTAAAAAGGTTATCCGGTTCTCTACACTCACCAAACAAAAGACGGCAGCATTGAGCTGCTATTTTACGCTGATATTCTGTGAGAGCGTGGTCCATTCCCGGCCGACCATAATATAGCTGCAGCATGGCTCCACCACGTATAACATGGCTCTACCACGTATAATATATATTGTACAATTTTGTGTATTATATGTCTGCGCCTGTTAACTATTAATGGAAACGAAAAAACAAGTGCTCCAATAGTGATGTGAACCCCAAGATAATTTATTTATTTATTTAATCTTTTATGCACAAAGTTGTACATATGGCTGACTTAATGCCATAGAGCATTCTCTCCCAGTCAACCATTAGGCTAAACAGAAATAGACAAACAAGAGGCGGTGCAGCAGTAATCAAAATAGAAAGGGCTAAAAAATATTGTATATACATATAAATATACATATACACATACATATATAAATACATATATACACATATACATGCATACAGTACATACATACACAATACATATAAATATCATTTATGTCCGAACAAATATGAAATATACATAATATGTGTATAAAAATAAGAGCTGTGTTAGTTCAAACCTGCAACGATTTTTTCATATACTTGCAGACTTGAATTTTAAAAATAAACTTGTTGGAAGCTTTTTTAATGTCAAGAGGGATGTTGTTCCAGAGTCTGATGGCAGTGAGGGCAAAAGAGTGAGATAAATAACCAGTACGGTGTAAAGGAGTGAGCAACTTAAGATTAGCCGAATAACGGAGAGAACGATTATGAGAATCTCCCAGGTATTGAAATTTGGATTTCAGATACTCGGGAGCACATGGATCGTTCAGAATTATGAAAAGGATAATGTGTGCTTTGGCGCCTCGAGATACCTACTATCGTCATCGAGTGATCACTGGCTCAAACCTTAAAATCTCCCAAAAACTTCACAATGTGACGCATTAACATATTGTGGCGAAGTTTTGAAACAAATTAATGTTTTTATGTACTTGACACTGGCAAAATTACAACAGTACGAATCCATTACCAAAGAAAAAAATATGTATCTTCTGTATTATTTTATAAAAAAGCATTTGTCAACTCTTGGCTCATTCCAACGCCGCAGTGCGCCAAACATTGTCCCGCGCTGTGCGGCACAACCTTATTAAATTCAACGTTACATTATACGCTTTATAGTGATTTAGAATGGCACAATATTGTACTAACTTTGTAAATTTCGCTTTTGTTTGCTAAAGCTAAACAGCGGCTAGATATAAATATAGGCTGAAATACGTCAACAAAAATTTTAAAAGAAAGAAAGAAAATTTTAATTATCGCTCAAGTTCATCATCACAAATCTTTGCTGAACAAAGGCCTTCCCTAAGGAATACCATGAAGCACATTTCTGAGCTATCTGCGTACCACCATGCGTCATTTACTAGGTACCATATAGTGGGGACCGCCATACACTTCGCTAACCGTTGCAAGGCAGCCACTCCCAGAACCTTTCTTCCCCATCGGTTGTCGGTTATTTTAGCTATATTACTTATGCTTACATATCCGTTGAGTTATGTCGGCTTCTCTGATTCTAATGGGTATTACCTCATCACGGAGTCTATCAATTAGAAAAACTCCGACTATAATCCAGTATATAGCTCGCTGAGCGACCTTGAGCTTCCGCATATGGCCTGCAGTGGGGGCCCTTATATTAAACTCACACATCATAACTGGCAACTCGCATTGGTTTCTCTCTTTTGATTCCAAGTTTTGAGGCAGGTAGATGTGACGAGAAGGCGAGTCGAAATCTCCGGACTGCTGCCCAGGAGAGCCTCTTGGTCGAATAGGACTTATCTAGTCGAACAATTTGTCCTAGGTGCGTACTCGTCAACAACTTTTAGCAAAGTGCTTCCAACAACTACTGGCTATATAAACATTGACGTGGACGTTACACATGACTTTTGTCTTGTCCATGTTAATTTTAAGATCTATCTGTTTGTAGAAACATATGCAGTCTAATAAAATTTAAAAAAAAAGTAGAACCAGACATACCACGCATTCGAACCAAACGATTTGTTTTAACTTTCGTCATGCGTACAGCAAAGGAGTGGAGTAGCTACCAGCGAATGTCTTTCCATTCGATTAACATTGTGGGTGTCTTCAAGACAAGTGTGAATAGGCTCTTGTTAAGTCAGTACGCTTTCCCATCTTCGACTGCATCACCACTTACCATTAGGTGGGATAATAATCAAGAACTGACTTAGAATAGTAAAAAAAAATATCTGAATTTAGGGTCTCCACAATTTAACTCTTTCTGTATTGCACGCCCTAAACGTAATGAGAGTATAACCAGTACTAATGTTTGCGAAACATACGAAAGTTATTGTCACGTTTTCCAAAGAAAATTAAACAATAATGTACTTAAAATGGGTTAGTATAAATCGGGTTACTCGAGGTTTTTATTTTTTTACAAATTTTTTTTTAGTACGAAACTAACAAGTATTGTACCTACCATTTTACAATCCTGATTAAATGCGCAAACTTTTAATGGCACTTGCCAAGGCACTTTAGTACATTTTTTTAAAGGAGGGCCTTTCAAAGTCGACAAATTTTGAAAATTTTAGATTCATAGTTTAACAAATAGTCTTAATTCTAGAAAACTTGGGGCAGTTGTGTCATTATTTTTGACTGTGGTTCTAGAAATGTTATTTAGGGTTACGGTTCCAAAGTTTAATTGAATAAAAATAATAAAAATTAACCACAATAACCGAAAAATGGTTACAGTTTGACCAAATTTATAGGTTTTTCTTAAATGCCCATAACTTCCAAACTGCATGGGATAGATTTTTTTTCTGATTTTTCTCGTGATCGTTACAATCAATCCTGTCACCCCGTTTCGGCTTGACGTTGAGTTCTGGGACAGCCTGTACTATATATATACTATATATAATAAAATTTTATATACATAATAAAATTATACTTATATATAATAAAATTTCACACACGGTATTAAGGGTGTGATTATTTATATAAATGACCAACAATATAGTATAGAAACATCGTATATTTCATAGTATTTCTTCGTATTCATAGTTTTTGGTAAGTGGTAGTAGTTTTGGAGAAAAAAATTACATTTGGCTTCCATTTATTACGTCGAAGAAACAAAAATAACATTCTTTTCATTTCATTTGACATTCTACACTTTTTCCCACGACCCAATTTTATTCCCTGAAAGTAACCCTTGGTAACATGATTCAACTTTATATAGGTACTTCTATGCTTCAGCTGTAACACTTTCTTTGTAATAAATTTCAATTTATCACAAATAGTTTGAGAGCCCGTAACAGATGTTCGAATATAAAACGGATTGGTTGCATAACTATACCGTTTTGTCAAATTTGGCAAGGGACACAAAAAAGGGCTTAATTAATAGGCTAGATTATATAGCCTAACTCTCTGCCTATAAGTCCGATTCGTTAGGTACCTAAGTTTCGGTAACTTTTTTTATAGAATAAGTGTGACAAACGAGCACACAGTCCACCCGATGGTAAGTGAATGCTGTAGCCCGTAGACATCATCTGGTTCTTAATCGAGGGTAAATGTAGATGTCTTTGGGTCATAGTATCCACTTAATATAGGATGGACTATGTGCTAGTTATCACTCTTATCTATACAAATAAATAAAATTGAAGTGTCTGTTTGTAATGTCAAAATAACAACTTTTTACTAAATCCATATGAAAGTACATACGGTACTTATAATAAAAACACAATTTTTTACATTTTTGTCTGTCTCTCTGTTTGTTCCGGCTAATCTATGAAACGGCTGGAGCGATTTCGACGGGAATTTTACTGGCAAACAGCTGATGTTATCAGGAGTAACTTAGGCAACTTATATTTTAGAAAAAGAGTTAGGGTTTCGCGCAACATAAATGAAATTCTAAACTACACGCGGGCGAAGTCGCGGGGAATAGCTAGTTCTATATAAAACAGTTGATAAGAAGGAAAATAAAAACATAAGTGCCATTTTTATAGCTCATCAAAAATAAAGGCAACTACTTACTTCTTCATAAAGTAGATCATCATGCCTTGTACGAACTAAGCGTTCCAATGCACACGTAGTCGGTTACGCGTACACAGGAACGCTAGTCCGTACCTGCAGCGATGCGTATACACTTTGAGCACGCGTGTCGGCAATGAGAAGTGCCGCAGTGGTGGTACGCACGACAGCTGTGTTTTGAGACATGGAGGATACTGGCTGACTGACTCGCGAGCTGTCACCACGTGTTCATAATCCTGCACGCGTATTCAACATACCTAGATTACGCGTACATTGAAACGCTTAGTCCGTAGAAGGCTTAAGGTGTATATAAAGGCGATATTACACGCATCAATTTCTTTTCAATATTGTTTTCAATTTAATTGCTTCAATAGCATTGAGATGTCTAAATACATTTCAATGCGATTGCGCAATCTCATTGAAAGCTTCGATTCGCCGAACGCTTTCAATGTAATGGTAACAATATTGGGCATTGGTCAATGCGGTTGAAACGTGTATACATAAAGATTGAACGATAACTCGTTCCGCGCACCGCACGACACTTATTTCGCGTGCGCACATGGATTTTCCAAAATGGAATGAAAATGGGTATTAAGAAGTTTAGTATATTGATTTTCTGTCATTCGCAAATGGTTCAAAAAATTTGGATCTTCTTTTTCCAATTCTACTAATTAGGTGCTTGAGGCTTCTTTAGTTATCCTACTCGATATCCACGGGCACAGCCACTAACGTCCATATTTTCTTTTTTTAACTGTGCAACACATTTATTAAATAAATTCCCTTGAAATTCCCGCACGTACGAGCTGGCGTGACATCTCATTGCGCTGTGAACAATGAACGTCATTTAAATGATAGCCACTGCAATGCACTGTTGCACTGTTCAATACTTTTCAATGGAATTGTTTCAATTTGATTGATCCGTGTAATATCGCCTTAAAGTAAAATATCTAAAAACTAAAAACTATTGATATTCGGTGTCGTAAAAGTTTAGTAAAAAGTTATTTGTGTGGATAGTTTTAAGTGTGATTCCTAATACTGACCATGCTATACTAATAACTTTGTCACAAATATAATTTTGAAAACAAGGCCAATTTCGGTACAAACGACATTCGAGGGCGTCGGTTATTTTTTGAAGTGTGAACTTTTTTAGCCGCGTTGTGCGATTTTTGGTAAGGAAAAAACTTATGGGAAAAAACATCGCGTCACCGATGACCTCGACATGCTCGTGACGTCACGTATACGAGCATGTCTACTACGCGGAGTATAACGGCCATGTACATGTATATGCATATATAATTGAGTTTACACTTCTGTCGGCAGTCCTTATGACTGCGTCTGGTTTTATTTTATAGAATTAAGCCGGTCACATATACATACGGAATTCCGTTTCGTGATTCCGTTAATACATCACACACATACGTTTATTTCCGTTCGGAATAACAAGGCTCAGTTGAGAGACGTTACCCATTGAGTCTAGACATTCTGCGAGCGAATAATGATGACGAATTTCTGATTGTGATTCCATTGTTGCTGTATCATTGTTACTGAGTGCATCCCCTTATCACCCTAAGCTTGCAATATAGTCAATATTATGTAAAAATCTATCCAGAATTATTTTTATAAATATGGATGTCTGTAAACCCTTTCGACGAATTATTAAACAAAATAATATGAAAGGTTACGAAAAGCTTTACTCGTATAAGATTAAATGTAAACACGTATATAAACACACTTACTCGCTTCGGTAGTGCGACGAACACTGAGCACGTTCTGTACGGAATTTACAAATGTGTGTTGCGACTCATATAAAATCTATCGAAGACTTGGGTTCGAAGCGGCTTTTTCCGTTCGGGATTCTGAACGCACGGGCGGTCATACGGAATCTCGAATCGGAGAAAATTCCGTACGGAAAATTACCGTTCGTGTGTGATGGGTCACATATTTTATATGGACTTTTAACAGTGGTAGAGCCAGGCGGCAGCTTTTGCCGTCGCACGGATGGGCCGGCTCGAACCGAGGTGGTACCACGACCTCACAGAATACCAGCGTGAAGTAGAGTTTTACCTCTGCGTTTCGCTTGGTGAGTGCAGGTGGCCGGAGGCCCTTTTTACTGGAAATGAGGCATTCCATCTTAGTCCTCACGGGTGGCAACGCATCTGCATTTTTATTCGCAAACGAGGATAGATGTAGATGTCTATGGGCCGCAGCAACCACTTACCATCAGGTGGACTGTGTGCTCGTTTGTCACCCTTATCTTATAAAAAAAAAACTTTCTGCGTTCGGAATTCCGATTCGGGATTCTCACGGATCACGGAATCTCGAAACGTAATTCCGTATGTATGTTGCCGGCCTAAGGGTGACAAGCAAGCACACAGTCCTTTCGATGGTAAAGCCTCGGTCACACACAGCGAATATTCGCTGCGATTAGGCACTCGCACAGGCTATTCGCTGCGAACTGAATATGTTCAATTTTACTCTACGAATGAGCACTACCTGTGGGAATTCGCTGTGTGTGACAGGGTACTCGCTGTGAGTAGCCATTCCGCTCCAGACTACACGCCTGTGCATAGGTCGTTTCGTTGCTGCACGTTGCTGTTGTGTGTGTAGAACAATCAAATGAGTCAACCGATAAACGATTCTCTAAAATGGGCAAATTACGATATAATTCGTTTCTTGGGTGTGGGTGTAACAGTAATTAAAAAAAACGCAAAGGCAGACAGACGCCTTCATTGTGTAACGAATTAATCGAGTTGGGATTCTAAATAGCAACTCAAGAGCAATTGAAAAGAAAATTGAAGAATATAAAATTTACATATTACAGACAATTCTCGTGTATTACTCGCTATGTGTGACAGGCAGGAAGCGAATTGTCGCTGCGAGTAATATTCGCAGCGAATACACTCGCAGCGAGTATTCGCTATGTGTGACCGAAGTTTAAGCGAATGCTGCAGCCACATGACCGCATAGGCCACATACGCCGCTAGCTACATAGCCCGACATCTACATCTATCCTCAATTAAGATTCAAAACGAAGATGCCTTGTCACCTCTGAAGACGAAGATAAAATGATTCGTTATCAGAAAATAGGGACTTAGTTTCTTTATATTTACCATACGAAACACAGCAGCATTAATCTGCCATTTCCTTCTACTTAGAACTACGCTCGAATTGACGCCTCGGTCGAGCCAATCCACACGTACCGCAGCTATATATAGCGTGGCTCTGCCACGCATATAAGTTGATAAAAGTATTCAGACTAAGTGCATTTCATTAGATCCATTATTTAAGCAACCGGTAGTTTCGAGAGAGACCGAGTTCGGTAGTTTTTACCGAACTCGGTCTCCTTGTGGCGGCGCTGTCGCCACCACCGAAACGCACCAAAGCCAAAATCACGCTATCAAAGTTCCTAAGTACTGCGGTATACGTAGAATAGCTCCCAAATACCTTACGGAGGAGATTTTTTTTCACTTATTATAAGCCAGAGCTTCACCACAATCCGACCTGGTGATAAGTGGTTATGTAGCCCTAGATGGTAAATCCAATGCCAGAAAGATAGAGGCCGACAAATTGTTCCGCCCCCTTTGCTGTACGCATTACAAATGATGAAGCAAACCGATTGGTCCTAATGCGTAGAATATTGAGACCAAAGGAGTGAAGACCCGATGATCACCTGTTTGTCCAATGGTGGAAATGAGAGGGAAGAATTAAAGAATGTAATTCTTACGCACACTCACCGAAATGCATCCTATAGAATACTGACAGGCTGACTGCTCTGCGCCTGTGCTGGCAAGATTGGTTTCAACCAAATCAAGTTTACCACTTGGTCTCTTAGCACGTCTCTCCACTGTATCCAACGCAGTCAGGTGGCATTTTGCAGCATCAGCGCATATATGACAGCAGTTAGCAACGTGGTAGAGCCATGCTGCAGCTATATTAGTAGTATAGTTGTAGCACGAATGGGTCGGCTCGACCGGGGAAGGACTACGCTCTCACAGAATACCAGCGTAAAATGGCAGCTTAGCACTGCTGTGTTTCGTATGGTGAGTGTAGAGAACCGGAGACCCCTTTTACTGGAAAAGAGGCATTCCATCTTAGCCCTCACGGGTGACAGCGCATCTCCATTTCGATTCTTTAATAAGGATAAATGTACGAGTAGATGTCTATGGGTCACAGCAACCACCTATCATCAGGTGGACTGTGTGCTCATTTGTCACCCTAATCCTATAAAAAAAAAGTTACTCCATGCACTACCAGACTTTGCGCTTTTCTTACCCGAATTCCCTTTTCTTACCACAATTTAATTTAAGATCTTGTTGGGAACACAATTAAGGTGACTCTCCTGAACAATTAACAACTTTCAATAGCTAATAATTCCTTTTTAAATAATTCAATATAACAAACATGCAAAATCAATTTATTTGGCGCACCTGATGGCCGGTAGCGTCTCGACCACTTTGTTACTGGAACTGTCAACGTGGAACAGACCGCTGTGCTGAATGAATAATGTTGCACGTCTTTCAACTGTAACGTTCCGGTGATTTATCGATGGACAGTCGAGTTTCGTGCCCGCACTGCGCTAGAGGGTTGAACAGTGATGTGCGTATTTTATCGATACGCCATATTAAAAAACAACATATCTGTACTTCACACGTGGTAGTACTAAAACCTTCAGAAAAGGAGACCCAGATAATAGGAAACACTGTACACTGTATTCTATCTCACTCTCTCGCATGCTAAATCCTATAAATGTACGAATTTCCATGAAATTTTGTATGTAGACAGTAAAAGACCGTGTTTAACATATAGGTAACTTTTATCTGTTTACGGAAGATTAAAAAAAAAGTTTGTGTTTTCTTTTTTTTTAAGTTTATTGCCATTATAGCTGCTGATGGTTCTATAAGTCCTAAAGAGGATTTAGCTGTACGTATAATAAATCTATAAAAGAGTGTGTGTGTGTGTGAAAATGAAATACATCGCGCCAACGTGCCAGCTAGAATTTTATAATATATCTTATTATTATGTTTATATTATGCTTATTATTATTGACATATTTAGTGAGAGAGCTCTTTATTTATTCTTTATTTTTTATTATTTATAATTATATTTTGATTTAAGGGTTTTGTTAGCACATATTCATATTATGTATAGTAAGTATATGGATAGCTGTTATTGACCGAATTTTATAAATTAAAAAATTTGATTTTTATAATATTGTAAGGCTATTGTTATCCTAAATAAATAAAATAAAAAATATACATTTTTGCTTTTTCGTTTTATCTAGTTTCAAACCAAAACGATGCTAAAAAAGTTTCCACTTCGAAACACACCCAGACACAACAAGCGATCTCTTATCTTGTTAATAAAAATCTTTTATCAATTTAGCACAAAGGATTTTTTAAGAGTGATAACCGAGCACACATTCCACCTGATGGTAATTAACTGACTATACATAAGTTCATTATCCTCGATTACAAACCATAATACAAATGTGCCTGTCACTGACTCACTTCTATAAAAATGTTTTTGTTTTTGTTTTCTTTTTTTGTAATTTGATAGTCTACACTCCACCCGATACGGAAAGTATCTTTGTGTTATCGTTAATACTTTTGACATGTAATATTCCTTGCACTGTCAATTTTATCGTTAAAGTGATTGAACAAGATGATTCTTTAACGAAGCTTCAATGCTTGTTGCCGGACTTCAAATTGTTATCGTTATATGTTAAAATTGTGTGTAAGATGTAAATTCCGACAAACGTTCCACATCACTAGATAGTAGGAACCCCTTTTTCGGATTAGGGTCAGTTCACACCGAGACATCACGCGACGCGACGAGGCGCACACTTTTTAAGATCGTGATTCAAAATATAACTTCAAAAATGCCGCGCAGCAAAGCGCGATGCGTTGGTGCTTCGCCGGTTCGAATAGCATACAAAAACGGTGCGCTGCCAGCGACTTTACAATTCGCCTCGCGACGTCACGATGCGTCTCTTGGTGGTGCGCTGCGCGGTGCAAAACCACTGGCCTCTTCAAGCATCCTCGCCTCGCGTCGCATCTCTGTGTGAACTGACCCTTAAGAGTCTATCTGGGTCTACCGTCTATCTGGGTCTACCACCTATCTGGGTCTACCACCTATCTGAGTCTGCCTGCAATACTGTGTGCCTATCTGAAGGGTGTAGAGAGCCAGTACAGGCGTTCCATCTTAATCCTCAGAGGTGACAACGCATCGGTTGTGTTCTTTGTTTGGTTACGAGTGTCCATAGGCTCCAGTAGCCACTCACCATCAGGTGGACTACAATTTAATTTATTGATTTTTACTTTAATTGAAACGTAAAACCAATTACATTAACTAAAGACAACATATTAATATTTTTCGCTCATAAAACTTCGGCATTCCGACAAGATTATTTTATTCGTGGTAGGGCAAAGCTGCAGCTATATTTATAGTATAGATATAGCACGAATGGGTCGGCTCGACCGGGGAAAGACCACGCTCTCACAGAATACCAGCGTAAAATAGCAACTTAATGCTGCTGTGTTTCGTAAGGTGAGTGTAGAGAACCGGAGACCCTTTCTACTGGAAAAGAGGCATTCCATCTTAGTCCTCAAGGCTGACAACGCATCTGCATTTTGATTCGAAAACGAGGATAGATGTAGATGTCTATGGACCTCAGCAAACACTTAACATCAGGTGGACTGTGTGCTCGTTTGTCACCCTATTTCTGTAAAAAAAATATATTACCGTCCATTCTGTTCCAGCCTATTAAAGTCCACTACTGTATATAGACCTCCTCATATATTGTCTCATAGGGGAGATATTTGCCCCTATTCGAAACAATTATATTTAAGAAATTTGTAAATGTCTGTGATGCGGGTAGGGATCGTTCTCGAGTTGTTTGCACACTACGAAATTACCCTGAAGTACGCCTTGCTTAAAATAAAAAAGAAGAGACCCGATACTTAGCCGCAAAAATTTGACATCGAAAACTACGTCTAACTGACACACTGTCACTCAATTGTAGCCAGTATTAATAGTCACGTGGTTGACCACGTGACAATTAACACGAGTACACACGTACGCTATTCTATAAAAAAAATCTTAGAATTCATTAAACCAGTGCGTATTGCCAGAAATGGTATATGTATCTGTGACGTGGTCCTTCACTGCCGGCCGTATGAGAAAGCTCAAGGTCGCTCAGCAAGCTGTGGAGAGGGATATGCTCGGAGATTCTCTGCATGATAAACTTAGGACTTATTAGCCGTGGTAGCTCAGACGATTTACGCTCGCTGTAAATTTCACAGTACGCGAGCAACCCGGGTTCTAACCCCGTCAGCACAAATTAAATTATTAATTGCAATTTTAAGTGCTAATTTACCAGATGTTCAGCGGTGAAGGAAAACATCGTGAGGAAACCTGCATGTCTGAGAAATAAAAAATAATTATATATCGAAGACATTTGAAGTCCACCAGTACGCATTGGCGCAGCGCGGCGGACCTTTCCTTGCCCTCTTGCTAAAACCCTCTCAGAAGAGAGAGGAGGCTTGTGCCCAGCTGTGGGACGTATATAGAATGAAGCTTTAAGATTTTGACTAAACTTGATTTTAATAAAAATGAGGATATCCGCACTGGAACCAGAGTAACCGACATAGCCCAACGGATTAGTAAGCTGAAGTGACAATGGGCTAGCCATATAGCTCGAAGAACCAACTGCCGATGGTGAAGAAAGTTTCTCGAGTGGCAATCTAATGGCTAATCTAACGATAAGCGAAGTATAAGGTAACTAGATGGACTGACGACCTGGTAAGATACGCAGGAAGTCGATGAATACAGGTGGCTCAGGACCGTGCTTTGTGGTATTCCTTCGGGGAGGTAATGATGATGATGATGACTTATCTTCGAAATACTTTCCTGCTCATTTTATAAATGAACCAACCAGTGGAATAAAGTGCCTCAGAGGGGCCCTGTATCAAAATTTGTCGGGGTCCCAAATGAAGGGTAAAGATTTTTCACAAAAGGAAAAAAACTCGCATTGAAAGAAGCCCTTAGAATGTTTGCTTACATACATTCGGGGCCTCTGTAGCTTGGGGGCCCCGTATCATTGATACGGCTGATACGCCGGTAGCTAGGCCCCTAGAACTAACCATACATGCATAATAAAAAGTTGCAAAGGGTCACTTGTCACTGTTACGAAAAAAAAATTGAACGGTCATGTCATTGTGAAAGCGAGCGCTACGAACATAGTGTATCTAGTTTCTGTTGTTTTCTCATTCTTCACAGGTACGTTGTCATCTTATACTTTTTGATCTTCGATAAAAGTTTCACCTTAAAATAGATATCGTTGTCGCGGCACATCACTAACAACCAGCGACTGCCTGTATCAATTCCATCGTAACCTCGTTGTGTTTTCGCAGTTACTATAATTTTAGATCGAGTCCCCTTACTACTCCGCCTTCCAGAAATGTTGCTCATTGGGAATTCTGGCTATTTGTAACATTAGTTCTTTTTTATTGTATACTAGCTGTTCCTCGCGACTTCGCCCGCGTGTAATTTAGGGTTTTAATTTTGTTGCGCGGAATTTATATTTCAAAAATATAAGTAGCCTAAGTTACTCCTTATAATATAAGCTATCTACCAGTGAAAGTCCCGTCAAAATCGGTCTAGCCGTTTCAGAGATTAGCCGGAACAAACAGACAGACAGACAGAAAGACAGACAGACAGACAAAAATTTTAAAAATCGTAATTTTGTTATAAGTACCGTATATACTTTATATGCAATTAGTAAAAAGCTGTTATTTTGACATTATAGACAAACACTTCAATTTTATTTATTTGTATAGATTCGAATTTAGACTTTATTAAGGAATGTTTTAAATACTTTTTATTAATTTGAGATAGCACCGGACATTTTGAGCTGGCTTGGTAAAGAATAGAATATAAATTTTATTTTATTATTTATCTAGCTGTTCAACGCGACATCGCCCCCTTGGTCTTATTTACGACTAGCTGTTCCCCGCGACTTCGCCCGCATGTAATTTATTACGACGGGCTTTCATGGTTTTTAATTTTTTTGGTTTGCGCGGAACCCAAATTTTTTTATAAATAAAAATAGTCTAAGTTACTTCTTATAACATCAGCTATCTGCCAGTGAAATTCCAGTCAAAATTGGTCCACCCGTTTCGGAGATTAGCCAGAACAAACAGACAGACAGACAGACAGAAAGAGAGACAGACAAAAATTTTAAAAATCATGATATTGTTATAAGTACAGTATATACTTTCATATGTATATAGTAAAAAGTTGTTATTTCGACATTACAAACAGACACTTCAATTTTATTTATTTCTATAGGTTTGTATAGATTTTTAATTTTTGACAACTAAAAAATACTAATTATATAAGATAATTCAAGTTTGCACACAACAAGCTCATAAATATTTATATGATATTTTAGCAATGATTTACAGGTTGTTTTTAAGAAGAAAATAGAATAGAATCAGTGTTATAAAAGTAAGAACATACTGCAAAGCTATTTACTAGTAAACAAATATTGCTGAATATGTGAACGTCTAATGGCCGGACACACACGGTCAGTCAAACTGATCAGTTGAACTGACGTACATCAAAAAAACTTACGACGACGAAAACGGTCTTATTTTTGGATAATTTACGTTTATATTTAAGCCACTGAGTGGGGAAATCATTTTGGCTTACATCCGTTTTAACTGATCAGTTAATCTGATCAGACCAACTTATCAGTTTAACTGAACGTATGTGTCGAGCGTAAGAATAAGGCCTTAGTGGAGAGCGTACGGCGGAACCGCCGCATGCCCCGCCGTACGCTCTCCACTGAGGCATGTACCACGTTAAACATACGCTTTGGTATTACTCCACTATACAGAGACAATCCCGCGTTTAAACTCGAACACTACAATGTCGTGCTCGGCACTACAACCACGTGCTCGGCGTTTAAGGAAAACATCGTGAGGAACATAATATGAAGTTCGCCAACACGCATTGAGCAAGTGCAGCGGACATTTCCTAGCCCTGAAACCCTTCCAGAAATTAGAGGAGGCTTTTGCCCAGCAGTGGGACGTATATAGGCTGTAACTTTAACTAAAATGTTTTAAAATAAAATTATAATTTCAATTGAAAGTAAAATCTAACTTAAAATAACTAAAAAATAGATTTTTAATAAAAAAATAAAAGCCGGTAAAAGATGATAAATGGTTGTGAAAACGCGAGAGTGGTGTGTCAGGATTGTGCCAAATGGAAGTCCGTAGTCTCTGCTCACCTTTTTAAGAAAGAAAGCAAGTAAATTTTATTTGACATCACAAAGAAAAAAATAAAATAACTTTTAGGTAACAGGTGTGAGTGTTGTGCGTGATGTATGCATGTATTTAAAATTCAGCTGATAACTAAATATTTAACTTTAATAAAAGAAAAAGTAGATTTCAAATAAATCAAAAGAAAATATCTATAATAAATATATATTATAGATTATTATTATCTTTTAATTTATTTGAAGCGTCAGTAGCCTAATGGCAGGGCACGGACCGCGAACTCGAAAGGTCGTGGGTTCGAATCTGCCATTCGACTACTGTCGTGTACCACTTCTAACACAAGCATTTTAAGCTTACCAGAAGTGGTTAAAGGGAATATGAAGAATGTTTAATCGCATTACTAGTATTTAAAAAAAATATATATATATATATATTACGTTTCTATGTGGAACTCTTTTATCTTTTTCTTTTTATATTCATTTATTATCTATTTTATTATTCGTCCTTCCTCGGTCGTCTTCATAAAAAGTCGTGGATGCCCTCATTCACAACGTTTTTATAGATTGAGCGACCCTTACGAATTAGTGTGTACGTAAAATAGTAGCTTAACGCTGCTGTGTTTCGTATGGCGAGCGTAGAAAACCGGAGACCCTTTCTACTGGAAATGAGGCATTCAATCTTAGTCCTCACGGGTGACAACGCATCTGCATTTTGATTTGTAATCGAGAATAGATGTAGATGTCTATGGGCCGCAGCAACCACTTACCATCAGGTGGACTGTGTGCCCGTTTGTCACCCTTATCTTATAAAAAAAAAGTCACCAAAGTTTCACCGTAATCAGATTATAGCGTGGTTTGATACCACTATACAACTCAAATAATATTAATATAATGCATTTACCTTTAAATTGTTCCCGGAATAGCTAATCTCATCTAGTATTCAATTCTGTAACACGTAACATGCTTGGAGGCTGACATTTAATTGGATTATGTATGCGGATGCGAGATGTGAATCTCATTCAGTTACTTGGATTTGTTGCTAAACTTATCGGAGCATTTTAATATTAAACTACAGATCTTATTCGTAAATATCAACGTAATTGAATGTATGCTTAAAGTTACTCTCACTCTTTTTACTATATTGGCAATAGAAAGGGACAGATATATGTATAGATTATTAACCCTTAATTCATTGATTTCTTATAATTTTTTATAGGATAAGTAAACAAACGAGCACACAGTCCACCTGATGGTAAGTGGTTACTGTGACCCATAGACATCTACATCTATCCTAAATAAAGACTCAAGATGCAGATGCGTTGTCACCCGTGAGGACTAAGATGGAATGTCTCTTTGCCAGTAAAGTGGTCCTTCCCCGGCCGAGCCGACCCATTCGTGCTACAACTATACTACTAATATAGTTGCAGCATGACGCTAACACGTTAAAAAATGTTACGTATTTATATAAATATTCATATAAATACTACACAATGAATGAAACTAATATTACGTATTTTATCGCGTATATAATTTGATTTATTTATTTATATTAATTCCCCGGTCGCCCACCCCATTTAGTCCCCCTTGTGATCATGGGCGCTGTAAAGCGCACACAAATTAAGCACGATAAAATCCGTAAAATTAGTTTTATTTAATTAAAATACGTGTTATTTAACTTATAATAAGTGAGGTCGGTTTAAATTGTCGTATGGCTTTCTTTTTATAGATTAAGCGTGACAAACGAGCACGCAGTCCACCTGATGGTAAGCTGTCAATAGACAAATTTATCCTCGATTAAAAACCCCATAAGAACTAAGACCGAATGGTAAACAAGAATAGAGGGCGTCCCGTTGTTTACACTTATCTTACGAAACACGGCAGCATTAAACTGCCATTTTAAACTGTTTTTCTGTGGGGTCCTTTCCCAGTCAAGCCGACCCATTCGTGCTACAACCATTACGTAACTGCAGCATGGCTCTACTAAATAAAAGAATACGTCAACCCTTTTGACCCCATTGATCGACATCGATCGACGTCGATCAATGGCATCGATCGATTGGTGTGGTGACACACTACAATGGAATCTATAGGGCAAGCCAATATTCAGCAGTGGACTTTAGATAGACTGTAACTGGCGGTAGCAAGGGTAGCGGCCAGGATATTAGAATAGAATAGAATAGAATAATTTTTATTCAATTTATAGATCACATGTGTAATTCTTATTGAAAGTCGTTTTTTACTTTACCACTGGTTCGTAAAAAAGCCTCTGTCCTGGGAAGAACCAGCAAGAAACCCAGCGGGACTTTTTTTTAAAGCAAATTTTACAATAATGGTTGTACAAACTATATAAGTACAAAATTTATTTTAGAAACAGCTTGGAAGCGATCACCTCATTCCCAGGGGTTATTTTCAACCATGTATTCAATTATACTATAATAACCCTTTTTATACAGTTTCAACTTAACAAAACATTTAAACTTGGAGCCTGTACGCTTTCCGGGACCTTGTTGTAATAGCGTATACATTGTCCCAATAATGAATTACTAACTCTGTGGAGTTGAGAAATATACTGAGAGGCCAAAGTTAATATATTTATTTCTTTAAATTTATCTCTAAGAGACTCTCTCGGTTTTATGTTGTAAATAGCTCTAATGGCCCTCTTCTGTAAAACAAGAATAGTTTCTGAATCAGCCGCATTTCCCCATAGCAAAATCCCATAAGACATTATGCTATGGAAATAACTGAAATAAACTAATCTAGCTGTCTCGAAACTAGTGAGACCTCTAATCTTTTTTACAGCATAGGCTGCAGAACTTAGTCTGCTTGCTAGTTTTGATATATGGGGGCCTCACTGAAGCTTTGCGACGAGAGTGATGCCAAGAAAAACAGTGGATTTAACAGGGCTCAGTTCTACCCCATTTAAAACACATTGGTACTCAGATTTTTAACATTCGTTGTTGTAAATTTAATACATTTAGTTTTATTTCCGTTTAAATGTAGATTATTAACGTTAAACCAATGCACTAATTTTGATATAGCATTATTCACTTCGTCACATTTAAATGATTGACGTTTAAGTTTAAAAATCAAGGAAGTATCATCAGCAAATTATACTATATCATGATTATCCTCTACAAGAGAAGGTAAGTCATTAATATACACTAGAAATAGGAATGGGCCGAGAATCGAGCCCTGAGGGACACCCATTAGTACAGGTGAGCCGGAAGAACGTTTACCATTGATAAAAACTTTCTGCATTTTATTACTTAAATATGAAATAATAAGTTTAAGCGCTGTGTTCTTGACACCATAGTACTGTAGCTTCCTGATTAATGTCTCACGGTGAACGCAGTCGAAGGCCTTGGAAAGGTCACAAAATATACCCAAAGCATCTTCTGAATTCTCCCATGCACAAAAAATATGTTTAATAAGCTCAATTCCAGCGTCAGTTGTCGAGCGACCCCTTGTAAAACCGAATTGATTTCTATGTAGTAATTTATTAATATTAAAGAAATTTAACATCTGATCTTAAATTATTTTTTCAAAAATTTTACTAAATGTTGGTAGTACACAAATTGGTCTAAAACTGGCGGGGTCTAATGTACTACCAGATTTAAATAAAGGTATGACTTTACTATGTTTTATTAAATCAGGAAACACACCAGATTCGACGCTTGTATTAAATATAGTGGCTAGATAAGGTGATATTATATCTATTATAGATAAAATAACTTTAACGGGAATCCCCCATAAATCTGCCGTTTTCTTAACATCAATAGTTTTAAAGTATTTAAGGATATCTTTTGGCAGTACTCTATGTAATTCAAAAGTATTTGAAAAAGCCTTTACATTTTGTTTGAGCAATGATTCGGCGACAGTAGGAGAAGAACTTAATGATTTAGTTGTCAAAAAAGAAACATCAGTAAAATGTTTCTCAAAAGCCATAGCAATTTCTTGATCAGATCGGGTTAAATTATTGTTAATATTCAATTGAAAATCCGAGTTGCGCGGTTTGACCTTGCCCGTTTCACTATTTATTATTCTCCAGGTCATTTTAATTTTGTTAGATGCAGTTTTAATTTTGTTACCTAATTCTTTTATTTTTTATAGGATAAGGGTGATAAAGGAGCACACAGTCCACCTGATGGTAAGTGATTGCTGCGGCCCATAGACATCTACATCTATCCTCTGTTACAAATCAAAATGTAGATGCGTTGTCACCCGTGAGGACTAAGATGGAATGCCTCCTTTCCAGTAAAAAGGGCCTCCGGCCACCTGCACTCACCAAGCGAAACGCAGAGGTAAACCTCTACTTCACGCTGGTTTTCTGTGAGGTCGTGGTACTACCCTGGTTCGAGCCGGCCCATCCGTGCGACAGCAAAAGCTGCCGCGTGGCTCTACCACTGTTGAAATGTAAAGCCTTAGCTGTGACGCACACTTTTTTTTAAATATTTTAGTATATATTTTTACATAATCTCTAAATACAACACTACTATTATATGATCTTTCATTATAAAGCTCGTAAGACTTTCGCCTACTCTTATAAATTCCTACTGTCCCTCATTCATTAAATGATTTGCGACTGTTAAAAGAGGAAGTTTTAGAAGTAAATATGCTACTAAATTCACAAGTTATAATTTTAAATAACGTACCATACAAATAATTAACACTGTTTTTAAATGAAAGTGATGGAAGTCTTTTTATTATATGAGGTACTTCTAAACTTCTCCAAGCGATGTTCATTTATTGGAACAAACACAACTTTCTTATTTTTCTGTTTCTTGTGTATGTAAGGCAATGATACCAACTGTTCACAGTGATCTGAACTTAAATTTTGAATAATTGATTTATGCAAGGGCTTAACATCTGTAAAAATGTTATCTATACAGGTCGCACTAGGCCCAGCAATACGTGTTGGTTCTAAGAATAAATAATAATTAACAAGATTATACGATTTAAACAATGAGCTAAACTTAATACTAATTGAAGAAGTTTCAAGGATGATGTTAAAGTCTCCACATATTACAACAGACTTGTTCTGTTTATTAAGTTTGAGCAAAACTTCTTCCACAATCCTTTCAAAATAGTCATAAGTAGCACATGGGGGTCTGTAAACACTTACAACAATGAGGTGGTCGAGCTCGACACAAGCCATTTCTACAGTTCGCTCAACAGAGAGGCTCACTATATCCTTACGTTCTTTATATAATAATGATTTATCTGCTAGTATTAAGGAGCCACCACGCAAACTTTTTTCTCTATTGAAGGAACTGACCACCTGCTGATTTCTGAAATTAAACATGAAATTATAATCTTTAAGCCAATGTTCAGTAATACAAAGGATATGTATGTTGTTACTATTTAAAAACAATTCAACTTCTAATTCTTTGCCCATCATGCCTTGTATATTTTGATGCACCAGGTGTAAACAATTTTTATTACTTAGTTGTGGGCTGCATTCAAAGTTAATTAAACTCTTATAGATAGCTAGATATTGCCTCTATTGTCGCATTTACTAATTTAAATTAATTGGAACTGATTCCAAATTAATTGTCAAATAATTATCCTGTCCAATAAAAGTAGTCTTGGTAGCCAAAAACTTGGCTGAGTTAAAAAGTAAATAATAAGATAGCACATTTGCTATCAGTCTTGAATTATATTTGGATAGGTAATACCTATCTTTTATCTTTTTATCCAAAACTTTTTTATTAAATTATTTATATCAACTAAATGAAATTTGTCATTATTATAATTACAATTATATGTCAAATTTAAATTATTGTTACATATTAAATTATTCATTTGTGTATTTAAATTATGTCTTAGATTATTTTCCTGTGGCAATCCCTGTATGTAAGGCAGTGTGAACAAAACAATTTTGTGTACATTTAAGTTATTAAGTTGCTCAATATATCTTAATAACTGTTTGTTGTTTACACTGCCTCTTCTACCAACAAAAATTATTGTTGTACTATTTGGGCAAAATTTAGTAACTATAATTTTATTTAGGATGTCACTAAAAGATGCTCCAGGCATGCAGCAATTTGTAATTTTTTGTCCCTTTAAAGAGTAATTTAAAGTTATGCCTAGATTTTTTCCTATGTTAACGCTCTACACAATTGTATTATTTTTGTTAATATTTAAGTTATTTTTTATTTTAAGCTCCTCTGCTATGGCACTGTCATAGAGTTTTGGTGGTGGTATAATATTATCAGCACACACCGACTCTGAAGAAGCTGGTATTGAATGCTGACACTCACATTGATGTTTAACTAAGGAGTCAAAAAGCTCCTCATTTTATTAACATGTCTTTACCAGATTATTCATAGCCAGTATGTGTTCTTTTATTTCGTTTTGGGCTGATTTATATTTATTGGATACAGTTTGAAGGGAATTTGTAAGAGATAATATTTCTGATTTAAGGCACTCTGCGTCAGTCTCATAACATTTTCTTATGTTATCCACCTCAATTGAATACAACTTAAGTTCATATATCAATGCTTGCTTTTGTTTACATAAATTAACATAATTTTTGGTATTAATCTTATTTTTTATTAATTTTTGTACTTTCCTTATGTATTTATTAACTTTATATACTTCTTCAATTTGGTTTTACTGCAATTAATCCTCACTGAGTTTCCTGAAGTGGAAGAGTCGTCACCAGTCAAATCTATTGTTGCAGATTGCTGTAAAATTCTTGAAGTATTACATTGCACAAGCTCAGAGAACAGGCTTTGAGTCTGGGAGGCGTTAAGATTATCGATATATGTTTTAAATTGTATTATTTGCTCATTAGCCTCATTCAACTGTAACTTCAATGCAGCATTGAACCTGAGAGCTTCCTCATATTCCTTGCTGCATCGGTCAAACTCATTAACCATTCCCTGTAGATGATCTCTTTCTTTTATAACACTTGTGTATTCTGTATCTAACTCAACCATATCACATTTCAATTATGAGTTTTTGGCAATTATACTAACTATTTCTTTTTCATTATCATCCCTTTCCTTAAGCAACAGTTCACACTGCTCCCTGGACGCCTTAAGTTCTTGGAGCGCAAGCTGGAGTTGGTTCTCCACCTGGCGCGTCTTGGCGTTGCGAGTATTCATTTTACTTTTTATTATAAATAATAAAAGAAAACAAAGATCGAAAACAGAAGGAGCAGAATAAGCTATTATCGAGTTGTTGCTGTTTTTTTTTTATTTACAAGTCTCGAATCAAATTATCGTTAAAACAATTCGAAAAGAAACCCGCAAAGAATGTATGTTAAAAGATCCTTTACTCTTTTCTTGCTGTAGACATCTAAAGACTCTGCTAGAAGCAACTAGCCAAAGATTAACAAAGGATGTTAAATACAGGGTTATTTTTAAAAAGTAGTCAAATTTTTAAGTTAAATTCAAATATATAAGTAATGATATACCGTTATTGCAGATTTTTTTAAAAAATAAGAGTAAATAAGGTTTCAACATTTATTTGAAAATATCCCAAATTGAATGTTATTTATAGGTAACAACTACGCGTACGCGCGCACCTCTGTGTGCGATTCAGTTCACAACGTTTTTGCCCACTAAGCGACCCTCACGAATGTGTGCGTGCGTAGTAAAATAGTAGGTGTTAGATATTTATGAATAACAACCAGTTCAAATAATGCATTACCACACATTTTGAATTTGAAAGATAAAAAGGACAGAATGTTTGAGATTATTTTAATTAATTTTTCTTCACCATTTGCCGTTATTACTTATTCTAAAACTTCTCTGCAAATTTGGCCGGTTATTGCAAAATAACCCTGTTATATTTCGACACTAAATTTTCCGTTTTCACACTCGACAGCGTTAGCGTTAGTAACAAAATTATTTCATTTATTCAAATAGCTTAATTATTAGGTATTGTAATGATTCCTTATGTTTACGTGAACATACACATATAAATGACTATAGTTTTGACGGATTTTATCGCCGGGAATATAAAATAAGTTAATATACGCAATAAAGTCCGTAAAAAGTAGTTCCATTTAAATGTGCAGTGTTCGCGTGAACATAAGATCTCGGGTAGTAGGTATCATTCATGAATAATGATCGAGACAACTTATAAAAACGGAATTATTTATATAATTGATAAGTTCATTTAATAAAATATTTTGTTTTTAATTAGAACGCGATATTTTAGATTAAAACAGTTCGAAATGCGAATATTTCTACGAAATAAAACGGGCACAGAAAATTCAAAGCTATATACGTATTTCCCGGCAACATGAATCCGTCTCAATATTACAGGATTGCCCGCCAGCCATAATAGTTCCCTTCATAATAGAACGCGTGCCGCAATCCCGGCTTGACTCCATTACAAGGATTCCTTTACAGACAGTACCTTCATTAAAATACGATCTTTTGTTCCAGGGAGAAAACTAATAAGTGGAGAATGGCGGGTTCTAGAGAGAGATTACTTTACGAAAGACATTCGGACTATGAACAGGAGTATGATCGAAGAACTAGATACGACACAGAGTATGTGACGGGGCGAACCAAACCTGCGTATTACGAGAATCGTTACACAGCGCAACGCTTCGAGCCGGACCGGTCCGAGCCGGAACGGGCCGCTAACAACCGGTATAAGGAACGATTCGACCGCTACGAGAGACCAAGACGCAAAAACGGTTACGTTTACGAGGATATTTACTCTGACTACGACGAGGCTCAGGGACGGCTATCGCTATTCAGGCCAATAAGGCCCGAATACTTGAACCTTTCCACTACATACGAATCTAAATATAGCACATTGCCTCGAAACTACACTTATTACGAAGACAGAACGCGTAGATATAAGAAAGATTACTACGATTTTAGAATCGATGAGAGACGCCGTTCAAGAGAATTATACGAGCCTTATAAAACTCATGAAGTCAGAAGGAAACCTACATACGACCGGAAACCAGATACCGTTTACGCAGGTAGACCAAAACCGGTGATACAACTAAATAGAACCGAACGAAAAACGCCTAAAAACGTAGCGGTGTGCAAACCGCTTCGCTTGTCGGAAAAAAACGCGCGTTACTGGACGACGGAGCCACCGAATAGTGCCCGTACAAAGCCAAAGAAAGATGAACCGAAGAAAAATGTGAAATTTTCCGAAGTGTCCGGTTGTAACCGGAAAATGGTTGTCGATGATCCGGTTTGCGGTCGCAAGTTAGTGGCAGTCAGGGAGTTGGAAGTGTCGCTCGACCAAATGATACAGAATGGTTATTTTGAGAAGCACAATATACCTATATTGAGGCCAGAGAAGACGAAGCCGGAGATACCGGCCCCGGAACCGAACGGGAAGTGCTTATCAGTTGGCGAAACGAAAACTTCGAGGAAATCCAGACATCTGCCGCAGGTAAGTTTGTATTTTAACTTTCAGTCATTGACGGCTCTGCGGCGCATGACTAAAGGCTTGAATCGAGTACGGAACAATTGTTTGTGGACCTAAAAATATTTGTTTTGGGTCTGGATGCCTTGTGCAATTTATGTATGTAAACTGCCTTCATGATACAGGAGAAAATCCTAGAGTGAGGGTAAAGAAAAAATAAATTTGTTAGGTCAAGGATAAATGATAAACGTAATGAAAGTAATTGATTTAATGTCTCAATTTTCAATCCCTGGAGACTTAATAACTTAGGGATATTTCATACTGTTTTAACTTGACACTTATTCTGTTAAAGGTCTAGAAAAGGTTTTCTACGTAGACTTATAAAGAAGACAGACGGAGGACTGTGGTACATTTCAAGTGTTGCCGAAACCATGTTCAACTTCATGACACACACGCACACATCGTTCTTATATCTATTCTTATCAGCCAGTAGTAGTTTACTGCAGGACACACACACATGCAACTATAACCGTGTTGTTGTTTGTTAAGAATTTTAGATTGATATGTGTACGTGAGATCGTGTTCATACAATAAGTTGAGCATGGTTTTCACTTGGGGTTTACATCGCTTGAGATGTACGCAACGCTCTGTCTTTCTTCTTTGTTGTCCTAAGTACGTGATAAAACCACACAACTGTCCAAGGGTGCAGCACTAATGGGTCGGCTCCACCGGAAAAGGACCATGCTGTCACAGTATACTAATTGAAAATATCAAGCACACTGCTCTCGTATTATATATTATGAATAACAAGAATGGAAGACTTTTTAATGATAACAAGTATTAAGGACACACACCTGCATTTTAATTTTTGGTAAAGGAAAATGTACACGTCTATGAAACGCATCATCCACTTTTCGACAGGTAGACTGTGTGCTCACTTGTCATTGTCACCGTTACTTTTATAAAAAAATTAATTCGTGGTGTATACTCAAATCCTTTCACAAGAATGGATGTTTTTCGCAGGCTTAGTAATTTGTCTGCCATAGTATTAATCCAAGGTTTTAATAATGATATTACATTTTAATACACATTTATATATATACCATCCACACCACCTGGATGATCGGTCCACCACTGTGCGATTTAGAAGATGTTTTCTTCCTCGCACAACTTCCTTGTGGAATTGTTTACCACCAGCGATTTTTCCGGACCGATACGACTTAGGGACCTTCAAGAAAAGAGCCTACTCCTTTTTAAAAGGCCGGCAACGCATCTGCAATTCCCCTGGTTACCATGGTGTTGCGGTTGTTCATGGGAGGCGGTAGTCACTTACCATCAGGTGAGCCGCATGCTCGTTTGCCCCCTCTCCTATAAAAAAGTATATAAATAAAACTAAGGTGAAACTGAGGTATAAATCTGTCTGCAATATGTAATTGCAGTATTTAAACCGTATTTTATTGAGCTGAGCTAATTGCATGATAATAAGACGTGAATAACCATTTTCAAAATGTTTATCTATATGTCTGTCTGTGCTAACCTTCGGAGTGGTTGAACTGATTGTAATGAAACTTGATGAACAGATAGAGAACAATGCCAGGAGTAATCTAGATTTGATTTTATCTAAAAACCTTGGAGTATTTTTTGAGAAATCAATAAATTGATATAATAAATGGATTTTAGCAATTGATAGTTATCTTAAATCTAAATGACATCACATTACTAGATCTAAGCGAAGCCGAGGCTGGTTAGCAATTTTTAAAATAATTATACTTAAAGAAAAAGTAAAACGTACTTCGGAAGCAAAAAAATCTCAAAAACTATGTCTTAGCTCATGTAACTTACCTCAAAGGAATATAACAAGTTCAAGGAAAAGACTAGAATTTCGTTTGAATAGTTACAATAAAAATTGCAAACCCTATTTCTTCACTCTTACAGTGATTTTTTTCCACCCGGACCACCCGTTCACCGCTTTAGAGATATCAGTGAGCATCAACGTACTCGATTAGTGAAAATGCGTATAAAAATATACGGATCAATTATAGAACCTTTTGCCAACTCGACTGCCAAACGTGGCCGCTATGGCAAAGTAGAGGCAATCTGTGGGAGAAGCCTATGTTCGGCAGTGGACTATTATATGCTGTAATGGATGAATGCATGATAAAATTCCGCCAAATTTAAAACTAAAAAATAAAACAAAGATTGTGTAAAAGTGCCAATTTTATTTTGTTGCTGACCAGGCAGACGTTGTTCTGCCCTTTCCGACGACCATGTGTCCTAAAGAAATCATTAAATTCACAATAAAAAATTAAGGGTCACTTATCGGGATAAAAACTATCCTATCTCTCAAGGTGGACCAAACTGCACACATTGTGAAACATTTCATTGAAATCAGTTCAGTAGTTTAGGAGTTCATCGCGGACAAACGACGACGACACGTAATTTTTATATATAAAGATGTAATTTATGGATAGTGTGAACGCTACGAAGATATTTTTAATTTATTTTGTGTTGTTAATTGAGTAACATAATATGATATGATTGTAAACTGTTTTTTTTTTATTTTTTTTTATATATTTTTATATATTACCGCTGGGTTTCTTGCTGGTTCTTTCTTCCTTTTCCGATCTACTTCAAATCTACATCTATCTTCGTTTGCGAATTAAAATGCAGATGCGTTTTCTGTCGTGAGGGCTAAGATAGAATACCTCTAAATTATATATATTATTCCAGTAAAAAGGGTCTCCGGTTCTCTACACTCACTATATAAAACACAGCAGCATTAAGCTGCTATTGCACGCTGGTATTCTGTGAGAGCGTGGTCCTTCCCCGGTCGAGCCGACCCATTCGTGCTACAACTGTACTATTAATATAACTGCAGCAAGGCTTTATGTAAAGTAAATAATTAAATAGAAATATTTCAGAAAACCTTCTCGTATTTGGAATTCGGTTAAAAACAAACTTAATTCTATGCTATAGTTCCAAATAGAGCAATTGCTATCGTTTACTTCCGTCCGCGATGTCAAAATTGGGCTCCATTTGTAAACCCTATCTAAAATCAGCACTTTTAGCATGATGCAGCAATTTTCTGTAAATGGAGACCCGATTTGGTGTCATATTCTTTTTTAACTTCATCAGTATTCAAATCTATAGAAATAAATTTTATTTAAAAACTCTTTTTTCTTTTATTAAAAAACTTTGTTTTTAATTTTATTATTATTTTTTTTATTTTTTGTGTTTTTATTACCTCTTACTGACACTAGCCGATGCCAAAGCAAAATAAAGCGGGGTGTTCGACAATCCTCTTAGTCCCCGGACTGTGCGTTTCATAGACGTCTACATTTTCCTTTACCAAAAAACCGCATACAATATGCATACAATAATTTTTTTAATAAAATAAAAATATTCTTGATCGACTTTATTTAAAAAAAGTTATTTCTATAGGTTTGAATACTGATCCTGATAACGTACTTTACGAGAACCACAGATTTTTTTGTTACATATTGTATTATAGAAAATGATGAATATACATTAAATATAGTAAAATAGACAAATAATAGATATATAAATATAAATAAAAACATGCCTAAACGTTATCGAATATCCACTACCCCATGTCATCCCGTGGGTGTCGTAAGACATGACAGAGGGAAACAAATCAGGAGATGGGCAGCAGCGTCTGCCTAGTAATAATTAAAAGTAAAAAAAAAAACTGCGTTTGCCAGACCCATTGAGGTAATATATGAGGGAGGCCCATATTCAATATTGGACTTTAATAATAAATAGAACTCCAACCACATGGGAGTCCTTGGTAAGGGAGAACAAACGGCCAATAGTTAGAAGGCTTTCCGCAGCATTCATACGCTCACCTAAATGACAAAGTATCGTACTCCACTGCCCTGTACACTGCCCGAGGAAGTCTCTAACTGTATAGTCAACCTTGTACAGCTCAAGGGTCTTCTTTAGCCACGTATGGGGCACCAAGTCGAATGTCTTTCTATAGTCTATCCAGGCGGCGGAGAAATTTCGACGGTTGCGTTAAACCACTTTGCTAACGGCCGCGTCAATGAGGAGTGGTTATTTGGTTCCACGAACATCGCCCCGACATCCAAGTTTAGCGCGCGACATCACCTGATTTAAGTCCAGATGACAAATGATTCTCGTGCTCAAAATGGATGTCAGTGTCTTATATATGGTGAGTCGACACGTGATAGGGCGGTATTTTCTCGAGTCTGTGGTATCCTGATCTTAATAAATTAAGTGAGTGATCCCAGTAGTTAAAAGGCTCGCGACTATTGGCCGAGAGCCTCTTGAAACTGTCGGGCGAGCACAACGCGGCTCACCACGAACCCCTTCAGCCAGTTTTGATGCAGCCCATCGAGTCCCGGACATTGTCAGTTCGGTGCCCTACAGACGATTTCAGTGGCGTTGCCCGGTTTTATGGTGACGGGGTCCATGGGCGTAACACTCGCTCACTGACTCGCCACAACTTCCGTCCATTGGCCCTCGCTGTGGTTTATGGTCGCTGACCACAGACTACGCCAGAATGCGACAGTATCGTCCTGATTCGGTACTGGGCCCCTTCCATATACTACTCTTTGGAATGATCGCTCTGGAATAGACGATTCTGGCTTTATCCCAAGCATCGATTCTCTGCAATACGTCGTCTATGCGCTCCGTCAGTTTTTGCGTTTCCGGATGGGACAAACTGACATTTGTCCCAGCAAACGCCATCCGTGCACACGATTCTTCGCCTGTTATTGCCCGACCTGAAGCTTATCAGTCTGCCGATGAGGGCTTTTGCCTTTGCGATATGGTCCTCAATTTTTTTCCTCCAGGCTGGGATGGCGCTACTTTGTAAGCTTGGCACCAATAATACGGCAAACTGTCGGTACGGCACAATCCCTGACGGGGTAGCCAGAGAGAACAGATCGCCAAGTGTCACGATCCTTACAAACCTCTTTCGCTTCTTTCAGATTCATTATCTTCTTCATGCATGCACGTCTAGGTATCCGAGTACTCTTGACCCTACCCTCTTCGAGCAATTTGCTCACATGGTCTTCGAAAGTTAGTCTCGGTCTACCTCGACACCTTTTAATATTAACTTTCGCGCTATATATTTTCTTCACCATTCGGTCTTCACTCATTCGCTCAACGTGCCCAAACCACCGAAGCACGCCCTTATCAATTTTTGTGATAAGGTCATCTTTCAAACCTGCCATATTGCGAATCTCTTCGTTTCGCTTTCGGTCGGCCATGGTAACGCCGCATATTTTACGAAGAGATCGCATCTCCACTGCATTCAACTTACTTTTATGCTTCTTCTGGCATACCCAGGTTTCGCTGCCATATAACAAAGTCGGTACCAACACTGCGTTATGTATTGCAAGGCGTGCACTCTTCGCTACGCCTTGCCTTTTGACTAACGCAGTCAGGGCACCATTGACTTTGTTCCCGGCAGCGACACGCCTGTCCACATCTAAATCACATCTTCCATCCCGGCTAAAAGCACTCCCCAAGTATACAATTTCATTTACCTGTTCTAGACATTCCTGATTTACCCATATTTCACACTTCGTTCTCTCTTCGTCCCTTTCAAATACCAGAACCTTACGGCGCCACAAATAATTGAGTCCGTATTGCAAATAGATATTTGTAATGAGCTTCCTCACACGGCCAGCTCAGTGAGCTATAGAGGGCTATGCTCGCCGTTTTTCTGCGTGATAGACTTAAAAACGAGGATGTCCGCAGTAAAACCAGAGTAACCGATATAGTCCAAAGGATTGGTAAGCTGAAGTGGCAATGGGCCGACCATATAGCTCGAAGAACCGACAACTGATGGGGAAGAAAGGTTCTCGAGTGGCAGCCTCGTATCGAGCCGGAGTGATGACCGCATCGTAACAGCCTTTTAGCGGTGGAAGTAAAAGGGAAAATCTCCCGCCGGGCATGGTGTTCTGTCCAGGGAGCGGCCAATGCTCCATGTGTTATTTCTGAACTGTTCTATACATAGCGCGTTAACTTTACAACTTTGATAGCGCGATTTAGGATTCGGTACGATTCGCTTACCACAGTCTCACGCCGTAGTCGTTCAAGTCCGCCGCCATTAAATCATTTTGAGCGTAGGATGTACCGAACTTGGTCTGCCAGGTTTTGCTCTGTGACGGTTATAGATGGCTCCAGCTCAGAAAAAAAGAGATTCATCCTAGCCTGGTAAGCAAAATCTCCAACTTCTACCCCTGTCGCCCTAAAATACGCCCGCAATGCGTTCGAGTTCATAGTTTTCGTCCAACGTATGCGCCGTACTCCATCAGCGGCGGTGGCGGCTAGCTGAGTCAACGACAACCCTGCCAACACCAAGCCAGTTAGTGGGGGAGATGGGTGCAAGAGGCTATTAGGGACCTGCAGGCAGCGGCACTATGTGCGTTCCTCGGTGTGCCATCATCCATTTTATGGCCGTCAATTAACGCGATACGCCCAGGCCCGGCTACGTTTCATGGTTCGGTGATATGTACAAACGGACTTTTGCATCCTCAATTTTGCCGAGGCATGGCGCTCACACCTCTTAGCGCTGAGTGACTGCGCCAACGTAGCTGTTTTGTTACTTAGCTGTTACGTCAGCGAGCGATGGGGTCGTCACTTCCCAACGCCTTATTACATTTAATATTATGTTCCTTAAGTCGAAAAGCATAAGGACTGGATTTGATTAAAGTTTTACGTAAACATAAAATATACATACCTATGAAGTGTTATGCTCATGTAAGGACATTCGGCAACATAATTACTGGCATTAAAGCAATCTGGTAGCATTAGGGGCGACATTACACACATCCAACTCACTAATGACTTGTCTCTTGATAAACCGCTTTTAATATATACGTAGTATAAGTTCAGTAGTTAGAACTTCTGCGTAGTAAATCGATAGATCGTAATATTTCTGAATATACATCTTCAATCTCTTTGATATTGCGTAAATTCAATTTTTTTTTAACAACGTTACTCACACACTAGGATTTTCTCTTGTATCGCTGAGGCCGTCTACATATAGGACAAGCATCCAGACCCGGTACAATTATTTATAGGTATTTCATCGTGGTAGAGTCAAGTTGCAGATATATTAATTACAATTATCATTATCTTTACAGCCTTTCATTAGTCCACTGCTGAACATAGGCCTCCCCCAAGGAATGCTACAAAGCACGGTCCTGAGCCACCTGTATCCATCGACGTCCTGCATGTCTTACCAGGTCGTCACTCCATCTAGTGCAGGGTCGCCCTACACTTCGCCTACTGGTACGAGGCTGCCACTCGAGAACCTTTCTTCCCCATCGGTTGTCGGTTCTTTGATCTATATGGCCGGGCCACTGCCACTTCAGCTTACTAATCCGTTAGGCTACGTCGGTCACTCTGGTTCTACTGCTGATATCCTCATTTCTAAGTTTATCACGCAGAGAAACCCCGAGCATAGCCCTCTCTATAGCTCGCTGAGCGACCTTGAACTTCCTCATACGGCCAGCAGTGAAGGACCACGTCTCAGATCCGTAAGGCAATACGCACTGGTTGTACAATTTCGTTTTAAGGTTGTGATATATTTAAATCTAAATTAAAATGGTGTATTAAAAATCAAGAAAAAATTAAAATGGATATATAGCCTCACTCTATTCTAAAAAAAGTTTCTCATCTTTTTGGAAATGTACTAGGAAGTTAAATAATACTGCATGTCTTCCAGGTAGCGTGGAGGGTAAGAGTGATTATATTGAGACAGCAAATCTCTTTAAAGATCATTTTAAAAAAATTGACAGTGGTAGAGCCACGCGGCAGCTTTTGCTGTCGCACGGATGGGCCGGCTCGAACCGGGGTAGTACCACGACCTCACAGAAAACTAGCGTGAAGTAGAGGTTTACCTCTGCGTTTCGCTTGGTGAGTGCAGGTGGCCGGAGGCCCTTTTTATTGGAAATGAGGCATTCCATCTTAGTCCTCACGGGTGACAACGCATCTACATTTTGATTTGTAACAGAGTATAGATGTAGATGTCTATGGGCCACAGCAACCACTTACCATCAGGTGGACTGTGTGCTCGTTTGTCACCCTTATCCTATAACAAAAAACTCACCTCTTGAAACTGTGCATAGGGTGAACGATGCAGAGTTAACTCAGTCTGAATCACCACTGAACTGAACTAAAATCCGTTATTAAAAGTATGAAGAGGGGTAAATCTCCTGGACATGACGGACTCAGCATCGAGCACCTTCAAAACGCTGGAATACATTTACCAAGAGTGTTGACCATGTTCTTTAATCTATGTTTAGGCCATTCTCACTTACCACAGGAGCTTCTGGATACTATAGTCGTGCCTATTATTAAGAATAGGACGGGAGACATAGCAGACAAGTTTAATCACAGACCAATTTCATTGGCGACCGTAATAGCAAAAGTATTTGACAGTGTGCTCGACTCTCGCCTCAGTGAATACATAAAGATACAGACTCACAGTTTGGTTTTCGCCGGGGACTATCGACTGAGAGTGCTATTTTTGCTTTGAAGTACACTGTCAAATATTACACGGACAGGAAAACACCCGTGTATGCTTCTTTCTTGGACCTTTCAAAAGCCTTTGACCTGGTTTCCTACAATGTTCTGTGGGGAAAGCTTCGGGAGGCGGGAGTTCCTGCTTCATTTGTGTCTACGTTATCTATGTAGTATGACAAGCAAAGAAACTCTGTAAGGTGGTCCAATGCATTGTCTGACCCTTATAAACTTGAGTGCGGTGTGAGGCAGAGAGGTCTTACCTCTCCGAGGCTCTTTAATTTCTATATTAATAAGCTGATTGAAGAGCTTAGCAGCACACATGTTGGTTGCCATATAGACGGAGTAAGTCTAAACACCTTGAGCTACGCAGACGATATGGTGCTGCTGAGCCCGTCAATATGTGGAATGCGAAAGTTGCTTGCCATTTGTGAGGATTTTGCTGATCAATATGGATTGAAATATAATGTTGATAAAAGTGAACTGTTGGTTTTCAGATGTAGAAATAAAAGTCCAACATATGTCCCCCCAATAAAGCTTAACAGTTCACTTTTACAGAGAGTAACCCAATTTAAATATCTGGGTCATATTGTGACAGAAGACTTAAAGAACGACCTAGATATCGAAAGGGAACGCAGGGCGCTAGCTGTGAGAGGTAACATGGTGGCTCAAAGGTTTGCTGCTTGCTCAGTACCAGTTAAAATTACACTGTTCAAGGCTTTCTGGCAATCATTTTACACCAGCAACCTTTGGGCCAATCATACCCAAAGCGCAGGAAATACCCTGCGTATCCAATATAACAATGCCTTCAGGTTGCTGTTGGGGCTTCCACCTTATTGTAGTGCATCAGGCATGTTCGCCGATGCCCATACTGATGATTACTTTGCGATCATGCGTAAAAAAGTGGGATCATTGATGCACAGAGTGAGGAAAAGCTCGAATAGTGTCTTGAGGGTCTTTGCGGAACGGCTAGAAGGCCCGACACTGGGTAGGTTTGTTAAGCTAAATTTATTAAATGGAGCTTGATAAAACCCCCAAATTTTTCATATATTTCTGTCTTGTTTTATTTACTAACATTAGTTCTTAAGTTTTATTAAAATACTATTACCTACACGTTATGGGCCTACGATGCCTGAAAAATAGAACATTTTTATTTTATTTTTATTTTATTTATTTATTATATATTTTGAGGTATGTCTAATGAGAAGATGCGTCGTAGTTTTCCGAACGCTGCCTAGCCGAATTGAATCCGTCGATTGACCTCTGGGTCGAAGTTGGATTTACTTTTCGGACTATTTGTCCCAGGTAAACATACTCGTCAACAACTTCGAGCTTAGTCTTCCCAACAACTACCGGCATAGGTGTGACATGGACATTTAACATGATTTTTGTTTTGTCCATGTTCGTCTTAAGACCAATCCGTTGGGAGACACTAATGAGGTCATTGAGCATAGTGCTTGGGTCCTCCAGCGATTCTGCCATAAGGACTATATCGTTGGCAAATCGAAGGTGAATGATGTACTCGCCATTGATGTTAATACTGCATCCTTTCCAGTCCAGTAGCTTGAAAACGTCTTCCAATGCAGCGGTGAAGAGTTTCGGGGATATAACGTCACCCTGTCTTACACCTCTCTGCAGTTGGAAAGGTTTCGTACTCTGATTCTGTACCCGGATAGCCATCGTAGCTCTACTGTACAAACACTTCAGCACTTCGATATACCGACAGTCAACTTAGCACCTCTGAAGGGACTGCAGCACCGCCCAAATTTCGACGGAGTCAAAGGCTTTCTCATAGTCCAAATACGCAAAGCAAAGTGGCAGATTATACTCCTCTGTCTTCTGCACAATCTGCCGCAGGGTATGTATGTGGTCTATGGTACTAAAGCCTTTTCGGAAACCGGCTTGTTCAAGAAGCTGGAGGTCGTCAAGTCTGCGTGCGAGACGATTCGTAATGACTGTCGAAAACAACGTAGACGCGGCTTAGAAAGGAAATTGGTCTGTAGTTCTTCAAGAGAGCGTTGTCGTCTTTCTTGAAGACAAAACCACCGCACTTATGTTCCACGCCTTCGGAGTAGTGCTACCATGAAGGACGGATTTAAAGAGCTTCTGAAGGACTTCAATTACCGGTTTTCCACCCGCTTTCAGAAGCTCTGCTGTAATTCCATCCTCGCCTGGGGACTTGCCGTTTTTGCCGCCCGGTAGGTGGCGCTGTTGTCGAGATCAAAAAATTACCCGTGCAAAGCTGGGACGGATTGCTAATTAGTAATATAAACTCTTTTTACATACACCACGTATGTAATAAGACAGAACGTTACAGAGAACGAAATATTTCTTGAGTATGGTAATCGGGCATTATGATTCTAGAATATAGAACGGCTCCCTAGCGCAGCGCCGCGGGTTCGAATCCCGCACGGAATAAGTATTTGTATTACCTTTTTTTATAGGACCAGGGTGACAATTGAGCACACAGTCCACCTGATGGTAAGTGGTTACTGTGACCCATAGACATCTACATCTATCCTCAATAAAGACTCAAGATGCAGATGCGTTGTCACCCGTGAGGACTAAGATGGAATGCCTCTTTGCCAGTAAAAAGGGTCTCCAGTTCTCTACACTCACCATACAAAACACAGCAGCGTCAAGCTGCTATTTTACGCTAGTTTTCTGTGAGAGCGTGGTCCTTCCCCGGTCGAGCCGACCCATTCGTGCTACAACTATACTATTAATATAGCTACAGCATGGCTCTACGTCTAGGGCGTCCCTTCCCGATTCTACCGTTCACATCTTTAATATAAATTTACTTTGTCACTCTTTCCTCGTTCATTCTTTCTAGATGACCAAACCACCGAAGCATTACTTTTTTAATCCTGGTCACAACATTATCTTGCAAACCACACTTTTCACTTATCACACAATTTCTCACCCTGTCATTCAGATTCAGCCCTAGCATACGTCTCAGATAATGACCGCATGTCTACAGCATTTGTTCTACCCTAAATATGTTTGTGTCGAACCTCGTGCTTCATAAGAGTGAGTCGTGTCACTTAAAAGTCTAAAATAAAATTAATAATTAAAAAAATTAAAAACCCGACTGCAAAAAACAATTTAAAAGTAATGCACTTAAAAGACCAAAATAAGATTGAGAGTAGAAAACAAAATTAAAATAAACTATAAACAAACTAAATTAAAAAGTAATTTTTTTATGGTATGCAAAACTTTTTAAACCTATTTATTATTCCTAATTAAAAACATATAACTTATATATATATATATATATATATATATATATATATATATATATTGTAATCCCCTTTTAATTTCCTTTATTTTGATACTCTACTCGATAGGTATTGTAATTTTTTATTATTAACTTATTACTAATTAACGCCTAAAATCCGCCGTCAGTCACAGAGTCAGTAATACATTCTTGGGGCAATGTATACGCTATTAAAACAAAGTCCCAGAAAATATACAGGTCTCTCTATTACCAATTTTAAATATTTTATTAAATGAAAACTGAAAAAGTTATTTATTCAAAAATACATAAATACATGTTTGATAATAACTCCTGGGAATGAGGTGGTTGTTTCCAAGCTGTTTCTAAAATAAATTTAATCTATATATTGAATAAAAAATATGCTATTCTATAACTACAGCATCATTTTAAGAATCATCGAAAGCATTCGTCTTTGTTTGTCATGACATTTCATTACAACGAGCATAATAAATCGGAATCCGAGGTCCACCTCTGTAATGAATAGAGCCATACTTAAATATAGACAACAATTAATTTTTGTTCCTTACTTAAAATTAATAAAAAGTGAAGTCAAGACCTACTCATCAAAATTAAAAATCAGTAGTTTGCATGTGAGTGTTCAGCAAGGAAGCATTTTGGGTTCAGTACTATTTCGTATTTACATTAACGATATTATTGAAGCAACAAATCATAAATGCTGTAGTTTAGAAGATGGTTAAAGAGAAACACCAATGTTAATTATGAACTTGACATCAATTTCCCAATTTAGCTTACATTTTAATGGCGTAATACGCATAATTTAAAAATAAATCTGACCAAAACTGAATAGACATTAATATAATATTATAAGAATACAGAGAATAAATTGGATTATCATAAAAACAATAAAATTGCAGGTAAGTCACATAATTATTCGGACTTTGCTTTAAACAGCCAATTAAACTGGAAAAGTCGAGTAGAAAACGTATCTAAAAATTAACCAATTTAATTTTTGCAATAAAACAATTTAAAAAATAAGATGCAAAGCAAATAAAAATGATTATTGTGATTAATACATATATATATATATATATATATATATATATATATATATATATATATATATATATATATATATATATATTTAAAAACTTTCATTATGGGATATTTTGTTTATCATATTTTTCAAGTCAAATTTCTTTAAATTTGGGTATTTAAGATAGATAATGTAATGAATGTATTGTTCTAAATCGGGCCAGTCACTTTTTTAAGTAGATTTTGAGATTTTTCGCTTTTTGTGAATTTCACTGCTAGAGGACTGACAAGGGTAGCATAGTACTGATTATATATACACAATTCCATAATAAATATAGGAAATTTATTTACACTGAGCCAATTTCTTTGAATCTAATAATGGCACGCATAATAACATAACACAATAACGTCAAAATCTTTTAAATATCAAAATACATAACTATTAACAAAAACTATTCATAATCTCCATAGTTCGTATTTGTCTGCTACAGATACATTTCGTAATGACGTCTGTATTCTTTAGTGTCCTTATATAGTTTGTTTAAACTTCTTTTTCTTTATGAGTCTTCGTTTTAGTTTAGTTTCCTTCTAATTGTATTTTAATAATTTCGCCGAAATGGTAGCATGTCCCTCCACTATATGGAGTGACTACCTGGTAATATATGCAGGAAGTTCATGGATGCAGGTGCATCAGGCCTATGTTCAGCAGTGGACTTGTGAAGGGCTGTAATGATGATGATGATGATGATTTCGATGAATATTCTTTCCCTTTTTTGGTTATTTGTTGCTCCCGTGTGTTTCTTTACTTCGACTTCTCTTTTCTTTCCTAATGTATCTCCCCTAGAAAAATTTTGTTTTTTCAGAAGGCGATTTGATGTTTTTGGACTGAAATAAGTAAAAGGAATGCTTACACACTCTAACAGTTTTGATAAATGTTATCTAAAACAATATAAAAATATCTACTACTAATACCCTGGAAACACGATAGTCCTCTGACGCAATATCAGGCATGGGACTGACGCCAAATTACTTATGAAAAGGACATAAATTTGAGTTTACAAAAGGATCTAATTTTTCTTTCGGTATTTTCGAATATTCACAAGCAATATTTTAAGAAATCGTAGTTAACTATGTAAGAATCGAAATAAAACACAGGAAATAACGACTTGCCACGGTATTGTAATCTTGACTGGTTCGGTACGTGTACACACGATAACCACGACTCTAACACTGCCAAAGACTACAATGTTAAACACTGGCACAGCAAAGGCGGCCGTCAAAGGGTAGGGTCTACAGGTAACTTCAGTAACAACGTACCAACATTCAAAATTGAACAAGAATTTGACCTTGAGTCGACGTTATTTTGCAAGAATTTCAATGGGGTATTCAACGAATGAAACTGAACACAAAGATTCTTAATTTTCAAAATATAACTTCTTAATCCATAGACCGTACTTTGACTTTGCTCAGACTTTACTTTCGAGCTAAGACAATGTCAGTATTTATAGAGCTAACTTCGAAGTCGTGCTAAGTACGCGCTTAGCAAAGCCTAAGTCAACGATATCGACGACTTACGTAAAATTCAGGATATTATTCTATAAAAAAATATTAATTATAACAATAAATGGGTAGTTTTAGGCCGTCTTCTAGTTTTAAATAGCCTTTAATCAATTTTCTATTCACGTAATTTCATTCTTATTTCGAATTTCTTAAAATCTTTTTTTTTTCTTTTTTTCTGACTGCACTCATCTCATCAATTCCCGTTCTCATAGGACCGTTTTCTATTTCACGTAATAATAAATATTTTATGAAATACAATTTGGACTTTTTTCGATTTTAAATATATATTTTTTTTAAATTTTATACAGTAATTTTGATTTTAAATATATTTTTTTTATTTTATACAGTAAAGTCAAAAACATAATGCGTGGAATGAAGCATCCATTAATATTTGGACTGTCTGGGCTTTAGCATAAGCTTAGCTTAATCTTAGCCCGATACAACTATAAATTCAGAATCAAAGATTATGCTGAGCATATACTCAGCTAAGTTTGTCGTAAGCTAAGTCTGAGCAAAGTCAAAGTACGATCTATAGATCTCAGCCTTAGAGTAGTACATGATGAGAGTTGTGTTAGACATTATTAAGTACATTACAGATTGTAGCGTAATATTAAGTATATAATGGTAATTATATAATGGTAGTATATAAAATACCAAAGTATATACTGACGTTTTGAGGATTTCTCGTGTTGTTTCACAAATTTGTTTTTAAAATAAATACCTGAAATAAGGCGAAGTAATAAACAGCTTTTAATTGTGTTATAATAAAATTAAATAACAATAAAATGTAATAAAATACATACATGTATATACCACTGACTGACTGACTCATCACGTGATCTCTAAAAATATGCACCCGATTGACATGTTTAGTGTAGTTAATCAATTAGCAATGTAGGCGCTCACTAAGAACAAATTTTACGATAGTCCCATCAAAAAAAAAAATAGGTTCCGCAATAAAATATTATCGTGTGTCTAGCGAAGCGAGCGGGTATCAGCTAGTAATATATCATAATGATATATTTATAATTATAATATTAGATATTATTATTTAGTGTCAAGCCAGATGTAAAATAACAAAAATCAGAGCCATCTGGTCAATAACCCCAAACAGTGTGATTTATGTTTACAAAATATTTTTATAGCGTGACTGTCTCGTTGGTCTAGTGATCGTAGAGCGATAGCTTGTCATAACGTACCGGGTTCGATTTTCAGGTCGAGCCAAAATCGGTGATTGTTTTATTTTGCCTTGTAATTTTCAGTAGCAACCCGAAACCAGGAAGTTCGCGATGTTTCGACCGAGTATCTCGGATAACGGGATAACACGTAAAGTCGTTGGTCCTGCACCATGTCAGATTATCGTCCCATTGGACTATGAGCGCGAGAGAATAGAAAGTGCGCCTGTGCTTACGCACACACTCGTGCACAATAATCCTGCCCTATGCATATAATTGGTCATCGTTAAAACTGGTTACATTACATTACTTGGGTACATTTTATTATAGGCTAGACTTTTACGCCATCCGAAAGGCAGAATACCCTACGTGCGGGATCCGAACTAGACATGCGCGCCGCGCCGGCGCCGCCGCGCCACGCCGCGCCCTGCCCACGCCGCGCCGCGCCGACAAACCGATCGGCGCGCCGTGAACCAACGCGGGACGGGCGCGTGGGCGCGGGGTCAATAAAACCATGCAATTATTTAAAAATTCAAAAATCAATAAAAAAATGTAAAAAAATCATAAAAATCGTTCGGTATCGCTTACCGGAATTGAAGCGAGCGGCGGAAATAGAACAAATTAAATTTTTACAGTCTCTGGAGCGCGTATCAGAACTTTCAGTATGTATATAAAAAGTACTCTGTGATCAGAACATTTGCTACTAGCACGCCTAGTGAGCGCGTTTTTTCTATAGTGGGACTAACTGTGACTGCTAAAAGATCTAGACTAAGCCCAGTACACGTTAATAAAATTTATTTTTATTCATGATAATTATACATTATGCAAAAAACACAATTTTAATTTCCTATAGTTTGTGCAAGAAACATAAAAATGTGCTTTTTCGTTTTTGCACAAATTATAAGGTATAATTAATTAGAACTTGTTTGGTTTGTTTTTATTTTGAGAAATTAAATTTGAATTCCTATCCAGGTCTATGTTTCACTTGTTACTACCTTATTTTAAATAAATGTTTATAAAAATTAAAATAAAATACGGCCGCGCCGGCGCGGCGTCGCCACGCCGACCACAATGGGTCGGCGCGCCGCCGCCGCCGAATTCTTGCTCGGGGCGCATGTCTAATCCGAACTCGCAGCCCTGCTACTAAACTCCAAACCACTACGCTACCGTCGGAGTAAGTTTCTTCAATGTTATTTATTTAATTTAATAAAAAATTACATGAACAATTTTATTTTAAATTAAATAAGTAACATTGAAAAACTTTGTTATTGGATTGTCACAACCATTTCATTTACCGACAACGTCTGCCACGCAAAGAAAATTATGATTAATCCATTCTGTTCTTGACAGATTATTAATTACAACTGAAAGATGTATGGTACAAGTGACAAGCGGATGCGGTTAAAATCGTTTGAAAATTAAACCGACCTGAGTGTTATTTTCCACATATACTGAGCTCTAGTGTTTGTATTGTTTTTTACGTCGTAGAATCATTCTGCAGCTAAATTCGTAGTATACTTGTAGCACGAATGGGTCAGCTCGACCTGGGAAATACCACGCTCTCACAGAATACCAGCATAAAATAGCAGCTTAACGCTCCTGTGTGTTTTGCTTTGTTTGTGTGCTGTGTTTTTTGCTTTTTTTGTGTGCTGTGTTTTGTGTGTGTTGCTGTAAGACAATGAATGTCAATACAAAATATAAAAAATATAAAATCTTTATTAAAAGGTAGCCTGATCAAGCATAGTAAAGGCTATAAAGATTTCTTATATTTATTTAAATATATAGTAAAGGCTGGTGTGCTGCGGGCGGAAATTTTATATAAATGGCCTACAAGTCATTGTCCAAGATGATATTTGTCTCTGAGCAATTTATGTACATAAAATGTCTACATAAAAAGTTTTTTTTATAGGATAAGGGTGATAAACGAGCACACAGTCCACATCTATTCTCCATTACAAATCATAATGCAGATGCGTTGTTACCCGTGAGGACTAAGATGGAATGCCTCATTTCCAGTAAAAAGGATCTCCGGTTCTCTACACTCACCATACGAAACACAGCAGCGTTAGGCTGCTATTTTACGCTGGTATTCTGTGAGAGCGTGGTCCTTCTCCGGTCGAGCCGACCCATTCTTGCTACAACTATACTACTAATATAGCTGCAGCATGGCTCTACCACGTATGAAAGTACTAATAAGTAAAAGTACTAGTAGTATAGTGTGGGTTATTTTTGAATAAATGAAAAGAATAGGTATAACCATTCAGCAAGGAAACGCAGTCAGCGTTCTTGGCACAATACCATGGGGAGTATGACTGTATGATATTTAACTTATTAGTTTTTTTTATAGTTTTTGAATATTGTATATTTTTCATAATTTAATTTAACAAGATAATAAACTAACCATGACATTGGGACTTCAAACATCTCAGTCCCTCCGGTGGGTTGCTGCAAAGCACCCGAAACGCCGGGAATTAAAACAAGTAAATTAAACGCGATAAAATCCGTAAATATGGTTTTATTCAATGTGTAGTATTCACGTAAATATAATAAATTTAATAAAATAAATGAATGTAATTAATGAAAACATTAATTACAGCGAATTGACATCAGTTCCGCCTCAGCTTAATACTTAAACGCGTAAAATATAACCAAAGTTGTAACCTTTGCATAGTGCAGAAACATTGGTTTATGTCAGTTAATATGCCACTTGGTAAATTTTATCTAAATGTTTGTATTTACGGCGTAAGATTTACTCGTATATATCTAGCAAGTTTATTACTGTCTAGATCCTTAGTTAAATTAATAAATACTGTTAGATATTTCTATAATTCTTAGATATTTACTTTACTTTTCCTAACCTTTATAACGTTTATTTTTTAACTTATAGATTATTTTGTCACCATATAAAAAAATCACGATCACTCAACTTATATCACTTCCGCCAGCTTTATGTTGCACTTATTTTTTTTTAAAGTACACCAATAATTAGAAGAGATTTAAATAAATACTTATGTCGAACTGCGTCAGAAATATTATTAGATTATCTATTTCGAATATTATTAAAAAAAAGTTAATTTAAAACAATTTCGCGTGATTCAGTAATTAATAAAATAAATTGATTATTCAAAATATTACATGAGCGTTCGAGCTATGCACATTTGGATTTACCAAATTTATTTTTTAATTACCGAGACTTTCCCATTGTCACGGGTGTGACTGAGGTGTTTAAACACCGCAATAACTCTCAATTCACCTCAATAACACACCTAAAAACAAATCCGTAGTACCTATTCTGCAAATTTGGCCGTATATTAAAAATACCACTGTATATTTCCACATAATTAGCTAATAATAATAATAATATTTATGGCTTCTGAAGTCGGTGCTTATTTTTACTTATTACAAGCCAGTGCTTGTCCACAATCACACCTGGTGGTAAGTGGTGATGCAGCCTTAGATGGTAAATCGCACTGTCTAATCGTAATAAAAGCCTATTCACTCTTGCCTTAAAGACGCCCAGATTGTATTCGGACGGAAAGATGGACGCCGGCAAATCATTCCACTCCTTTGCTGTACGCATTACAAAAGTCGAAGCAAACCGTTTGGTTCTAATGCGTGGAATATCGACAACAAATGGATGTAGACCCGCCGACCGTCTGGTTGTCCTATGGTGGAAAGGAGAGGGAGGAATTAAAGCGTATAATTCCTGCGCACGCTCACCGAAATGCATCCTATAGAATACCGAGAGACTGACTACTCTGCGCCTGTGCTCGCGGCTGACAAGATTGGTTTCAACTTTCAACCAAATCAAGGTCACCAATGAGCATCTTAGCACGTCTATGCACTGAATCCAATGCTGCCAGGTGGCATTTTGCAGCATCAGCTCCATATTGACAGCAGTACCCCATGCACGACCGGACTTGTGCTTTATATAAGGTAACAAGCTGCCCCGGCGTGAAGTACCGCCGCACCTTTGCAAGGTCGTCTGCATAGCAATGAATGCATAACATTCATTGCTATGCAGACGACAGCACTGGGGATGCCTTATATACCGGCCGTCCCAATATTTCTCGGGAAAACGTCGCCGAGTACCGGGACAAACTTGTGTCTGAAGTCGAGTCTTTGCTTAACAAAGTCTCGGATTGGGGCCGACTAAATCTAGTCCAGTTCAATCCCCAGAAGACACAAGTTTGCGCGTTTACCGCTAAAAAGAACCCCTTTGTCGTATCTCCTCAGTTTCAAGGCACTCCCCTTGCTGCCTCAGCCAGTATCGGAATCCTTGGCGTCGACATATCGAATAGCGTGCAGTTTCGTGGTCACTTGGAAGGGAAGGCCAAATTGGCCTCTAAAAAGCTTGGCGTGCTCAGCAGAGCGGGACAGTATTTCATGCCGGCACATCGCTTGCAACTTTACAAAGCGCAAGTTCGGCCCCACATGGAATACTGTTCTCATCTCTGGGCCGGGGCACCCCAGTGCCAGCTCCTTCCACTTGACCACATCCAGCGCAGAGCAATTCGAATCGTCGACGACCGAGTTCTTTCCGATCAGCTCGATACACTGGCACTGCGTAGAGATGTTGCATCTCTTTGCGTATTTTATCGCATCTATCACGGGGAGTGCTCTGAGGAATTGTTCGGACTAATTCCAGCCGCTCAATTTCACCATCGCACGTCGCGACAAAACTCGCGTTACCATCCGTACCATCTGGATGATTGGCGGTCCACCACTGTGCGATTTAGAAGAAGTTTTCTCCCTCGCACAACTTCTTTGTGGAATCAATTACCACCAGCGAATTTTCCGAACCGATACGACTTAGGAACCTTCAAGAAAAGAGCTTACACCTTTCTAAAAGGCCGGCAACGCATCTGCAATTCCCCTGGTGTTGCGGTTGTTCATGGGCGGCGGTAGTCACTAAAAAAAAAAAGGACGCCAAGTTTCCTTGCGGCTGCTTTAGCTCTGGACTCAATGAACCACCCATAGTTGAGGTTCGGATAAAATTCAATCCCTAACAACTGAAGGCAGTCAGTGTACTCCAAGGATACATTCCGGAAAGTAGGAGCCAAGATGAGCGGGCTTCTTTTAGCGGTAAAAAGACACGCTTGTGTTTTGGAGGCGTTAAATCTCACGAGATTGGCATCGCCCCATTCGGAGTCTGCCTGTAGTGTGAGACTCACACGCTCAACCATAGCCTTTCATTCTGACTGGATTTGATCCAGACTGGCCCGGGCGCTTGGTTGGTATCTCTCCACAACTGTGCTGTCGTCTGCATAGCCATAGATACCGGGAATGAGCAGATCATTTATATGCAGCAGGAAGAGAGTTACGTAGAGAAGAACACCGGCGTTAGTCGCTTTACTCGTAATTCTTCGATACACTTTGTTTTGACACCGATTTCAGAAACTACTATGTGGTAAATAGATGACTATTTACCATCTTCTCATGCACTCATTCTTATGAAAGAATGAGTGCACTATAACGTATTATGTACACGTGGATTGACATCATAATTATTATAACTAAGTGTCCCATTACTTACAGGATGCACATGCTTAATTAAATAAATGTTACGTTGATTTATCAACAATAAATAGATAATATTTAACTGAAATAAATTTTAAATTTAAATTAATATTGAAGAAAGTTCCGTTAGTCCATAAATTTAATTAAATTCATTTTTGAAGTTTTGAAGTCTGTTTATTAAAAGTTTTTTACTTTTTATTATTTTATGTTAACCTTACCTTGATGTACAATTAACTCTCGTTATTTTATTTTGTTGTTTAAATGTTGTCTTTTTTTGTCTAATTAATATAGCAGTGTTATTGACACTACTAAGTATTAGTAACATTTGACCCCTCCAATTAAACTTTAAATGCTTGTGTTAGGAATTGTTTGCGACAGTACTCTTGGTTTTTTAACCAGCTTCAAAAAAAATGAAGTCGTTTTCAATTTGGCAGTAGGTTTTCCTTTTTTGTATTCATATTAGAAGGTTACGCTACATCTTCGTCAGTGACTTTTTCTGCCTTCAGGGCGGAGCCACTTTGAAATGAAGTTAAATATTTTTCAGGTTCCATAGCGTGGGAAATTAGTTTGTTAGAAAAGTATAGAGATTAATGTTTCTTGCTGAAAGATTAGTTATATTTTATATTAATTAAAAGCAACTTTTCAAATGACAGTCTGTGACCATCTACATAACAAATAAGTTCACATTAGTACCAATTAGCAACATCCAGATTTCAATCACTCTACAACTGCTCCATGTTTTTTTTTTTATTATAATATCATATTGTAACAAAAAAAAATTAAAATCGTAATATTATGAAATGTGTTAGATTTATTACCGACACTGATACACAATATAACAAAACCAATCGTCGGAATCAATACAAAGCTAATGTAGTAACGATTAGTTAGGTCTGTGACGTAGCACGTGGTAGAGACTCGCTGTAACTATATTATGATTGTAGCACGAATGAGTCGACTCGACCAGGGTAGTGTCACACTCTCGCAGAACACTAGCGTAAAATAAAAGCTCAATGGTGCTGTGTTTTGTATGGTGAGTGTAGAGAACCGGAGATCCTTTTTACTGAAAACGAGGCATTCCATTTTAGTCCTCAGGGGTGACAACGCATCTGTATTTTGATTTTTAATTAAGAATAAATTAGATGTCTATGGGCCACAGTATTTTTTATTTACTATAAGGTGGACTACACAGTCCATCTGCTCGTTTTTCATGCTTATTCTATAAAAAAGCCAATCATGAGTCCCACCAGAGTTACATAATTGCACTGCTAATCTGTTAATATGATCGCTAGTTCAACTGCCTTGGCATATATGACAACTTCTCGCTTAATAGAGGAGGCCTGTGTCCAGCTGGTAAAGGCTCATTCACCCGCTGCGGTTGGTCATTCACCGAAGCCACAAAACGTACGTATGTAGTAATGCACAACCGAGAGCACTAGACCGTAACAATCTTGTTAGGTCAAGACCACTTACTGCCGTTTAATAGATTTTTGCACTTATTTAATTACATATTTGTGCTTACATATATTACTGTTTTGCATACAGTTGTAGCCTATCAAAAATCTAGCGCTGAATATGCTATGGGGTGATAGTTTTTGGAACGATGTTCCTTATCGGACGGTACAAATTTGGCGGATGTGGGCTAAACGAGAAAAAGTGTAAGATTTTTCCGTCACGACACCTTCTGACGTAGTGTAGACGGCCTTGGCGGCTATAAGGAAGCGAGATAGAATAACATCCATCTCCTCGCACTTTTTCTTATTTTGACATGAAGGAAATATTATTTTAAATGCTAATGATATATTTATTTGTATTTGTCTATCAATAATATAATACGTTTATCAATAATAATATACTATGAAAGGAACTTCGAGTGCTCCACGACACTCACACATGTTTTTTATTGTTGATTTTTAAGTCTTTTTTTACAAATCATATTTTGCATAGATGGCTCTGTGATACGATAGCTCTTCATCAGTCAATCAAATAATATAAGGTCAAAAGGGCGTTGCTTTATCGACGCCATTTTGACAGTTGACATTACAGTAAATATGGTCATTATCTGTTTTTTTAAATTGATTTTTCGAAGTGTTCCAAATGATTACCAAAGCTTGTTTGCAATTTTTTTCCTAATATATTAGTTATAGCATATACGACTTTGTTTTTGTCTCTATCCTCCTCCTAATTTTAGTTTAATACTGTGGCAAAATGACCATATTACCGCCACGTAGCTTATTCTGTTTGATATTACTGTTTATATAACTGTTTTCCCATACTTGTGTTTTCTGGATTTATTTCCGCTGATCAAAGTTATTTTGCTTCTCAACATTCTCATTTAAATGTTCCTTCCGGATTTTCACAGTACATTTATCCCCTGTCTTCAAATCGTTTCTGTAACATAAGCAGGACGCGGAAAGAAAAGCCAACGTCTATGCTTCAATATCCGATTGGAGTATAAACGATGTTATATTATTTTTGCATTGCTTTATACAGGCAAATAGAAAAGTCAAGTGATGCCTTTATATTCATTAACTGGCGGTACGCCTGGACTTCGCTTGGATATTATTATACTTGGATACTTCGCTATTAATGTGTCGTTATCTTGGATTTAAGATAATACAAAATTAAATTATATAAATATATATATATATATATATATATATATATATATATAGAATATATATATATATATAGAATATATATATATATATGTATATAAAGAATGAATATTGCCTATTCTCCCCCCGAAACCGATATTTTTCTCTATCTGTTGGTAAAGTTTCATCACAATCGTAGTCATTCCGAAGATTTGTCCGAATAGACGGGCAGACTGACAAAAATCTTAAACAAGTGAAAAAATTTTTACCACGTTTTTTATCATATTCGTGGATTGTAATTATATTTAAAGTTTCAAGTTTACAGCTTATCGGGAAGTTAGTTTAAAATCAATTACTATAACTATTGCGTTGTATAACCTCCTTGGTTGTAGCATATTGCGGATGACAGATCACTAGAACGTTACTTGCGTACATTTGCAAGATAGGACTAAAATTTTAATTGTGTAAAAATTACACTGAATTTTTTTTTCTTGAAACAAAAATTCAATGCTTCAAAACTTTGAAAGTTGAAGAATGTGGGTTGAGAATGGGTGAATTAACTGTCAAATGCCTTTTGTAAGCCGATGATCAAGTCATATTTGCATCGTCGGCGGCCGAGTTGTGGAATGATGGTTAATTTAATGAACTGGTCATTAAAAGAAAGGGGTATGAAAGTGAACGCAAGTAAGACGAAAGTGATGGTTTTTGAAAGAGAAGAAAGTAAAACGTTATGTGAAATAAGAATAGAAGGGGAGTTGATTGAGCCAGTGGATGAGTTTGTATATTTGGGATGTTTATTTAGCAGGGATGGTAGATATGACAAGGATATAGAACGCTTGCGCGAATGCTTCGGTGGTTTGGTCACGTAGAAAGAATGAATGAGGAAAGAGTGACAAAGCAAATTTATGTTTCAGAAGTGAACAGTAAAGTCGGGAAGGGACGCCCTAGACGAAGATTTATCGACCAAATCGGTCATACATTGAAAATGGGCCAGATTAGGAGTACCCTTAACCAACGAGCGTGTATGCGTAAATAGATGGATGTAAGTCCGTAGTTACCGCCTACCCCTGTGGGTGACAGGCGTGAGTGTTTGTATTGTATTGTATTGTATTAAAATTAATGCAGTGAGCCGTAAAATGTTTGCAGCTTATGCTTCACTCCGGAGGCTTAATTACTTTTTACCCATTGCCACCAAAATTACGCTTGCACTATCTTTACTACTCCCTATCCTCGACTCGACTCGACATTTGTTACCTTGATATCACCGAGAAGCAACTTAACAAGCTTGAGCGCCTCCAAAATCTCTGTATTCGGTTCATATTTGGACTTCACAAATATGACCATGTCTCAGAATACCGCACTAAGCTCAAGTGGCTCCCAATCCGTCTTCGTCGGAACACTCATATACTTTCTGCTCTCTACTGCGTCTTATTTAATATAGCTAGTCCTTCCTATCTAAAATAATAATAATAATAATAATAATAATAATTTATTTGATACAGACAACACAGATCCATTACAAAATTAAAATTAATTTTTTTAAACTATACCTTAAATTTTAATTATAATTATTGGTTAATCAATGATATTATTACATTTTATTAATAACATTTTAATAAATTTGACCATCTACTAAAAATTTCACTACATGCATACATATTACAAATAATTTTGATGAGATTATTCTGCGACATAAAACAAAACTTCTAAATCGCGCGATACGGTGACGGATCAACGCATCCAAACAAACGACACGGGCTTCTGCGAACATCTGAGACGCGCTACAGTATCGTGGCTGACGGAACAACACGCGGAACGTATCATTATACTGCACCTTCAGCCTGCGATATTCCTCTTTAGTGTAATTGGTCCACAGCTGAGGAGTGTACAGTGGCTGACAGTAAGCTGAAAACAACGCCAGCTTTGAGGTATAAGAACACCTTTGAAAGCGTCTAGCTATCATGTTGGCACGCACTGACAAGGAACGACGCTCCCGGTCCATATCGGAACCATCACACAGATCCTGAGTAACAATATGACCCAGGTATTTAAACGTCGTTACCCACTCCAATTGTGAATTACACAAATACAATGGGGGGATATGAGGTTGAACCCTACCACTCTTAAAAAGCAAACAAACAGACTTGTTGGTGTTGTACAATAGGTTATGATCCATTGCATATTTCTCACATATCTGGAGTAGTGCACGCAGCGGCACCAATCGAGGGACTCAGCAGCACCATATCATCAGGATAACTCAAGTTATTAAAGCATTCAGAACCAATGTGGCAACCCACTCTGGTGCTTCTAAGCTCCTCGATCAGCTGATTAACATACAGCTTAAAAAGCATAGGCGATGTTAGCCCTCCTTGCCTCACACCGTATTGTAGGAGAAATTCCTCAAAGTATGTATCATACCACTTTACTACATTAATTTGCCTACTATACCATGCGATCAATATGATAATACATAATGACGGCACTCCCGCATCACGTAACTTCCTCCAAAGTATATCATAACTGACTCTGTCAAAAGCCTTACTTAAGTCCAAGAAACATGCATAAATATTTGTTTTCCGCTTATTATAATAACTAACGGTTTGCTTTAAAGTAAAAATCGCCGCATCCGTAGAACTATCTTTTTTAAATCCAAATTGAGCATCGCTAATTTGTATATATTTGGAAATAACGCCTAATAATATGGTGTCAAACAGTTTAGCACAAGTTGTAGCTATGGATATCGGTCTATAATTACCACTGTCAGTCAAACTACTCAATTTACATTTAAGAACAGGACTTATTACCGTTTTTAGCATTTCTACCGGTAAGTAAGAAAAGAACGTATTAAATTTCTCAACTCCTGTCTTAATTTTTCTTTACGATCCAAAGAAAATCTTTCCCTCCAATGTCCTGTGCACTCCTCGACTTATTATGATAAATCATTCTCTGTTCTTGGAGTAAGACTTTGGAACTCCTTACCCCAGTCAGTTAGAAGTGCTCAATCCTTTTTTTTTTTGGAGTTTATGGCCTGGTATCTAGACCTTTAGGCCAAGTCTTAAGTATTTTTATTCGGTTTATTGTAATTTCCCCACTCCTTCATAGTATACTACTTCACAATATGTTGATGCGTCACATTGTGCAGTTCTTGGGAGATTTTGGCGGCAACTTGATCCAGCAGACAGCTGATAGTTGGCGATGGTATCTAAAGGTGCCTATGCAAACAAACAGCTTATCTTGAGAATCCATCACCATCAGAGCACTTGTTTCACTGTTTCCACTAATAGTTCACATGCGCAGACACTTAATACACAAAATCGCAACACTTTTACATATCAAAGTTCACTTCAAACCATTATTTAAACAATAATACAGGAGCAGCAAACCGCCGCCGGTCAATTTCCCGCCAAAACTCTTGCTCAATCCTTAAATGTGTTCCAGAAACAGATTAAAGAATACTATTTGTCTCTCTACCCCTCTCACTTCCTCCACTTAATTATGGTCATTGATCTGCCTGAAGAGTGTTGTCTTTTTAATATTTAAGCATAAGTTATCTTTATTTTATTTTTATTTATTATTTTTGTTTTTATTTTTTTTTTATTTTAGTGCACCCTACCCATTGTTGTTTTTCTTATTTTTATTTATTTCTTCTTCTGGGTTGTCCGGAAGAGATTGCTAGGTAGCAATAAGACCGCCCTTTGTATTTCCCTCAATAGTTGTTATTTTTTATTTTTGATGTTTTTATCTTTTCTTGGTGTACAATAAAGAGTATTGTATTGTATTGTAATGTAAAATTTAAATGCATTGTTATTTATAAGGAAATATATGTTTAGGTTTTAATTTTGTTTTTCTCAATACATACATACATATAATCACGCCTCTTTCCCGTAGGGGTAGGCAGAGACCACTTTTTTCCACTTGCTACGATCCTTACATACTTGTTTCGCTTCGTCCACTTTCATTATTCCCTTTATACACGCTCTTTGGTTTAGTGTGCTCTTGACCTGGCCTTTTAGCTAATCGATATTTCTTGCTTTGCTTTGTGTATCGGTAATCGTCATTTGCTAAATCGATTTGACATTAATTCATCCATATATAAGGCAAACTATAAACTGTCATGCGCACCATGCTACAACGCAAAGACTATAAATTCCACCTGGAACGACAAATAAACAAGAAAGTGACTTAATAAAAACCAGCCAAGTGCGAGTCGGACACGCGCATGAAGACTTCCGTACCATCGTGCAAGATTTAATGCTATGTATGCAAAAAAAAAAACACTTTTCTGGGGGCTACCCTTTAATTTTTAATTTATTTTTATTATTTGTTGTTATAGCGGTAACAGTAATACACATTCTGTGAAAATTTCAACTGTATGTCTACCTATTACGGATCATGAGATACAGTCCGCTGACAGACAGACGGATAGACAGCGGAGGCATAGTAATAGCGTCCAGTTGGTTACCACTACGGGGAAGGCACCCTACAAACGTGGTAAAATGGTTATTTATGTCATAATAACTTACAAAAAACCCCTGAGCTTAATAAAAACCAGTCATAAAATATTGCAAACAGACATATTTATAGATATATTTGTATTTAGTTACATTTGATAACTTTAATGGTCTTCTATAAGATCTTACAAAAACCAGCAAATGAGGGTATCCACGACTTTTTTAAGGGCGACGCCACTTAAAAGTGAGGTACGTATAATATTTCACAGATATCAATAGCGGGGAAGTTAATTTGTTCGGAAAATGTAAAGGTTATAGTTTCTTTCTGCACTATGAGCTATATTTTATATTAATAAGATTAAAAATAAATAAACCAAATCACAGATACTCATAAAAGTAAAATAAAATTAAAAAGTTAAAAAATGTGCAATAAACTAAAAATCAAACCTGAGGCATTGTTTTATGTATTAATATAATACTTTTGAAACTGTAAAGTTGCAACCTATTTACGTCCCACTGCTGGGCACAGGCCTCCTCTCATTTTTAGGAGGCTTGTAGGACAAGGAAATGTCCGTCGCGCTGCCCCAATGCGTGTTGGCGAACTTCACATGTCTTCGAAATATTTTTTTCATATTTCTCAGACATGTAGGTTTCCTCACGATGTTTTCCTTCACCGCCGAACACGTGGTAAATCAGCACTTAAAATTGCAATTAACAATTTCATTGGTGCCGACGGGGATCGAACCCGGGTTGCTCGAGTACTGTGAAGCTTATAGCGAGCGCTAACCATCTGGGCTACCACGGCACTTTTGAAACTGATAAACTTTTATTAAAAACTAACTTCTCAATTAAATGACATTGTGGAACAAAAAACTTTACCTCAGTGTCAACTAGCGACATCTGGTAAGAAGAAAATTATTAGCCCCCATTGACGCATTCACTTAAATACCTATATCAATCCTTTAACAGTCAACCGTACTATCACGTAATGCGTACCTACTGCAAGGGAGTGGAATAATTTACCGGAGTCTGCCTTTCCGTGCGATTACAATCTGGATTTCTTCAATTTATCGGGTTATCAAGTTTCCGGGTGTCTTTAATATATGGACTGGTTTTTTTATATGATAAGAGTGACAAGCGAGCACACAGTACACCTAAAAGTAAGTGGTTGCTGTGGCCCATAGACATCTACATATATCCTCGTTTGCGAATCAAAATGCAGATGCGTTGTCAACCGTGAGGACTAAGATGGAATGCCTCTTTTCCCGTAAAAAGGGTCTCCGGAATAAAATAACAAAAAAACCGATGCAAAAGTTCAACGATGTGATATTACGGGTCTCTTCAGTTCTCTTCTTGACTCACATCTCAAGGGTATTTTAATTTTTTTTATTGAGGGTATCTTATTCAATGGACATAATCGACTTCTTAGGACAGGAGCAGCATCGGAAGTTGATTTGATGGATTAATGTAGCAAGTCATTCATCAAAATATTGTGTTCGTACTGTGATGGCTCATAATTATTATTAATAAATAATAATTAAATTCACTATAAAAACATTTAAAAATATCATAGAAGTTATATTTTAAACAATTAAAATGCATTGATGGGCGTAAAGTTCAAATATAGGTATTCATTTCGAATATTGAGTATTATAGTATGGTAAACGCATAATATCTTTAAAAATCGCTAAATTTAATAAAAACTCTGCTTAAAATATTCAAAATGTATTAAATAATACAAGTGCAAGTCGATTATATTGCAATAATAAAGATAAATAACATTTATAATATAATTGAAAAAAATGAGTCAAAAGTTAATTATGAAGGGCGTTGCCGGAGACACATACCCATGGGTATATATATATATATATATATATATATATATATATATATATATATATATATATATATATATATATATATGGGCTGGTCGGCTAACTGACTGCTACTAGTACAGTTCTATATTAGAGACTTATGATAGTAAGGTCTATGTTGCATAAGCATTATTATAGCAGAGTTATGACTTGAAGTCCCATATGAATAAGACATACAATAGTATGGTCTATGAAATAAAGCAAATATGTGGAAGGTCTCAAATATGTAAAAGCATTATATTGAAAAAAATGGGGCTTGAAAAGGATTATTATAGTGGCGTGTAGGTTGCTTCATAGCGTTTGAGACCGAGGTAAACTTGGACTCGCTAACCGATGTGTCCTAGACTCTTAGTGCCGGTGGTAAGCAGGTTTGTTGTAGCAATACAACTTGCCTATGGACATCGCACACCACTACCGTTTGTGAACGGCGTCTTAGCGCATAGCGTTATGATACGTCGGCTATCTTTCGGATTAGGGTGTGTGTTTGGTAGTATTTTTAAGTGCAGCAAGTATACTCAATTCCATGTCTTAGTGAAATAGCGTTATGATACGTGGAGTTTTGACTACTGACGTCTTAGTAGCGTGCTACTATGACACGTTGATGGTGTTTTTAGTAACAACAGTACCGATTTTGTTACCAAAGTCGATAGGGATCATGTGGATGTGTTGTGAGGGGGCGCAATCCGTATGACAGTTACATTGATGATCTGCGGGTGTGCTGCGCCTGATTCGACACATCTGGATCTGGTAGACGGAGGTATGCGGGTGGTGATGTCTGCTGGGATTGTATGGGGAATTGTACCTTGGGATGGTGTAAGCCCCACGATAGTCGTATTGATGCTTGTTGCGTTCTGCAGCATTGCGTCTCTGCGATGGTTATTTGGTGTTTCGCTATTCTCAATGGCGCACTCTGCATCTTGTTTTGACTCACAACCTAAGTAGCTTTGCCCAAGTCGGGTCCATTCATTATGGGGCTGCAGACTGTTTGACCTCCATGATGTTTTATATAACAACAAAGTAATATATTTCTATATATTACCCACTTTTGAATGATTGAAGGCAACTTGTTGGTGGGTGAGACAAACATGATTGAAAAATGCATATAATCAACGTCAGTGACACATTACTATTATCTTATAACTGCCTATTGGCTATATCTGCCATTGTATTCATTGGTGGAGCATATGTGTCGACCTCATGCGGGTAATAGCTGGAGGGAGAACCTGAGGAAGCCCTCAAGGCTGCGGCCGAAAGCCGCGTAACGTGTGACCCCATTCCCTTGAGGTAAGTGGTAGACTCATGACACGCTCTGCGGCTAATTAGCCGTGCTGATCATGCAATTGGTGGTGATGCCTTACACTTATATCACGTCTGCAGGAACGGCGGTCTGACAGGTGGTGTCGCTCACGGAGGGCTTTTTATGGCCAGTGTGCCTATTGTTGCGTAATCCGTGGACGTACATTCACTGTGGCTGGATTTATTTGTATTTTGTATAGCGTTTATACGCATTGACATGCGCGACTTCGGTCGATGTTTGTATTTACACACTACCAAGGGGCCAAGTCCTCTTTTACTGGTACGCCAGTTATTTTGCCGTGGACGGTCCAGTTCCCAACTTAACGTCCCCTTCGGGAGGAACGCGTTGGTCGGTTGGCGTTCAACGCACACAGCGTGTGTGGAGGAGCCGTGTACCTATCCCACTTTTTTTTAAATGTGGGAGAGCAAAGCCCTTGTATCTGGTATTTTATATAACTATAGTGAGCCTTTTCCAAGCGGGAAGGGATTAATTAATAAGGAATTGACTGTTGCGAACCTGATACAAATGGTATAGGGACGATTTAATGTCCTTAACTTTTTTTTTTTGAGCTCCGTCTTCGTGAACGGGGTTCTTTAGCTTATAAGACGCTACCAACAGCTTTCGATTGCTCTCGTGAATATTCATTCTTCCAAGATACACTTAGGGCGGATTCGACCAAACTTAGTATAAGTCTTATCCTGGGAATAAAATCACTAATTACTCTCGAGTTAGATAACTTTCGTTTTACCAAATCTTAACCCAGGTATAACTGTCTATCCGAGAGTAAATTGTTATACCGCCAAAATTCATGGAGTAAACAAGTTATCCCAGAGTATTTTAATGGCGGCCGCTACATTTTAACAGCTGTTTTCGTATGCTTTGTTGTAAAAGTAGGATATTTTATCGTTGTGCATTTATAATTTCTTGTATATTTGTTATAATTGTAGGGATTATTTTTTGAAATAATGCAACATTTACGAAATATATAAGATACGAATAAGATTAGAAGAATAATCAACTAACAACTCGACTCGTGTTAATATTCTAGTGTTCAGTGACAGTTGACACTAATATAATCCGGCAAAACTAAGTGGACAGAAAATCTTGCATTGCGCTATATAAACAATTGTATTTCGATTTTAGTTGGCTTACATGTTCATTCATTTTTCATTCACCAACTCTAGAGTAACAATACCTAGTATTAACTACTCTACGTTTGTGTTGGAAAAACGGAAACGAAATTATCTGAGAGTAAGACCAAAGAGTAAAATTATTTGAGGGTTAGTTACTCTGGAGTAACATAGTATTTGGTCGAATCCGCCCTTAAAAGAACTAAGTTACTATACAAACACAACGTAAATAAGGGTCCTAATTAAGACGATCACGTCATAAATTTGTTAAAAGGCCTATATTTAAACCTATAGAAAGATCAATATATGATTACTGGTCACGTACATTTGATATATCTTATAGATACATATTCTAAAGAAAGACAAACAGAAGGGAGGGGGTGTTACAGTATGAAGAGTGTAGAATGTAGAACCGGAGACTCTTTGTACTGGAAACCAGGCATTCGTTAGTCCTCAGCGATGGCTACGTATCTGAATTTTGATTCTTAATCTAGGATAAATGTAAATGTCCATGGACCACATCATCCATTTACCATAGATTATTAAAAGTCCAGTGCTGAGCATTGATCTCTTCAATAGATTGTCTCATACGAATTTCTGCTGCAGTTGCCACGCTTGGCAGGTGGCTTGCCACTCTTGTTTTGTTTTCCCTTGTCCCGTCTCACGACACACACGCGATGGTATGAGGTATAGTTCTTCTATTTCACGATGAAGTTTTGACTTTGGTTATTGTTAGCCGTGCACATACACATTGTGTTAGTGTGCGTAGGCTGTTAGCCGTGCACACACACGTTGTGTTAGTGTGCGTAGGCTGCGCGCGGTCGTGAGTAGCGCTACAACAACCAAAGTCAAAACTTCATCGTGAAATAGAAGAACTATAGTGGGTTCTCTTAGACTGCCACTACACGACGTACTGTAGCAAGTATGTGTTTATAAAATAGATATTTGTGCTTCATTCGTCTAGTAGTTGTAAACGCGATTGCTGATATTGAGGATTAGCCAGCCACGTGCAATTTATTTACATATAACGGCTCCGTAGCACGGAAGACATTTAAAATTGCATAAATTAAAAAATTAAAAAACCCCAGTAAACAAAAAGAGCTGGTGATCTTCAAACGGCTGAACAAATTTTCTTGAAACATAGCTAAGAACAATCGCGATTAAGACAATACTTTATACGTGGTAGAGCCATGCTGCAGCTATATTAGCAGTATGGTCGTAGCACGAATGGTTCGGCTCGACCGGGGAAGGACCACGCTCTCACAGAATACCAGCGTAAAATGGCAGCTTGACACTGCTGTGTTTCGTATGGTGAGTGTAGAGAACCGGAGAGCCATTTTACTGGAAAAGAGGCATTCCATCTTAGTCCTCACGGGTGACGACGCATCTGCTTTTTGATACTTTATTGAGGATAAATGTAGATGTCTATGGACCACAGCAACCACTTACCATCAGGTAGACTGCGTGTTTGTTTGTGACCCTTTTTTATACATAAAAAAACTTTCAAAGGAAAAAAAACTTAATCGAAATCGGTTAATCCGTTCAGGAGTTATGAAGCCACAGATAGACAAACAGATGCACAGATACACACTGCAAACATATAACACCCCTCTGTTATCGTTGGAGGTTAAGAAATCATTAACATCACTTGCGAAAATAACTAAACAAACACAAGTTTATGAGTTTCTTACGACTGTTGTCGTAACTCTGGATTTTTGCGCAGTGCAAAAACAAATACTTTTTTAATAAGTTTCATTTTTCAACACAAGGCGCGCGCCATAATTGTTTTTCTAAGGTTTCCGTTTTTCCGAGTAATGCCGCGCGTAATTTTTATCGTTTAACACGCTAGCGCTTTCTGCGGATAATGTTCTCCTTATAAAATCTTTAGGCGTAGCTTCTTTCATCTCCATAGACCGCTGAGCTAATTTAAACTTCTTCGGACTGTCAGCAGTTAAGGACCAAATACTGTTAATGATAATATGCAGAGATAAAGGAAATGAGGGTAGAATGCTGACTTGTATTAAGTTTTTTCTTTAAGTGAAAAGTTTTGAATGGAAAACCTCTTTAGGCACATTGGGCACTTTTGGGATGGGGAAAAAACACTGAACTCGCGTGACCGTCACGCTCATGTAGATAAAAATGATGAAAATAATGTTGAAAATTAAATTTTTTAAAAACTAGCTGTTCCCCGCGACTTCGCCCGCGTGTAATTTAGGGTTTTAATTTTGTTGCGCGGAACCATAAATATTTTTCGTAAATATAAGTAGCCTAAATTACTCCTTATAACATCAACTATATACCAGTGAAAGTCCGGTTAAAATCGGTCCAGCCGTTTTGAAGATTAGCCAGAACAAACAGACAGACAGATAAAAATGTTAAAAATTGTGTTTTTGTTATAATTACCGTATATACTTGCAATTAGTAAAAAGCTGTTATTTTGACATTACAAACAGATAATTCAATTTTATTTATTTGTATAGATTTGTTTGTATTATATAGATAATAATCATTCCTTTTCATGTAAAACAGCGCAATAAATGTAAATTTTACTACTATATTAATAAGCTGATAAAAATAATTTCTAGTAAAAAATACTTCCTCAAACATATTTCTTAACAACACAAAAATTATGATTACAAATTTGTGAAGCTAAGAAATCGCTTTCGTTCCGACGTGCAGTCCTATGACTGACAGTTTATTTTTAAAATAAAATAATAGTAACAAACGAGCACACATTCAAACTGATGGCTAGATAGAAGATACTGTGGTTCATAGACAGCTATATACTCAATTAAGAATCAAACTGCAGGTACTTTGTCTCACCCCTGAGGACTAAGATGGAATGCCTCGTTTCCAGTAAAAAGGATCTCCGGTTCTCTAAACTCACCATACAAAACACAGCAGCATTGAGCTGTATTTTACGCTGGTGTTCTGCGAGAGCGTGGTCATATCCTGGTTCGAGTCGGCACATTCGTGCTACAATCATAATATAGTTACAGCGAGTCTCTACCACGTGCTACGTCACAGACCTAACCAATCGTTACTGCATAAGCTTCGTATTGATTCCGACTTTTGGTTTTGTTGTATTGTGTATCAGTGTCGGTAATAAATCTAACACATTTCAAAATATAAAGATTTTGTTTTTGTTACAATATGTTATTATTATACGTGGTAGAGCCATGCTGCAGCTATATGAGAAGTATAGTTGTAGCACGAATGAGTTGACTCAACCGGAGAAGGACTACGCTCTCACAGCGTAAAATGGCAGCTTATTCTGTGAGAACGTGGTCCTACCCCGGTCGAGTCGACCCATTCGTGCTACAACTACAATATAGCTGCAGCATGGCTCCACCACGTAAAGTCCATATTGCTGTGTTTTATTCGTTGTAATAAAAGTTATAAATGTTTTAGTAGGTAGTAGGACATCTTTTGCTTCCCAGGAGTCTTTCTTTTATTGTTTTAAACGTTACTTCCACAATGTGATTTTCTCCTGTATCGTGGAGGCAGTTTACAAACACAATTTGCACAAGGACAAACATCCAGACCCAGAACGATTATTTGTAGGCCATACAAATACTTGTTCCGTGCGGGATTCGAACCCGCGGCCCCCAGCGCAGCAACTCATTGTTAAGCCACTGCGCCACGGAGCCGTCTGTCTGCCACTAAGCACTAGTGCGTCGACTGTTATGTTCTTGTCCAAGGGGTGTAGATACATAGTATAGTTACAGGCTGTGAAGCATTCCATCTTTGTCCTCAGAGGTGACAACAATCCAGAATCAGAATCAGAATGGTTTATTTGTCAAACATAGGTAGGTTTAACATTTAAGTTTTTTTTTATAGATGAGGGTGACAAACGAGCACAGTGACCCATAGACATCTACGTCTATCCTCGTTTGCGAATCAAAATGCAGATGCGTTGTCACCCGTGACGACTAAGATTGAATGCCTCTTGTCCAGTAAAAAGGGTCTCCGGTTATCTACACTCACCATACGAAACACAGCAGCGTTAAGCTGCTATTTTACGCTGGTATTCTGTGAGAACGTGGTTCTTCCCCGGTCGAGCCGACCCATTCGTGCTATGAAAATTTCGGGAATCAAGGAAGTGACACAACATTACTATTTAAAAATGTACGAGTATTTATTGCTTTTCGAAGTATTCTCCGCGAAAATTGACACATTTTTCCAAATGATGGAACCAATCATTGAAGCAACCATTCCATTCGGAAGTTGGGGTCTCCAAAATGGCCGTTTTGTAGGCGTCCACAGCTTCTTCAGGTGATGAAAATCTCTATCCACGCAATTTATTCTTTATTTTAGGGAAAGAATAGAAACCATTAGAGCTTATTAGAGCTTAGGTCGGGGCTGTACGGCGGATGGTCTTATAATTCTATGTTTTCTTGCTCCAAAAACTCTTTTGTTCTGTGTGCGGTGTGAGAACTCGCATTGTCGTGATGGAGGATGATGCGGCGATTGCAGTTCTCTTTACGGAGTTCAGAAACGACCTGTGGCAAACAAATGCTAGCATAACATTCTGTATTAACCGTTCTTTGTCCCTCAAGAGGAATAGTCGTAACATGACCGGTTTTGGAGACAAACGTGGCCACCATTTTTTTGCAAAACTCCGTGAACGAACAATTTTTGTTGGCTTTAACTCATTTTCGAACACCCAAACTCGTGACTGATTTTTTGTTTCGGGTTCGTACGCATATATCCAGGATTCGTCACCTGATACGATGTTGTATACAGCATTTTAGGATCCTGCGTGGTATCTTTCGAGAATTCTGACGCACCAAGTAACGCGAGCCGCTTTTTGCTCTTCACAGAACGAATGCGGTATCCATCGTGAAAACAATTTTTTTACACCTAATTGTTCATGCAAGATTATTTGTATTTGACTCATGCCAATGTCTAAAGTTGCCTGAATTTCGCGGTATGTCAGTCACATGTCGATCTTCCTCAATCAGCTTACGCACAGCATCAACGTTTTCTTGGGTGACTGCAGTTTTTGGACGACCTTGACAGGGATCATCACTGAGCTTGACACGTCCACGTTGAAATTCAACAAACCAGCGATAAATTGTGATTTTGGATGGGGCTTCATCACCAAATGCAGAAATCATCCGGTCAATACACTGTTTTTGTGTTAAACCACTTCGAAAGTCATAATAAATCATCGCTCTTGAATTTTCTCGAGTCAATTCCATTTTCTCAACGACTAAACAAGTTTGACAAAACCTTGTGACAAGATCGAGAATCTTTTTTAAAATAAATAAATGGTATTCAATTTAAAAAAAACAAGTACTGTTTAATTAAAAAGATTTTAATATGAGAGGAACAGTGGAAATATTCCATTCCCGATACTTTTAGTGCAGCCTATGTACATCTATACTACTAATATAGCTGCAGCATGGCTCTACCACGTATAAGGTCTTGCAAGGGTTACAATTATTAGAGCGCTTTGTTTTGATGCCGTGTAGTGTAGTGTCCTCAAAAACCCAATACGGTGTTAATGGGAGACTTCAACCCAAAACCAAGCACAAGAGAGAACAGTTAGCTGAAGGTAGGGAAATTTAGAATATGGAAACGGAATCCAAGGGGCGACTTCATGGAGAAAGAGGGACTCTATAATGAAATCTTTCTTCCAGAAGCCCTGACGGTTCGACAAAAAATGAGGTTGACTTCATTATGATGACCAAACGACAACTGTTCAGTGATGTCTTAGTAATCGCGAGGGTGAAAACTGGTAGCGATCACCAAATGGTTAGAGGCACACTGAATCTAAACTTTAAGTTGGTGAGGTCTCATCTAATGAAGTCAACGGTCGTGCCCCTCGTGCTCTAGTTCAAAGTCCCGAAACCTTTTAGCTCTAGTTACAAAACCGTTTTCAGTGCCTAAAAGACTGCAATGAAGTGGACGATATGAATGATAAGCTTGTGGAAACTGTCCATGCGGTTGGAGCTAAGTTCTGCAAGACCCGGCGCAGAAGAACACAAATACTCCCCGATCACACTCTTAATCTCATGGCTGTTAGACGCAAAATGATGCTACAATCTTCAACAGATTTGACAGCATACAGACAACTGAACAGACAGATCTCCAAATACAAGCGGCAGGATTTACGCAACTTCAATACAGCTTGTGTTGAAGAAGCGATCGAGCGGAACTAAGGCTCCAAAGCCTTTGCCAGAGATCTGTCTGCCAGAAAAAGCCAACTATCAAAGGTGAAGACCGAGTGTGGCAGTATCGATTCCGCCACCTGAGATTTTGAGTGAAATTGAGAGGTTCTATGGGCAGCTGTACATGTCATCATTGGAGCCACACGCAAGTGTAATTAACGATCCAAGAGAGTCTTAATCGATACTTTTCCCAAGATATCCCGGATGTCAGTCTGAGCGAGGTTAGAATGGCTCTCTAGCATCTTAGAAACGACAAGGCCCCAGGTAAGTATGGAATTACAGCGGAGCTTCTGAAAGCGGATGGAAAACCGGTACTTGAAGTCCTTCAGAAGCTCTTGGCACTACTCCGGAGGCGTGGAGCTGAAGTGCGGTGGTCTTGTTCTTCTGGAAAGACGACAATGCTCTCTTGATGAACTACAGTCCGATTTCCCTTCTGAGCCGCGTCTGCGTGTTGTTTTCGAGAGTCATTACGAATCGTCTCGCGCGCAGACTTGACAACTTCCAGCCTCCCGAACCAGCCGGTTTCCGAAAAGGCTTTAGTACCATAGACCACATACACACCTAAATAAAACTAGTTATACGGATTTTATCGCGTATACTAACTTATTTTATATTCCCGACGTTTCGAGTACTTTACAGCACCCATGGTCACGGGGGGACTGCGGTGTATGACGTCCCAATGTCATGACAATGTCACAAATTAATTATATTTTATAATAGTTCGCTTAGAAATCGATAAACCTAACTACGGATATTCTTAAAAGTAGAAGGATTAAAAAAGTTAAAAATGTGTAAAAACTTATAGAATACAGACTATACGTGGTAGAGCGATGCTGCAACTATATCAGTGGTATAGTTGTAGCACGAATGGGTCGGCTCGAGCGGGGAAGGACCACGCTCTCACAGAATACCAGCGTAAAATAGCAGCTTAACGCTGCTGTGTTTTACTTGGTGAGTGTAGAGAACCGGATACCCTTTCTACTGTAACCGCGGCATTCCATCTTAGTCCTCACGGTTGACGACGCATCTGCATTTTGATTTGTAATTGAGGATAGCTGTAGATGCCTATGGGCCACAGCAACCACTTACCATCAGGTGGACTGTGTACTCGTTTATCACCCAATCCTATAAAAAAAAAAAACAGAATAAATTCACTTAAAACCGATTTTTTATTTTATTTAAAACGCTACTTTTCAATGATGATGACACTGATTTCTTATATTTACGCCAACACTACACATTTTTTAAATAAAACTGATTTTACGGATTTTATCGCGTATATTAACTTATTTTTATATTCCCGACGTTTCGGGTGCTTTCCAGCACCCGTGGTCACGGGGGACTGAGGTGTTTCACGTCCTGCTGTTATAGTTAGCCCGGCTACCTTCAGTTTTTTAATATTAATTTTTTTTTCTGCGTAAATTGAACCAAAAATTAATATTAAAAAACTGAAGGTAGCCGGGCTAACTATGACAGCAGGACGTCAAACACCTCAGTCCCCCGTGACCACGGGTGCTGGAAAGCGCCCGAAACGTCGGTAATATAAAAATAAGTTAATATACGTGATAAAATCCGTAAAATCAGTTTTATTTAAAAAAAGATGATGACACTGACATCTACGTAATAAATAAGTTCACCTTAGTCCCAACTAGCGACATCTGGTGAGCGTCAGATAAAGTAATAAAATAAGCGTAAGCCCCCATTGACTAATTGCCACACTCGATAAAGTAATTCACGACCGCAGTATCGGGGTTCTGTCTCCCGCAAACCCCTCGTTACCGGCAAAAATACCTTTGAAAGAAGTTATTTAGATAATATCCATTCATTTTATATCAATTTATTCCAAGTATTTATACCGAGTGTTCAATTACTCGTTCAAATATTTAAACGGTCATCGAATCGATTCAACCCATTACGAATCGGAGAGGGTCCCGGCGTGTTTATTTGAGTCCCGATCTCTTGGAGTGTTTGATCGAAACAAAAATAGATATTGCTTTTATTTCAAATCTTTCAGAACTGGAATTATTTTGCGTTAAACATTTTTTTTGTAGTATAAGAGTGACAAACGAGCATTCAGCCTGGTGGAGAGTGGATAGTGTGACATATAGACTTCATACATCCTTGATTAAGGATTTAAATGCAGATGCGTTGTCACTCTTAAGGACTAAGATGGAATGCCTCGTTTCCATTAAAAAAGTATTCCGGTTCTCTACACTCACCATACGAAACACAACATACTTAAGCAGCTATTTTACGCTGGTATTCTGTGAGAGTGTAGTCCTACCCCGGTCGAGCCGACCCATACGCGCTACAACCATAATATAGCTGCAGCGTGACTCTACCACGTAAAAATCTGTGTTCATTATTTTAATGATCGTTTTCGCTTTCTTGTTTTAATTGCCACGCTTGGCAAGCGCATTGACTGTTACGTAAATATATACATCATCATTATCATCATTACAGCACTTCACCAGTCCACTGCTGACGATAGGCTTATAGCTCGAAGAACCGACAACAAATGGGGAAGAATGATTCTTGAGTGGCAGCCTCGTACCGGCTGGCGAAGTGTAGGGTATCCACCCACTAGATAGAGTGACGTCTACTAGGCTCAGGACCTTGCATTGTGACATTCCTTTGCGCCTCCTTCAAGGAATATCACATCCCTATGTTCCCTATTTTCAGTCTATACATACATATAAATAATAAAAAGCTTAAATTAAAAACAATTATAAACTTCCGAAACAAAAAGATCTCATGATCTTCAAACGGCTGAAAATATTTTCTTGAGTTATAGCTAAGAACATACTGGATTAAGACACCTTTTAAACGAAAAAAATTTAATCGAAATCGGTTCATCCGTTCAGGAAATATGATGGCACAGACAGACCTACAGATACACAACAATTGTTTTCGTCGGGCGTTAATAAAATAGAAGTGTATGTCTGTAATTTTGAAATAACTGGTTTCTATTAAGCTGACGAAGTTAGTTGCATTCTATTTATATATATTTACCGTGTAACAGGGGTTTATTAATAGCCACTACCCCATATCGTCCCTTGGGGTAACTAGAAGGCGATAGAGGGAAACATACCAGGACCGCAGCAGCGTCTTCCTTATAACTACTAAAAAAATAAAAAAACTGCGGTTACCTATTGTGGCAACTATGACAATTGTTCAACAGTGGACTTTAATAGGCTGTAATGGATGGATGTATAGAAGACAATCTACCAGGAGCACATGATGCACTGAGAGGTGAAATTATTAAATCAACAGTTACATTACAACTATGACAAATATTATCCTCCCTATGACGCAATCTATGGGGGAGGCCAATGTTCAGCAGTGTGGACTTTAAATAGGCTGTAATGGATGGATGTATAGAAGATAATCTACCAGGAGTACATGACGCACAGTGAGATGAAATTATTAAATCAACAGTAACGTTACAACTATGGCAAATATCCTCCCTATGAGGCAATCTATGGCGGAGGCCTATGTTCGTCAGTGGACTTTAATAGGTTGTAACAGTATACATACTTATAAATAAAGCTTAAGTGTCTAACTGTAATATTGGAATAAATGTATTTTATTAATTTGATAGAATTATCTGCATGCCATTAAGACATAAGAACCGTAGTAGCTCAGATGGTTAGCGCTCGCTGTAAGTTTCACAGTACGCGAGCAACCCAGGTTCGATTCCCGCCGGCACCAATGAAATTGTTAATTGCAATTTTAAGTGCTGATTTACCACGTGCTCGGCGGTGAAGGAAAACATCGTGAGGAAACCTGCAAGTCTGAGAAATAAGAAAAAAATTTTAAGACATGTGGAGTTCGCCAACACGCATTGGGGCAGCGCGACGGACACTTCCTTGCCCTAAAAACCCTCTCAGAAATGAGGTAGAGGCCTGTGCCCAGCAGTGGGATGTATATAGGCTGTAACTTTACCTTTTCTAACTTTCAGACATGAGTAATAATTTTAAATTTTTGTCTGTCTGTCTGTCAGTTCGGGCTAATCTTGTGAATGGCAGGACAGATTGTAATGAACCTTCACGAACCGATAGAGGGCAATGCCAGAAGTGATATGCTGGTATTTTATCCGAAAAACTTTGAAAACATTTTTTTTAATCGGAAATGTGATAAAATAAATGTTCTTTGATGATTGTCTTCAATCTTAATAACGTCACACTAATAGACCCACGAGAAATCTGACATAGAAATATATTGAAATAAAAAACTTACTAAGATTTAGAAAAAATATTATACATATTTATACATGTTTATTTCACGTAACGGCACCAATTATAATATGGTGAGGCGAAGTGTTGCAGACACTGGCCATAGCAACGCACTAACAGATCTTCGTACAGCACGTGTAGATAGTGATGCATGGACAACAGGGTCCGCTGCTGCACCCACCACAGCTTCCACCACAATATCCACCACAGCAAGGTCCGCAAGACATTTCTGGATGAGTACAAAGTCCTAATTGAACAGAAAACCTGAAAGGATATAAAAGAGGTTAAGTTTTAGTGGAGATAGTTTTTTTTTTTGTCTTTTTATGTATGTACGTATTCCGCAAGAGATTTAGTTTAGAGAAACTATTTTCTTCAATACTAGCTGTGCCCCGCGACTTCGCCCGCGTGGAATTTACTAAGATTTCATGGATATCATTTTTATTTTGCGCGGAACCCTAATTTTGTTTTTGAGTAATGTTACCATCTTATAAATATTGACAAATATTGACATTAATATTTATACGATACTAACGTCACTCAATTGTTTTGCCTTCCCGGAACCCCTCCACTAACACTTAAATTTTATGGTATGGTATTAAAGTTGAAATTGACTTTTAAGTATTATTACGAATTTTTTGTATGGGAATATAGAAAAGTGTTGTTATTAGACTTTTTCAGGCAATTTTTTAAATTTTTCTCTCCGTAAGAGCCATCTTCGTACTTCAAGGAATATTATAAAAAAAGAATTAGCGAAATCTGTTCAGCTGCTCTCGAGATTTGTGCTTAGCAACATATTCAGCGATACATTTTTATATTATAGATAGATTATAAATAATACTTATTGAATGTCACTCTTTGGTTTAACACCCACTGGTTCGAAAAAAAACCTCTGTCCTGGGAAGAACCAGCAAGAAACCCAGCGGGACTTTTTTTATAACAGCTTACAATCATGTAATCACAATTAACAACACAAAACAAATTATAAATTGCTCGGTAGCGATCACCTCATCAGGGGTTATAATAATAATAATAATAATTATAAATGTATTTATTTTATTTTATTCATATTTATGTATGTTTACCATTTTCATTTACAATTATATATTTATACTGCCCAGCCAGATGAGAAAACTTTATAGATACCCCAAAATAATAATAATAATAAGTGTTTTTTTTAGCTGACAAAATATCTGGACCTGGCTCACGAGGTGACCGACATGTGGGGTGGTCTGCCGGCCGAAATTATTCCTGTGGTCATTTCTGCGAACGGGTTAATCCCAGTTAGCCTCTCGGGTCATCTGAGGCGACTGGGACTCCGTGACGGACCGCTCCAAGCTCAAATGCAGAAGGCGGTGCTCCTCGATACCGCCCGCATCGTCCGCCGGTTTCTTTCCCTTTCCCCCTAACCCTCGGCCGTTTGGTCTCCCCTGCCGAGGGCTTCCATCTGGTTGGGTTTTTATATATTTATCTATTTTTTATGTATTTATTTTATTTTATTCATATTTATGTATGTTTACCATTTTCATTTACAATTATACTCGTATTTATACTGCCCAACCAGATGAGAAAACTTTATAGATACCCCAAAATAATAAGTGTTTATTTCAGACGTAAGGAACATCCATAGATTGTTAGTATGTTAGTAACAATTTTTCCTTAACTTGTAAGTTAGTATTGTTAGTTAAATTAATTAAAAATTATCATCCATAAATTCCTAAATACTATAATAACCCTTTTCATACGACGTTTGTTTAATAAAGTTTTAGAACTTTGAGGCGGTTAAATTTTTTATATTTTCTGGGATTTTGATGTAAGAGCATATACATCGCACCAAGAATGAATTACTGACTCGGTGGAGTCGAGTAACTGAATACCCAAATACTAATACATATCACTCCCATGGGATATGAAGTGGTGAAATTACATTACACGATTACCACATGGCAAAATAAGTGAATACCATAGTCACATTTAACATAGTATATAATAACTTCATATCTACAAAAGCAACTGATAAGGGTTGACCTAATTTTTCTGACAACTTACGTAAAGGTGTGAAGGTCGGCGATGTATCACAAAAAGCCTGAGGTTAGCTACAGGCAGCTCAACAAAATAAGAAGTGACATGGTAGATGCATACTGTCAACTTTAACCTATATTGTGAAGCTTTTCGGACTTTCAGTCACGACGACCAGTTCTAACAGAGACCAGCATTCTGTGAAGGACAGGATTGAAGTGCATGAGTGTGTGTGTGTAATTTTTTTATAGTATAATGGTGAGAAACGAGCACACAGTCCACCTGATGGTAACTGTATTATGTGGTCCATAGACATAAACATCTATTCACGATTAAGAATCAAAATGCAGATGCGTTGTCATCCATAAGAATTAACATATAATGGTTCTACCAATAAAAAGGGTCTCCTATTCCCTACACTCACCATAAGAAACACAGCATTATTCTGCTGTTTTACGATTGTATTCTGTGAGAACGTGGTCGTACCCCGATCGATCCGACCCATTTGTGATTCAGTCACAATATAGCTTATACAGCGTGGCTCTACCACGGAATAAAGAGTACACCTACAAACACGTTTTTTACGTGGTAGAGCCATGCTGCAGCTATATTAGTAGTATAGTTGTAGCACGAATGGATCGGCTCAACCGGGGAAGGACCACGCTCTCACAGAATACCAGCATAAAATAGCAGCTTAACATTGCTGTGTTTCGTATGGTGAGTGTAGAGAACCGGTGACCCTTTTTACTGGAAAAGAGGCATTCCATCTTAGTCCGCATAAGTGACAACGCATCTGCATTTTGATACTTTATTGAGGATAAATGTAGATGTCTATGGGCCACAGCAACCACTTACCATCAGGTGGACTGTGTGCTCGTTTATCACACGATGTTATAAAAAAAACACAGGTGCTCACTCTATTCCTTCACCAATATAGTATGATATGATGGCAATCCGACACGACCAGAGAGAAATCAGGTGCTGACCTATGACGCACGGGGGTGAAACACCGCCATACTTCCTGACTCCAGACATCGACTGAGAATTTCTTAACAAAAAAACCTAATAATGGATTTTTAGGGTTTGAACCCGGGACCCTATGATCAACAGTCGCACTCACGACTACCACAGACCTAACTACACAGACCAACAAGGCAATCAAAGTCTATATTAAAAGTGTATGTTTGTAAGTTCTATCGATGTGAAAGAGCAATGTTTTTGTTGCTTTGCTGCGGGAGCGTGGCCTATTATTTACCCTGTGGTCACGAGCTGGTGTGAGCTGCTTTTTTACGCTGGTACTTTGTGATAGCGTGGTCCTTCCCCGGTCGAGCAGAGCCTTCGAGATTCGTGTTGCAACCACGAAGAGTCTGGACTTTCATAAAAATAAATATTTGATTACTTTTAATTTTTATTGTTTTAAGTGTTTAAAAAAATGTATGTAGACGTTAACCGGTCTGTAAAAAGTTTGCCGAAAATAACGTTTGATTAAATTAGAAAAAATAACAAATTTAAATAATACCCTAAGAACCAGTATCCCGGTTCCAAACCTCTTTTAGAATAGGTATAAAAATTGGGAACCGGCTCCGGTTCAAAAAGACTTGCGTGGTTGTACGAAACAATATCACCACGCTAAACACTTGATTCGTATAGACAAACACTATCACACTGTTCTCCATCAACTCCATCTTGAAGGATTCAATTTCGGTATTTTTGAATCGGGTTTACCGGTCACTATGAATCGGTTGCCAGAGGCTCATTGATTGAACGGGGTGCACGTGGGAGAGTCACGCTGCAGCTATATTATGGCTGTAGCACGAATGGGTCGGCTCGACCGGGGAAGGACCACGCTCTCACAGAATACCAGCGTAAAATAGCAGCGTAACACTGCTGTGTTTCGTATGGCGAGTGTAGAGAACCAGAAACCCTTTTAATGGAAACGAGGCATTCACGTTTTAATTCTTAAGTGACGATAGTTTCAGATGTTTATAGGACCGGGTGTTTGTTTGTCACTCTAATATTATAAAAAAACCGACCAAGTGCGAGTCAGACAAATATTATCTCTCAGTTATTAATTAATAATGACACAAAAATTTATGTCAGAAGTGGGATTCGAACCCACGCCCTCAGAGAGGACCAGAACGCCCGAACCCACATTTAGTGGGCAAGGAAACCTTGAGTCTGGCGCCTTAGACCGCTCGGCCATCCTGACCTATATTAATGTGGCTGAAAATAATGTTCTTATAGTTTGAGAAGATTTAAAGTAATAAATACTCCTCTTTACTTACTGTTAATCAATTATATTTCAGACAACCGCTTATAAAATTGTTATCTTACTTTACATAAGGTTCGTCTAAATTTTTAGTATTGCTTGGAGCCGTGTTAGTTTAGGGTTAGAAGCGAGTTATAATAATGCAACTGTTGATTGATTGCCTACTCGGATGTAAGCTATGTAAAGTAAATTAAAATAAAAAAACGGTCAAGTGCGAGTCGGACTCGCGCACTAAGGTTTCCGAACAAATCCGTAGGTATATAAGTTTAAAATTATTAAAAATATTTTTATTATATGATGTAACTAAACATTTATGCTTTTCGCAATTTTTCCTTTATCTGTGCTATAATACGTTGCTTCGTACCAAATTTTTAGATTCTGAGTTCACAGGAAGTACCCTGTAGGTTTAGATTCCCTTGCGAATGTCGAAAATTTGCGGCATAAACGGCTGTATCTTTTGATTGCGTTGGTTTAGAAGTTTGATCACAGCTCCAAGAGACAGTAGACTTGAGAATTTGATATGAATTTCAACTTGATACGCGTTCCTTAGAAAAAGGGTCTTGTCAGACAGAGAGACGGACAACAAAGTGATCCTATATGGGTGCCGTTTTTTCCTTTTGAGATACGGAACCCTAAAAAGAAACTTCAACTTAAAGCTACTTTAATACGACCCCGCCGTCTGAGACAAATTGAGTAAACGAACTAGCACTTCTTAAAGATTAACACGCTTACATACTGCTTCAACACGTTACCGTCTGAGACGTGAAGCAGTATTTATGGAGCAGCTTAGTCCATCTCGACCTGCGGGTATTATTGATGTAGATTTTTAACGCTAACCGATATTCGCTAATATTTTTAACCAAATAATAATCTGTTTATTGTTGTGTCAGTCACTTCCAGTCTATTGTGGAACACGCTGGAGAGTCCTTTGACAGTTGAAGCCCACTTTCATACTGTTTATGGACGGTCTCAGGGAAATTAGGTCGACCCTAATCGGATGTCTTACCGCGCTCGGATTGTGACAGCTTTACTGCGGAGTTTGTGGGATTATATCTTCTTAACTTTAGATTAAATATTATAATGTTGTATAAATTTTGTAAGAGAGAAATATTTTTTTATTTAAAAAAAACCTAGCATTGCTATTAACATAACTAATATTCCCTTTAACCACTCCCGGTAAGCTTAAAATGTTTGCGTTAGGAGTGGTTCACGACAGTAGTCGAATGATACGACTGTAAAAGCTTTTACAAAAATTTACTTCGCAAATATCCGCGTTATAAAATAAAATGATGTGTCTTACCTAGTATGAAGAAGCACCTCCCGCCCTCCCTCAATTGCGTGCACTATCCCCGTCACCACTAATCCCAGCACCACTACTTCCAACACCACTACACTAGGCAAGACACACCACTGACGATAATACGACACGTGTTTCGCCTCTACACGAGGCATCCTCAGGTGATATAGACTCTACGGTGGCTAACTGGCACTTAGCGGTTAGCCACCGTAGAGTCTATATCACCTGAGGATGCCTCGTGTAGAGGCGAAACACGTGTCGTATTATCGTCAGTGGTGTGTCTTGCCTAGTGTAGTGGTGTTGGAAGTAGTGGTGCTGGGATTAGTGGTGACGGGGATAGTGCACGCAATTGAGGGAGGGCGGGAGGTGCTTCTTCATACTAGGTAAGACACATCATTTTATTTTATAACGCGGATATTTGCGAAGTAAATTTTTGTAAAAGCTTTTATATAATGGATTTCCGCAAAGTAACGCCTGATTCTATTAATGATACGACTGTAGTCGAGCAATATAATACCTAAAATTTTTCCCACGTGGTAGAGCCATGGTGCAGCTGTATTAGTAGTATAGTTGTAGCACGAATGGGTCGGCTCGACCGGGGAAGGACCACGCTCTCACAGAATACCAGCGTAAAATAGCAGCTTGACGCTGCTGTGTTTCGTATGGTGAGTGTAGAGAACCGGAGACCCTTTTTACTGGAAATGAGGCATTCAATCTTAGTCCTCACGGGGGACAACACATCTGCATTTTGTTTTGTAATAGAAAATAGATGTAGATGTCAATGGGCCGCAGTAACCACTTACCATCAGGTGGACTGTGTGCTCGTTTGTCTCCCTTATGCTATAAAAAAAACCTATATAAATTAATTTGTATATTTTATATAATTGTATACAACTTTTTTAAATATTGAATAAGGGTGACAAACGAGCACACAGTCCACCTGATGGTAAGTAGTTGCTGTGGCCCATAGACATCTACATCTATCCTCGAAAACGAATCAAAATGCAGATGCGTTGTAACCCGTGAAGACTAAGATGGAATGCCTTGTTTCCAGTAAAAGGGGTGTCCGATTCTCTACACTCACCATATGAAAAACAGCAGCGTTAAACTGCTATTTTACGCTGGTAGTCTGTGAGAGCGTGGTCCTTCTCCGGTTGAGCCGACAAATTAGTGCTACAACTATACTCTACTTTTACGTTTACTATTAACCTCTGATTCTTATTCCTGAGAAGGAAAAGTCCGTCGCACTCCCCCAGTGCATGTCAGACTTCACATGTCCTCAATTTTGTTTAATTTCTCAGATATGTTGGTTTTCTCAGGATTTTTTACTTTCCTACAACGTCACGGGAAGGGGTGGACGTCTGTTAGGGCGGATACTTACAACGACGTTTCACACATGACGTATTAATAAAAAATGGGATAAACGTGACAAACGAGCACACAGTCCTCGTGATGCTAAGTGAATTCTGTGGGCCATAGACATGTAGATCTATCCTCGGTTAAGAATCAAAATGCAGCTGCGTTGTTATCTCTAAGGACTAATATGAAATGTTTCGTTTCCAGTCTAAAGGGTCAAAAAATTAAAAATGTTCAATATTTATTTACACAAGTATCTCTATATCTATCCTCCTTTAAGAATCAAAATGCAGATGCGTTGCGTAACCCCTGAGGACTACCCGTCTCATTACCAGTATATTTTAAATAAAAAAATGTGTACAACTGACTTTAATATATGTTATAAACAATAACTCAAAAACTATTATTCAGACCTTAATCAAATTGGATTGGACTACATGTGAAGCACCAGCTTTCGAATAAAAAAAGGATTATCGAAATCGGTTCACGCAGTAAAAGTTATGAGGTAACACATAAAAAAACATACAGCTGAATCGAGTACTCTACTAGACTCCTTTTTGAAGTCGGTAGAAAAAGGGTTTCCAGTTCTCTACTCACCATACAAAGGCTATTGAATAGAGAACTAGAGCATTACAGTTGTTCTCGGGCAGTGGTAACCATTTACCATCAGATGATCCGCATGCTCGTTTGCTCCTTCTCATATATAAAATAATACGAAACACAGTAGCATTATTAAGCTGTTTCACGCTGGTATTCTGTGATAACGTGGTCCTACCCAGGTCGAGCTGACCCATTCGTACTACAACTGTATGAGTAATGTACAGCTAGCATAGCTACAGCTTGACTCTAGCAGTAATGAACCTAGAAAATGAATAAAGTCATTGTCAATTTAACTCCTGTCTATAGAGATTAGAGAGTCGAGTAACAACCCTCAATGTCGCTGATTGACTTACTTAGATTTGATTGATACCAATTTGCAGCGAACGGGGAATCGAACCCCCGTCCGCCGCCTACATTTACAATGCCAGTGGTGTTCTTTTCCTGTTGGTCCCCCTTCTGGGGACAGGAGGTTCTACAGGTCTCGAGGTGTCCCGAGGCGTCCCCGTCGCCGGGCGGTGGGCGTAGAAGTTCACGTGGGAGTGGTCGCCCGTCAGGTGGGCGCGCGTGGAGAGGTGCTAGATTTTGGAGATGTGGATTGGCCCGTTATCTGCGCGGTCGAACAACCGTCTCGCAGTACGGGCCGCGAATTCTTGGATGGATTTGATCTTAAGATCTCTTGAAATGACATCATTCCTGACGTAACAGCTAGTTACAATACCACAGTTCCCACGACCGGTTCCCTGAGTTGGACCGTGACGAGAACCCGGGTAATGAGGGATACCCCGAGAACCGATACCTGCTGTGCTAAGAAGCACACACAGAAGACAACCGAGTATTGTCAATCATCAAAGTAAAAACGAAACTCTGTTAAATGTTGACTTATTTAATATGAATTTCGTAAACATGTTCACAAGTGTCACGCCGTTCACTCCACGATCACGTAGAGAACGTGCCGTTACTATCTTTTAAAACCATCTAGGGTTGAATTTAAAAATATCGATAACACAGTGAATGTCACGTACGTCTCTTTTTTTCTTTTGATAACCTCTTTAAAAAATACTTCACTAGAATTTTCTCTTGCATCGTGCAGTGCCGATACTAGTGTGGTGCCAGCGGTGCCCAGTTTTGGGTTATGGTAGTTAGTAGGGTGCATACCTACACTACCTATTATTTATCGCGTAATACGGGTGACTTATGTTTGAGGCAGCTTAGGGAGGGTTGATGTGAAAGGAGACAAAGACTTTTTCCTATATTATTTTTTTTATAGGAGAGGGGGCAAACGAGCGTGCGGCTCACCTGATGGTAAGTGACTACCGCCGCCCATGAACAACTGCAACACCAGGGGAATTGCAGATGCGTTGCCGGCCTTTAAAAAAAGGAGTAGGCTCTTTTTTTGAAGGTGGCTAAGTCGTATCGGTCCGGAAAAATCGCTGGTGGTAATCGATTTCACAAGGAAGTTGTACGATGACGAAAACCTCTTCTAAATTACTTTTACTGAAAGTACCACATCAGCAACAACGCTGGGATCTTCCGGCGAAAATCAAACCCGCCCAAGGGAAGGATGCAAAAAAAGACCGCATCCTATCCCAATCGGTCGAACCATACTGCCAAACACGGCGGTAGCCTGCGGAACGCAACCGCGACGTTAGTGTGAGTGGCACCACACTCCGGACAAGACAATGGTCCGACGAGCCTAAAGGAGCTCCGACGGAAACCTGATATCCGTCCGGATAAGAGGTCAGCAGTAGATCCAACAGTGGACCAGATGTGGAGAGATCCTCCACATCTGGTCTCTAAACATAGATTGACGTATATTTTATTCGTGTTGACTTAGAAGCTTAAAATTGTTACAACCTAAGAACTAGTAATATTTGTTATTAATTGACTGCCTAGTGGGTCTAGTGGTAGTAAATGCGGTTGATGATCATGAGATCCCAGGTTCGAATCCCGGCCAAAATTAGTTATTGAGTTTTTCTGTCACGAAATTCTCAGTAGAAATGCGGAATCAGGAAGTTGGCAGTGTTTCATCCCCGTGCCTCGGAAAGAATGAAAAGGCGTTGGTCCTGTGCCTGATCCCTCTCCAGTCAGGTCGGATAACCGTCCCATCGGGCTATGAGAGTGAGGGACTAGAGGGTGCATCTGAACTTGCGCATACATTGGTCACTATAATATAGTCTCTGTTGAGACTGATCGCCATGACCGAAAATCTGGAGGACATTATTATTTTTAATTTCATCTTGATATCCCTAGCCGTTCTTGATAAAAAGAGTCTTGACAGACGGACAAATAGACAGCCAGTAAAATTATCATGTAACGGTTCCGTTATTTTTCTTTTAATACGATATGGAACCCTAAAAACAGAACGTTTTTCATGTTCAGTTACAGAAAGCCAAAGATAAAAGAAAAAGACATGATTTTTTTTATATTTCTGTTTAGGTGCTAGCAGCTCTCGCAGTATCCTTGGCCCCGTTCTCAGCGGGACTTGGCAAGGGCTACAGTTCCCCTGCGATTGCCTCACTCCAGGGCCCCGGCGCTAACGCCACCCGGCGTGACTTCCATCTCACAGATCAGCAGGCTTCATGGCTAGCATCGCTGTCATTTCTGGGTAAGTTATTACTGTACATAATAAGATAGAGATCATCGCCTTGCAAAAACGCCTCAAAATGTTAGAGTGGTCAACCGTGTCCAATATAATTTGACACATTTAGTTTTAAACCTCTTTTTTCGGCTAAAAAGGATTCTTCGCGATGTTGAACTCACCGCCGAGGGCTTGGTAAATCTTTTTTTTAAACTGACTTAAAAGGAAGAAGTTAACACCACCCTATGTTTTATTATAATATAAGGGTGACAAACGAAGATACAGTCCACCTGATGTTAAGTGGATAATGTGGCCCGTAGACATCTATCTACATTTATATTAAGTTAAAAATCAACTTACAAATGCGTTGTTACAACTGATTACTAATATAGAATGCCTCGTATTCAGTGAAAAACGTCTCCGATTCTCTACACTAAGCGTACGAAACACAGCAGCATTAAGCTGCTACTTTACGCTGGTATTCTGTGAGAGCGTGGCCCTTCTAGTAGAGCCGACCCATTCGTGCTACAACTGCCTATAATAAAGTAGAGATCATGTCCTAGCAAAACGCCTCTTACTCGAGCTCTTCATGTGGTCAAGTGTGCATGATAATATTGACATATTTTGTTACCACTTTAGTGAATTAGCAAAGGTCATATTATACATCGTATGTTACTATTAGGGTATTATAAGAATTAAAAAAGTGTTTTTGAATAAAGTTATTGTTTTTGCACAGTTTTTGTATACTGATTAGGTATGAGCGCCGCGCCGGCGCGCCGCCGTCGCAACGAGTCGCAACTTCCTTTCCCGCTCACACGCGCGGCCCGACCGTATTAGTTCGCCTTGTCACCTCGCCAGTCGCCACGCTCGTCACTCACTCAGTCCGGTCGAATATTTCACCGAGTGACCGAATGAGTCGCTATACGGGAGAACAGCGCGCGTTCTGTGTCCGCGCCTATTACGAGAACCTTTGATCTCACGTGACTGTTCGACGTATTTTTCGTGTTAAATTCGAACTACGGCGTATTAGTGAGTGTCCGAGCACTAATTTAATTAAAGAGTGGGTAAAGAGATTTGAAAGAACAGGATCAACACAAAAAACACGCCCTCAAGTTCGCAAAAGAGATGCACTGACAAAACCATTCAGCAAGTTCGAGAATCTTTGCGCTCGAATGCAAGAATGTCGACTCGTAAACGTTCCTTTGCTTTAGGCGTGTCTAGATCCACGTTGCAGCGAATTTTGCACCTGGATATGAAATTACATCCCTATAAGATTCAATTAGTGCAGGAATTGAATCCAAAAGACTTTGAATCGAGATTAAATTTTTCAAATGAAATGTTCGACAATTTCACTGAGTTTAATAACATTATCTTTTCCGATGAAGCTTATTTTCATATACACGGTTTCGTGAATAAGCAAAATTGCCGGTTTTGGGCTGCAGACTGCAGAGAATCCCCGTCTAAAATACCAGAAGCCACTTCACTCACGAAAGGTTACGGTTTGGGCTGGAATCGCCAGATGGGGTATCATCGGGCCGTTTTTCCAACAAGACAATTGTGGTCGGACAGTTACCGTAAATTCAGAGGAATATATAGTTATGCTGACAGATTTTCTGGCTCGTAAATTGCAAAAATCGCGAGGTTACAATAAGACAACTTGGTTTCAGCAGGATGGAGCCACGTGTCACACTTCAAATGAGAGCATGCGCGTGGTAAGGGATATGTTTTCACAAAAAGTGATTTCACGGAGAGGTAACATTTCCTGGCCTCCAAGGAGCCCTGATTTAAGTCCAGCAGACTATTTTCTATGGGGACACCTTAAAAGTAAGGTATACTCCAATAATCCGACAACGTAACGGCAATTAAAGCTGAATATTCAACGACAAATGGAATCCATTTCAAGAGAAACCCTTACGAAAGTTTATCAGAATTTTCGTGCTCGTTTAGAAGAGTGTCGTAACCGCCAAGGGTGTCATCTTGATGATATAATTTTCAAAAAATAAAATAACATTTCATTAACTTTACATTGTAACAAATTAAACGCTTTTAAATATAATAGTTTTGTATTATTTTATTTTTCAAAAGTGCATTCCTTTCTGGGCCACCTTGTACTATCCCAGGAGGGTACCAGCACCCTTGGTAATGGAGAAGCATTCACGATCAAGCTACTCTCCTCCTCAGGAGGGAATTACCACTCCTGGCTGCTCAGGCTGCCCCATGTATTCTGGGGGGGGACGGGGGGGACTTCACTCGAACGTAAACGCCGTCCATTACCATCTCGAGACGGCGAAGCCAGCGTTGCTTTTTCTGACTGAGACGCAGGTGTCCTCTCCGGCTGATACTTGGTATCTCTCCTACCCGGGGTACAAATTGGAACAGTCCTAGTGCTTGTGCAGATTCCTTGCTACAGCAGATCCCATCCGCAGAGATTGTGATCCTCGGCGATTGTAACGCCCACCACGCCGAATGGCTTGGTTCACGTTTAACCGATCATGCGGGGAGATCTGTTCATGATATTGCCTTGGCACATGGTCTGACACAACTAGTAACTTCGCCTACGCGGATTCCAGATGTGGAAGATCATGCACCTTCCCTGTTGGACCTTATGCTGACCTCTCATTCAGATAGATATCAGGTCACCGTCCACTGCCCTCTTGGCTCCTCAGATCATTGTCCAGTCCGGAGTGTGGTGCCACTCACACTAACATCGCGATTGCATTCTGCAGGCTGACTAAAAAAGGCGACCGCTCAGACCCGTCTAGCTATGTTTATCTTCATCAACTTATTCTCCAAAATAATGGAATCCATTATAAACTGCCAGCTCATACGGTATCTTGAGGACCACCAGCTAATTAGTGACCACCAATACGGTTTTACGGTACGGTTCGAGGTCGGTCAGCTGGTGATGGTCTTCTAGTCTACCTGACTCATAGATGGGCGGAGGCATATGAGTCCAAGGGGAGGCATTGGCCGTTAGTTTGGACATTGCGAAGGCCTTCGATCGGGTTTGGCACAAAGCGCTTTTTTCGAAGCTCCCTTTCTATGGGCTTCCCGAGAAATTTATTAAAAAATATAAAGCTGTTTTTGGTACCAACAATATGGTTTACTTTAAGTTTTTTTTAAGAAATTTCTTCCTGATAAAACAGCCACGCCGCGCCGCCGCGATGCCGCCGCCGCCGTGGAATTGGTCTTGGGCGCTCATATCTATTACTGATTTCATTTATATCGCTTAATGTTTATAATATATGGTTTTTATTAGTATGTTTACCTACGTATATTTTAATATTATTATATAGTGTAAAATTAAATTTTTATTAGTTGAGTATTAGTAAAAGACTACACTATCGCATTAGGTTCGTCCCAAAATAAATCGTTTAAATCTACACGCGCCTCATAATTTTGTTAGATTTTGTCACATTTACCATATGAAACATCAAGAATAACTGAATCTACGCTTCCTTTTTGTGTTTTCGTAGCTTTTAGCATTTTTACCATATTTCACGTGATAAAAGTGATAAAAAGTAACAAATATCTACAAGAAAAGCGCTTGTAAATAAAAATAAATAGCTTGGAAAATCCAAAAGTACACGCCTCATGAGCGTTTCATTTAATCTTGATGAAAGAAATAAATTACCAAAATAAATCGATTACGCAAAGTATAAAATCTATATAGGCTGTATGGTACATTTGTCCTTTGTCTATCAAGGCCTAAAAAAATATTAAAGTGCCTTTAAATTTTTAATAGCAATAAACCATATTATGGTTATACGATATTATGAGCAGCCTTATATCAAGAAAACACTAATTAATCCATCTTATATTCTCTAAAAAATAATTTTATATCGCTGGTTTGATAAAAAACGGTTTGAAAGAAATTTTACGTGGACGTCCAGATGTTGATTTTGTATATGGTCACGATAACTCCCGAAAAAATTGACGTAACGAGACCGGGTTTTTTTTTATTGGCTTCAAAATTACATCAATTGGTTCTCTATTTCATATCAATAGCCGCGCGTAGTTTATTAATAAAATAATTTTCAAGTTTTATAAGTTATATTTCTATAAAAAATTCAAAGCCGCTTTCATTTTTTTTCTTTAGCCCTTCACAGACAAAAGGCAAATGTACCATACAGCCTATATCAATTTTATACTTTGTGTAATCGGTTTATTTTAGTAATTTTTTTTTCATCAATACTAAATGAAACGTTCATGAGGCGTGCACTATTTGAATTTTCCTAACTATTTGTTAATTTACGTATATCGAGGATTATCGAAATCACTTTCTATTATAATTTAAGGGTATCTACTTGTTTTTGATCACAGAAATAGAAACAGAACACAGTGTATATAAACCTTATGTTATGTATACCGTATACTCTACGCATAATATAACGTCTTAAAGTTATACTCGTAAGTAGTTACAAGACAGACTTTAATCTTACCACATTATAACAATTATTATTGTTTTAACTTTTTATTAATATTGTTTTTTTTTTTTGTAGCCTAAGTGCATTTTTACATAAATGTCCGATTGTTCGTTTGTCAATAAAGACTCTGACTGAAAACCAGTACTGTGGTACCCCACAGACACTGAGGCGCGATCATTAGGGTTCCGTTCCTCAAAAGGAAAAAACGGAACCCTTATAGGATCACATTGTTGTCCGTCTGTCTGTCTGTCTGTCTGTCAAGACCCTTTTTCCCAGGAATGCGTGGAGGTATCAAGCTGAAATTCATATCAAATACTCAAGTCTACTGTCCCTTGGAGCTGTGAAAAAATCAAACTTCTAATCCAACGCAATCAAAAGACACAGCCGTTTATGCCGCAAATTTTTGACATTCGTAAGGGAATCAAAACCTACAGGGTATTTCCCGTGAACTTAGAATCTTAAAATTTGGAACGAAGCAACGTATTATAGCACATATAAAGGAAAAATTCCGAAAAGCATAATTTTTTAGTAACATACACAATAAAAATATTTTTAATAATTTTAAACTTATATACTTACGGATTTGTTTAAAACCCTCGGTGCGTGAGTCCGGCTCGCACTTGGGCGGTTTTTTTTTGACATCACATTACCCATCTGTCATTTGTACGAATTCCTATGTTTCTCAATTTTCTTTCTTGCTTTTCATCTTTCTATCGTATGCGCACGCACAGGTGCACTCTCTATTCTCTATTCCCTCACTCTTATAGTCCGATGGAACGGAAAACCGACACGACTGTAGAGATATCAGACGCTGGAGCAACAAAAAATTACGTTTTCTCCAAGGCACGGGCATGAAACTCCGCCAACTTCCTGACTCCGGGCTATTTTCTCACAGAAAAACCCAAAAACTGATTCTGGTGCGACCTTGGATTTAAACCCATAACCAGCAATCACCTACACGACAACTAAACTAACGACGCTGTCGTCCACCTTTGTACAAGGATGCCACTTAAGACCCTTTTTTCCACCAGTTGTTCTTGGAGCTATATGGCCAACCTATTGCCACTTCAGCTTACTAATTCGCTGGGCTATATCAGTTAATCTTGCTTTTCTGTAGATATCCGTGTTATAAATTTTATCCTGCAAAAAATTCCGAACTCCGAAGGGCAAAGCCATTTCCGTCTCACTCTGAGTGACTTTACAAAATAATTTTTAAAATGACTGATTGGTAACTGGCGGTGACGTGTCCGATACGAGAATGTGTGCATGAACCTTAAATGCTGTTATCTCTAATACCGATTGTGTATTTTATCATCATTACCGTTGATGACGATACCGGCTGCATATAGTGTCATCTAGCCATCTGTCCGGCTTTAGCCGAACATGTTTGGCTTTTCCGGACACAATCCGGCCAAATTTTTATGTGTTCGGCCTGTCCGGCTTTTGTTAGACTTTTTGTTAGTGTAACGCATTGCACGCATCGCTTGCAGAATAAATAAATAAGTAACGTATACACTTGAAACTGTGCTTGATTAATAAACAATTAACCTATGTAACGGAGTATTTTAGTTTTTTTTCTCGGGGGGTTGGAGTTGGTGAGTTTTTGGCTGCATGGCCTCAGAAAGGTATGTTTGCCTAAAAATTACTGTCCGGCTTTTAGGGCCAAAAGTCCGGCTTTTTGGAGCGCCGAGTCCGGCTTTTTAATTTTAGGACATGGCAACCCTAGCTGCAGATTAGTGAAAATTTTCTCTGACGATATTAGTTGTACAACCGTCTATTTCAAATTAGAAAGGGGCTTTTTCATATTATCCTTTTTTTCGTAAGAGTAAACAAAATTTTTCTTTTTTATTTATAAATAGTGATAAGTCAGACTTGCTCGCCTACAATCCATCAATGAGGGCTTATAATCTTCCGCTCACCAGATGTCGCTAGTTGACACTGAAGTGAAGTTTTTTGTTACACAATGTTATTTAATTGAGAAGTTAGTTTTTAATAAAACTTTATCAGTTTCTAGAGTATTATATTAATACACAAAACAATACGAGTGGTTATATATGAGTGGGTATATATATATATGAGTGGTTTGCTCTCTTTTTTGCACATTTTTAACTCTTGTTTTAAATTTTTCTACTTTTAAGAATATCTGTGATTTTGTTTTATTTATTTTTAATATAATTAATATAAAATATAACTAATAGTGCATAAAGAAACAATAACCTTCACACTTTTTGAATAAATTAACTTCCCCGATATGAAATCTGTCAAATATCATACCTCATTTTTAAGTGGCGCCGGCCTGGTGGCAGAAAAGTCGTAGACGCCCTCTTTCATAACCTGGATTCATACACTGTATCCATGTTTTTTATGGTTCTAATACCACGAGCAAGAATCATTTAATCATTTAAATATCTACAAAATAAATATAAAAAAAGACCTTGGGCAATAACATTTAACTCATAACCACTAGTAGGTATGTTAATCATATTATAAAAATTTGAAATGTTTATTAAGCTGTTTTTCTTTTAATAACGCCTCAGTCTGAATGGATTCATGGTTTGGAATTTTGCCATAGAATAGAATATAATTATACGTGTTAGAGTCATGCTGCAGCTATATCAGTGGTATATTTGTAGCACGAATAGGTCGGCTCGACCGGGGAAGGACCACGTTCTCACAGAATACCAGCGTAAAATGGCAGCTTGACACTGCTCTGTTTCGTATGGTGAGTGTAGAGAACCGGAGACCCACTTTACTGGAAAAGAGTCATTCTATATTATCCTCAAGGGTGACGTCGCATCTGCATTTTGATTCTTTATTGAGGATAAATGTAGATGTCTGAAACCACTTACCATCAGGTGGACGGTGTGGTTGTAGGTCACCCTATCCTATGAAAAAAATATAATAGAATAATTTTTATTCAATATAGATTATTACATAATACTAATTGAAAGTCATTTTTTATTTACCACTGGTTCGGAAAATACCTCTGTCCTGGGAAGAACCAGCAAGAAACCCAGCTGGACTTTTTTTTAAACATATATCACTTTATAATAATTTTGTTTGTACAAATTTTAAATGAATTTTAATAGAAACAGCATGGTGGCGATTACCTCATTCCCAGAGGTTTTTTTTTTTTTTCACTTATATATTATTTGATATTACAATAACCCTTTTTGTACAATTTTTCTTTAATAAAACATTTAAAGTTGTTTATTGACAAATTTTGTTAAATAAATGTATTACTAATTCTGTGGGGTCTAGTAGGTAACTGGTAATACAAGCTTATTACCAATTACTAGAGTTTAAAGTATGAACATCTTTGTTCTTATCAAAGGTAACATAGAAGTCGATTATGTCGTGGAATAGAAATGTCGATGAACGATAGGTATTTTTATAACAATTATTAAAGAACTTTAATTTATTCCCAGCGTGGCGGGTGGCTCACAGCTAATAAGAGTAAAATCATTCTTACGTTTTTTTTTATAGGATAAGGGTGACAAACGAGCACACAACCCACCTGATGGTAAGTGGTTGCTGCGGCCTATAGACATCTACATCTATCCTCTGTTACAAATCAAAATGTAGATGCGTTGTCACCCGTGAGGGCTAAGATGGAATGCCTCATTTCCAGTAAAAAGGGCCTCCGACCACCTGCACTCACCAAGCGAAACGCAGAGGTAAACCTGTACTTCACGCTGGTTTTCTGTGAGGTCGTGGTACTACCCCGGTTCGAGCCGGCCCATCCGTGCAACAGCAAGAGCTGCCGCGTGGCTCTACCACTGTGAAAGCTGGTAAACCATTGCAAAATCAAATTGCTAGAATTTCGTATATAATATTCATTATTATTTTTAATCGACTCCAAAAAAGCATTCTCAATTCGACTGTATTTTTTTTTCTAGGTAAACCGATTTTGATGGTTTTAATTAAGTTATCCTTGGTTTTTGAGTTATCCTTAATAATGCGTATTTAATTGACTTTGAATACATTTTTAATGTTCTCATTTTATTTATATTGTAGTCGGTTGTACAAAATTTTTAATTTTATCACTTGTTACGAAGCGACAGTTATGGACAAGAATGCCAAAGCTTAAAGATTTAAATTTTTTAAGCCGCAGTCCTATATTCCAACGCATAGATGAAAAGGGTATATGGTACCATACGATCCAGCCACACCCTATGCAATCAACCTGGATAGATAACAGAGTTTTGTGTAGACGCGACACTGTAACAGCATTAAGACTCAGATCTGGACACATTCCATGCAATAAATTTTTATACTTGATGCGAAAAATTACCTCACCAAATTGTTCAATTTGTAATATTATCGATAATGTTCATCACATTTTGATAGAATGTGCCCAGAACTCAAGAGAAAGAGCAAATTATAATTTACATTTGTCCTTAATTGGTAGTAGTAATAGTATTTTATCCGACCCGTTATCAGATGATGCCAAAAAACTGTATTTGTTAGTTAATAAGAGATTAAGTAACTAGTAAACATAAATAAGTTTATTTGTTAGTAATTATATTTAAGATTTTTTTTGTAACTACCAGGGCGGCATAATCGCATCAGCGACAAAGCCCTTTATATATGAATAAAAAAACACATAGATATTAATATGTATCGTTTTAAACTAATTATATTTGATATTTAATTATATTGCGTTACTCGTGACTTAGTCTGCTTGACTGTTAACTAAAATAAAAGCCGTGTTTTGCGGTTAGAATATCCTCTACCATTCCGCGGGTGTCGTAAGAGGCGACAGGGGCAAATCAAAACAGAAGATGGACCAAATTAAGAGTATCGTATTAAGAGACCCTTAACCGACGAGCATGTATGCGTAGGTAATATGGACGAGGAGGCGAGAGGTGTGTCAGAATCGTGCCAAATGGAAGTCTGTTTATCAATATATTATTGCCAATTAGTCGATAATCTTCCGTCTCGAGCGTCCCTTGCCGACTCTGCCGTTCACTTCTACAACATTAATATGTTTTATCACTTTTAAAATCAATTATGCCAATAAAATATATTTCGTAAAGAGAAAAATTAAAAAAATACACACTACAATTTTATTTATATGTGTATTTAGCAAATTTCATATTAGTTTTATCAAAAAAATTATATGTATCAAATATATAATATTTGAATAAAACAAAAAATCAAATAGCAATTTACAAGTCAAGATTTCAATAAAAAGTTTCAATAAAATTAGAGGAAATAAATCAACAAAAAGTGTGCGTTGGCCGGGAATCGAACCCGGATCAACTGCTTGGAAGGCAACTATGCTGACCATTACACCACCAACGCCGACGACTGCACCTTTGAATTAGCTTATCCATATCAAATCAGTATTATTATTTTTACTATCAATTTTTATATTCTTCTGTTTGTCTTATGTGACTGAACTATTCCTAAAAGGCCGGACCGAGTTTGATGAAATTTTGTGTGTGATTAAGTTGATTCGAGAATAGTTTAGATTCACAATCGGCCCCGGTAGGTGGCGCTTTTTTCGAAATTCAAAAATCACCCGTGCGAAGCCGGGGCGGATCGCTAGTATTCAATATTAAAAAGTTGAAAATAGCCAAATGAACTTAAGAAAACGGCATTTGTGACATTTGCTGTAGAGACTATCAGTTATCGGTCCGTGGGGTCCACGTGCAGTGAAGTTCCTAAAGAAACTAGGTATATCCGCGACCGCGACTCGCCGTCACTGCTTATGATAAGAGGTTCTTTTCTCGCCCAAAGGCTAAGTATACTTAACTATTCAGCGAAGAAACACAACCAGCGGTTTTGGCATAATACCGCACGAAGTAGGACCGTATGATAAATAAAGCTTAAATATTTATGTTGTTAGAAAAATAACTTTGATCTATCTTCATCCGGTATCGTCACAATTCTCACGACTAACAATCGAATTAAAAAAAAATGTAATCCATTTCCCAAATTCCCAAAACCAAATGTCGGTCTCGGCAGCTAGACTCAACGGAGACTAGCGCCGGACATAATTATAACTAGTGTATTTAGCCAAATTTTTAGAGAAGGTTCAGAAAAATTACTTCGCGTACATACATACCAACTTTAATATAATGGACTTCCGCAAAGTATGCCTGATTTTATTAAAAAAAAATATCTCAAACATTCTGTCCTTTTTATCTTTTAAATTCAAAACGTTTGGTAATGCATTATTTTAACTGGTTTTACTGCGCACGCACACATTCGTAAGGGTCGATTGGTATGCAAAAACGTTGTTGCCCGTAAATCAAATTCAATTTGAGATAATTCAAATAAAAGTAGAAGACCTAAAAGCCGTATTTTCAAAAACTACAATATCGGTACATCATTATTAATACATTTGAACTTTAAAATTTGGCTACCTTTGAAAAATAACCCTGTATATCAAGGAATACCTATTAAAAAAATGAAAGTGTGTGATGTTAACTTGCCAACGATTAACAACGCCAATCTGTGCCAAAGTTAGTCGATAGTCATGAATCACGATACAAAGGGGGAGGCAAATTAGGACTCGTTAACCTTGTACTTATTGCCACATCCGTCTCAATATTCTCGTTACAGAGCCGCCGCGATAACAATGGAATTAAGTCAAGAACTACCCTCGGAGTTGGCAGCTAAGATGGCCGCATCTGTAAAGAGTTTTACTGGCAAACTACCAGGGTTACTTTTTTTATTTATTTAAGAGTGCAAAGGCGGAATTAACACCCATTATCCACCAGTTAGCCTAAACCCTATTTGTAAGCCATGGCAAAACAAGTGGTAAAATAAAAAATTTTGTACAACCGACTTCAACTTTTTTTTTTATATAGGAGAGGGGGCAAGCGAGCATGCGGCTCACCTGATGGTAAGTGACTACCGCCGCCCATGAACAACTGCTACACCAGGGGAACCAGTGGAATTGCAGGTGTGTTGCCGGCCTTTCTAAAAAGGAGTAGACTCTTTTCTTGAAGGTCCCTAAGTCGTATTGGTCCGGAAAAATCGCTGGTGGTAATCGATTCCACAAGGAAGTTGTGCGAGGAAGAAAACATCTTCTAAATCGCACAGTGGTGGACCGCCAATCATCCAGATGGTGTGGATGGTATCGGGAGCTCTGCCGCGATGTGCGTTCGTGAAGTTTGGCGGCTGGGATTAATCCGGACAATTACTCAGAGCACTCAAAATCTACTGGTCAGACCTTGATCAAATTTATATGGGACTACATGAGAAGGCTTTTAAATAAATATAAATCATCGAAATCGGTTCACTGAGAAAAGGTTATGAGGTAACTTACATAAAAAAAAACATCAGTCGAATTGAGTACCTTCTCCTTTTTGATGTCGCTTGAAAATTAATCTATAGAGATGTGTCACAAGACCTAATTGAATATAGATTGTAGCGACACCTTGTTACTGACTTTTGACTGGCTCGTTGGTCTAGTTATAGTGGACCTAAAAGCCGTTGCTGATCATGAAGTTGGTTTCGAATCCCAGGTCGGCACAAAATCAGTTATTGTGTTCTCAATAGCAGCCCGGAGTCAGGAAGCCGTTGGTCCTGAGCCTGATATTTCTCCAATCGCGTTGCAATACCGTCTCTTCGGAATATGAGAGTGAGAGTAAAGATAGTGCACCTGTGCTTGCGCATACACTCGGGTACTATAGTCCTGTCCTGCGCAGATGGCTAGTCTCCGCTGAGACTGGCCGTCGTGCCCGAAATTCGGTCTGGAGGATTCCATTACCGTTATTGTTACAGCGTATTAAAGTCCGCTGCTGAACATAGGCCTCCCCCATAGATTTCCTCATAGGGGGGTTATTTGCCATAGTTGTAACATTACTGTTGATTTAATAATTTCACCTCTCAGTGGGTCATGTGCTCCTGGTAGATTATCTTCTGTACATCCATCCATCACAGCCTATAAAAGTCCACTGCTGTGTAGGCCTCCCCCATAGATTGCCTCATAGGGAGAAGAATATTTGCCATAGTTGTAATGTTACTGTTGATTTATTAATTTCACCTCTCAGTGCGTCATGTGCTCCTGGTAGATTATCTTCCATACATCCATCCATCACAGTCTATAAAAGTCCACTGCTGAACATAGGCCTCCCCCTTAGATTGTCTCATAGGGGGGTTAATTGCCATAGTTGTAATGTTACTGTTGATTTATTAATTTCACCTCTCAGTGCGTCATGTGCTCCTGGTAGATTATCTTCTATACATCCATCTATCACAGCCTATAAAATTCTACTGCTGTAGGCCTCCCCCATAGACTGCCTCATAGTGGGTATATATGCTATATTTGTCACCGCTGTTTTTTTTTAGATTGTCATTATTAATCCAAGTCGTTATAAAGCCAATATCCCAATTTCTTTCACTCTGTCGCCTTTTAGCACCCACGGGACGATATAGGGTGGATATCCTTACACCGCCACTACACGCTCTACATTAGTATGTTCAATGGGATAAAAATAGGTGTCAATAGGCCACAACATTCACTTACCATCAGGCTGTGTCGTTTGTAACCATTACGTTTGTATAAAAAATTATCACAATCTATCTGTGTTTGTCACAGGCAGCTCTAATGATGGAATTTCGTGACTCCATTGTTCCATTGCTTGACAAGTTTCTATTCCATTCCATATTGACTTTGTAATTATGGTGAAAGGCCCATTAGAGTGATGGCTATTTGATCAACATATTTTATTGTATTGATGGCTGTCTATACAGTCTATATATCTATACTCTATACAAATAAATAAAATTGAACTGTCCGTTTGTAATCTCCAAAAATAACAGCTTTTTACTAAATTAAAAAAAAAACTTTTTACAAAAAATAAAAAAATAACGATTATTTAATTTTTTGTTTGTCTGCTCGTCTGTCTGTATGTTCCGGCTAATCTCCGAAATGACTAAACCGATTTTCACGGGACTTTCACTGGCAGATGGCTGATATTATAAGGAGTAACATAGGCTATTTTTGCTTTTGAAAAAGAATTAGGGTCCTGCGTTAAAAAATTAAAACCCCTCCAACGCGATAGGTATGCAAAAATCAGTTCATACATTAGTATTAACTGATCTACGTTAGTAGTAACGTTACGGTTGGGTAGATGTTTAGGTTTTAGTTTTTGATACGATTTTTACATACGATCTTATATGCATACGATTCGACGTGGGTGTTGATCGCATTCCCTTGAATCGATTCAAAAATCGATAGATCTTATGGCCGTGAACCGATCTTCCAGAAAATAGATTCAGATCGGGCATCCCTAACTGGATGACATGTGCTATCCAGTGCTCGTTCAAGCATCAGTCTTGAATTCGATTAGTTATACGATCTGTTAATCTGTCTGTGGCACCGTAACTCTAACGGGTTAACCGATTTAGGTGCGGTTTTTTTTTAATTTAAAGGCAGTTTTTTAGCGGTGGTTCTTAGACATGTTCTATCAAAATCGATTCAGCCGTTTGAAGATCATCAGCTCTTTTTGTTTCAGATTCACACTCAGATTGGAATACCATTTTTATTCCGTATTTTTAAATCTTTATTTTATACTAGCTGTGCCCGCGACGTAGCTCGCGTATACAGGTTTTACATAAAGAATTTGTCGTTTAGGTAAGAGAATATTAAACGATTTATTTCATTACTGTATCAATAAGTGGTAACAGAATAAATCATTATCATCAAAGTTCTAAGTCGTTTATGATAGAGCTTCTGTGTAAACGACGTTAGAATTAGGCTTAGCCGGGGTAAACGCAAAAAGGTTACGGGGGCTACTAACGCGGGAAAAAGCAACATAGAGTTGGCCATGTGCAAAACAGTCAGTACTGAGGTACACTCCTACAACGCGTAAAGTTTGACCTTGCGCTTTATTTACGGTCATCGCATAACACACACTCACTGTAACTGGGAACTGAACGCGCTTAAAACTGAAAGGAAAGTTACTTCTTAATAGAGGGTTTTTGGGCAGTGCTGCCAGATTAAAAAAAACTCATTCAGCTCTAGGACAACACAAAAATCGCTAGATTTCATGAAAACAGCGCTTTAAAAAAGCCCTAGTTTTCGCGCTAAATTAACTACAAACAAAGTTTGTGTTTTTTTATATAATCATAATAAAGAAAACAACATTAAGTTTTTTTTCTGGTAATATTTTTTTGATGTATCAATACTTCGCAGGACATCGACTTATAATTACAGCAATTGCTGTCAACAGTAGTTAGTATTGTACGAACAATAAAAATGTCATTAATTGTTTTAAAGTGCAATGTATTTCGCAACTTAGTTTCAGATGTCAGCATCTGATTGCGGTTGCTACACAGTTTCTTTGTGTTATAACTACTAAGTAACTTTTAACTTAGCTGTGCTCTAAGCAATTGACTGAAACTGAATAAAGCAAAATAAATGCGTTGCCAAAACCATGAACGAAAACTTTAATAAAGGGGATTTCCCCACTTATAGTCGTCGGTAAAAAAATCAAGTTGATCATCCTAAAGGGGAAGCCAGGAGATCCATAGCACAGGGTATCCTAGTTTGGACTCGTCTCCCATGCTCTTTGTTTTGTGGAAAAAATATGTTTGAAAAAGATAAACTGCAATGTACTATTTGTGGGAAAAAATAATAAAGGTCATTGTTATTATTATCGGTAATGTGGACTAACATCTAACAGTGCTGCTATAAAAGAGTTAATAACCCGCTAGTCGCTAAAATATTGAAATGTGTGCTAAATACACCAAAAAGCACTGGATTAAGCGCTAGGTGCTAAAATTTTGAAATGCGCGCTATACATTCCAAAAAAGTGCTAAATCTAGTTCCCAAAGCGCTAAAACGGCAGTTCTGATTTTGCGTATATGATAAATACAATATCACGACATTTCGTTGCAAAATTTTTATTTTTGGTCGGGTTCCGTTGTTTAGCTTCTATGGATACAAATTTTTTCAGTAAGTCTCAATACGATTCATCGGCGAAAAATCTCAACACCGCAATTCAGAAAAGTTTGTAATTTGTACAACTCCATCTATTACGTCCTTTGTGTGAGAAAACATCCTATCTCTTTTTGTGTTTTAAGTATAAATATATTAATTATTATGAAACGTTTTTTTTACACAGAAATCTTTTTATTACTATTTCTGAGATTTTATGGCGCCATTGAACAAATTCGAACCTACATTTCAAAATAATAATCATTACTTTCGATAGAATTAAACAATTTTAATAAAACAAAGATTAAATGTAACTCGAAGATACGCTTTATGATATTCTTAGCGATTTCTTTGAAAATAAAAGATGTTTGCTTTAGACGTGATGCGTTCATGCGACAAATAGACAGACAGACAATTCTAAAAATTATAAAATGTTCTTATTTAATTATTTTCAGTTCCCCATAATGATTTTAGCCACCAAAATATATATACAATGTACAGAAAGAGACACAACATGTTATCATAATTTTTATTATATGTTTATATTTAAAGAGAGATGGCGCTGCTAACATCATCAATTCTAAAAATAAAAGAGATTAATTGACGCGATTGATACATTATATAAAACGCAAGAGAACTTATAAATCAGTGCCTGCACAGTAAGCAAAAAATAAAGTTTGACTCTCGCCAAAACCAATGCAATTGTTAATAGCTCTTTTAAAATTTGATTTACCACATAGAGTACTCGGCGGTAAAGAATAAATTGAGTTTGTCAACACGCAGTAGGGCAGCGAGTAATATAATAAAGATTAGCAGTAAATATGAAAACTCATCTACAGGAAAAAACCACATTTGCAATTGCATTACATTTTCACAACACCACCATCTATAGAAGAAATGGGTTAACTATTGTGCTTCAGATTTAGTTAATAAGGTTAATATATATTTGTATAATATATTTAATACGTTCTTTATTACTTTTGTTTACTGCGTTTTAGATATACATAATTATATCATTATTTTACATAATTTAAATATGATTTATGATATGATATTAGTTTAAAATGCACTTGATGACTCCACCGTGACAAAGCCACCGTTAAGCAAATTCGTACCTATACTTCCCTACCCATACTTCAGAATATTTATCATAACTTTTGATGGAATGACTGATTTTAATGAAATAAAGACTAAATGTAACCCGAAGATACACTTTATAATTTCCTTAACAATTCTTATGATATAAATTAGTACTTTATACGTGATACGTTAACAAACAAACAGACAGACAGACAGACAGACAGACAGACAGAAAATTCTAAAAATGGTAGAAATGTATTTAATTACTTATTTTTAGTACCCCTTAATCACTTTTATTACAAAAATATAAAATGTACAGACATCTGCTATTTACAGTTTTATTATATGTATAGATTCGGCGACTTAAAGATAATATATAAACATAATAAATTAAATTCGAGTATCGACTGATTAAGTAATCCATTCGACTCTAAACCTCCCAATTAGGGATGTTCGATGACCATCGATGTTAAAAATTAAAACATCGAAAGAGCGAATTAATTATTAATTAATTATATAATTATATAATTAATTAATAATTTAATAAATATTTAATTTATAATTATAATTAATTAATTAATTAAAGAGCTATATTTTATAGTGTCGTTGTCGCATAATAACTATTCTACGTAAATTTATATCCAAGTTGTTAGGGAAAAACCCTTGCTGTGCATACTCACATAATTTTGAAACAATATGTAACTACACATATTATACAAAAAACATCGATAATGGTTAACTCCAACTAGTGACAAACAGTTGCGTCACAAACCGGAAGCAAAACTCGTCAACTACATAAATTAAACTAATTATATAAAAGATTTTTTAAGGTCATTTAAGGTAATAATAAAAAATATGTTTATTTGTGTAAGTAAACATATATTTTATTAAGATCTTAAATTACTTATTTTTTATGAAATATATTCACGGCAATAATTTCTTTTTCATCATATACATGATTATCTATATCTATACAAATAAGTAAAATTGATATGTCTGTTTGTAATGTCAAAATAACAACTGTTTACTAAATTCATACGAAAGTATATACGGTACTAATAACAAAAACACAATTTTTGAAATGTTTGTCTGTCTGTCTGGCTGTCTGTTTGTTCCGGCTAATCTCCGAAACGGCTGGACCGATTTGGATGGGACTTTCACTGGCAGATAGCTGATATTATAAGGAATGAGGCTATTTATATTTTAGAAAAAGCATTAGAGTTCCGCGCAACATAATTAAAAGCCTAAATTACACGCAGGCTAAGTCGCGAGGAACAGCTAGTTTAAGATATTATTAATATCTTAAATTATACATTTTCGATGAAATATATTTCTTTTTCATCATATACATGAGTTTATAAAATAATTTTCCTCAAAAAGTACATTGTTAAAAAGTGTAATAAATAATTTTCTAAACCTAACCACCCAAAATTATGACACGTAAGGGTTCAGTTTAGCTAATTTTGGTACAGAACTAAATAACAGCCTATAAAGTCTCACACAGTTGTCCACAGACCACTAATTAATAACTTCACGGAAATGTATTACGTTTTTAAGATACTTAAATATTCTTTCAACATCGTGCTTGTCGCTGAGAATAGTGATAAATCAATATTGCCCGTGGAAGAAAAAGGCGGTATCTCCCGCCGGGCAAGGTGATCCGCTATTGGAGGTGCCACCGCTCCATGTGGTAATTCTGAGCTATTCTAAGAGTTTTTTTTTTTATAGAATAAGGGTGACACAGTCCACTTGACGGTAAGTGGATGCTGTGGCCCATAAACATCAACATCTATCTTCGATAAGGCATCGAAGAGCAGATGCGTTGTCACCCGTGAGGACTAAAATGAAATAAATCGTGTCCAGTAAAAAGGGTCTCCGGTTCTCTACACTCACCATACGAAACACAGCAGCATTAAGCTGCTATTTTACGCTGGTATTCTATAAGAGCGTGGTTCTACCACGATCGAGTCGACCCATTCGTGCTACAACTAATGCAATATAGGAAACACAGCAGCATTTCGCTGTTATTTGACACTAACATTCTTCAAGAGCGCTGTCCTTCCCCGGTCGAAGTATAACCACACCACGTATGAACGTAGAAACAAAAATAATATAACTTAATTATTGTAAACATTTTCACATTATTATAGTTAGGTCGTGAACAGAAATTTCTAGGTAATTATTTCTTCGCAGCATACTAGAGCTCTAAACAACGCTCAGCTCTACCTTTGCTTAGGTATTGATTTATTTATTGAAAAGATAAATATCTGGTATAAGTAATTACTAACTTATACCTAGGCTTAACGTATTCGTAAAAGACCTAATACACTATATACTTTGTTATTTCTAAATCAATACGGTCGGCTTTTTTTGAAGCCCATAGAAAGACATAATTTATCAAAATAGTTATTTTACTTATGAAAGTATTTTAACTGTATTGTTTTTTATATTTATATAACTAATGCAATAACGGACAGACTTATGAATGGACAGGCGAATGCCTATTGGCAATCTCCGCCAGTATACCATGGTAGCAGATACAATTAATTTTTAATAGTTAATTCTCAAACTATATAAGAAAATACTTAATGATTACTTATAGCGGCAGTAGACTATGCTCCTCTATATAAATAAAATTGATAGAGGTTTGCAGTTGTGCGCGCATCACGGAAAAACTACCGGATAGATTTCAATTAGGTTTTCTAAGTTTTTTCCGTTTTATTCCGTTTCGGGATTCCGTTTCAGAATTCCGATTCGAAATTCCGAACACAGCAAGTTCATATAAAATCTAAGGCCCGTCACACGCGTACGGTAGTTTTCCTTTCGAAAATTTGCGGGCAGAAGCGGCGGGATTCCGTATGTGTGTGGCTGACCCGCTCGAAATTCCGAAACGGAATCCCGAAACGGAATTCCGTATGTATGTGGCCGGCTTAATGTTGTGCTTCGTAAGTTGCGTATAAACAAAGAGAGATCCTTTTTACTGTTAGGCCGGCCACATACATACGGAATTCCGTTTCGAGATTCCGTTTCGATATTCCGGTTCGGAATCCCGAACGCAGCAAGTCCATATAAAATCTATGACCTGCCACACACGTACGGTAGTTTTCCGTTCGATATTTTGCGGGCAAAACGGGATTCCGTTTGTGTGTGGCCGACCGTTCGAAATTCCGAAACGGAATCTCGAAACGGAATTCCGTATGTATATGGCGGGCCTTAAAGAGGCATTTGTATTTATTCGATTGTATTTAATCGATTACTTAATCTTAACTTAATCGAGTAGCGCACAGCATTCACTAACCATGAACGTGGATGGATATAACAGTAAAGATTAGAAAGTAGGCCTAAGAAAATGCGTAAGAAAGAGTGAGTTAAGAGATGACGGCTGAGAGACGAGATTGAAAGAAGAAAACATGTTATGCCTACCCTAAATAACTTGAGATTAGCGCAAGAAGCCGAAAAAGATTTACTTACTTACTTTACTACTTACCATCAGATGTTAACATGGTAGAGCCATGCTGCAGCTACATTAATAGTATAGTTGTAGCACGCATGGGTCGGCTCGACCGGGGAAGGACCACGCTCTCACAGAATACCAGCGTCAAATAGCAGCTTAATGCTGCTGGGTTTCGCATGGTGAGTGTAGAGAACCGGAGACTCTTTTTACTGGAAAAGAGACATTTTATCTTAGTACTCACGTGTGACAACGCATCTGCATTTTAATTCGCAATCTAAGATAAATGTAGATGTTTATGTGCCTCAGCAACCACTTACCATCAGGTGGACTGTGTGCTCGTTTGTCACCCTTATTCTATAAAAAAAGGTGGAATACCCTGCCAGCGTCTGTTTTTCCGAGTGTATATAACCTTAACCTCTTCAAGGTGCGTGTTAAGAGGCTTCTCCTGAGTGAACTCGCTCCATTATAGACCTCATCGTTGGCCTCGGGCCAGATGGAAGTCAAGAGTCAAGAGTGAACCCATTTTTAATTTAAAAAAGGTGGACTGTGTGCTCCGTTGTCACCATAATTTTTCTACAAAAGCTGACCAATGATGGTTTATAATCTAACGCTCGACAGATGTCGCTAGTTGGGACTAAAGTGAACTTACTTGTTATTACTTGTAATTTTTAACTTCTTTTTAATTCTTCTACTTTTATGAATATGTGTAGTTATCCGTAATTTATCAAATTTTAATCTAATTCATATAAAATATAACTAATATAATAGAAAGAAACATTAATCTCTACACTTTTCTATCAAATCAACTTGAAATTTTACATTAATGGTTGGTACAAAATTTATTTTAGAAACAGCTTGGAGGCGACCACCTCATTCCCAGGAGTTATTATCAACCATAATCATTTATACTATAATAATCCCTTTTATACAGTTTCAACTTAACAAAATATTTAAACTTGATAATAGAGAGAGCCTGTACACTTTCCGGGACCTTGTTGTAATAGCGTATACATTGCCCCAAGAATGAATTACTGACTCTGTGGAGTCGAGAAACTGGTATCACTAGCTTGTGTTTGTTCCTAGTGTTTACAGAATGTATATCATTTTTTTGTAAATATCAGTGTGGCTCAGGATCATTCCTTGAGAGAGGCCTATGTTCAGCAGTGGACTTGTGAAGGGCTGTAATGATGATGGTGAAGATATTTCTCTATATCGTGAACACAATTTGATGATGCTTTTTTATTTGAAAGCTAATGCTTCTCTTATGTTCTCATATAAATTTGATCAAAGTCTGACCAGTAGTTTTTGAGTTATCCTTAATAATTTATATTGAAATCGATTGTACAAAATTTTTAATTTCACCACTTGTTCAGTGGCGTCGTCACGGTGGCAGAAAAAGCCGTTAATGCCGACATTCATGCACTTGAATTTACATAATGAATTTAAAATAGGAATAATTAAGAGGGCCCTGTGGCTGTTCTTATCCCTGAAACACAGTATTTCTTTTTTACCTGCGATTTAATACTCACGTAATTGGTAACTTAATTTAATTTAACAGGTAATTTGCACGTTGATTATTCTCAGCTATAATAACTGCTTTCAGGTGCACTCTTCGGTGGAATGGCGGGAGGGGCAGCCATGAGACACGGACGTCGCAGGGTACTGTCTCTAGCGGCGGCACCCTGCAGCGTCTCCTGGCTCCTGACAGTGGTGGCGACGTCAGTCAGGATGATGTGCATCACGGCGTTCCTCGGCGGTTTCTGCTGTTCTATTCTCACCATGCTGTCTCAGGTATGTCTGAATTAATAGAATAGAATAGAGTAGAATTTTATTCAATATAGACTACAAGAATCTTATTGAAATTCGTTTAAGTTTTACCACTGGTTCGGAAAAAAACTTCTGTCCTGGGAACAACCTGCAAGAAACCGAGCGGAGCTTTTTTTTCAAACATTAATGTACAATGTAATATTTTATACAAGTATTATCAATTTATTAAAGGGGTTATCAATCATGTACTCTTTAGTAGTATAATAACCCTTATTAAACAATTATCTAATATATAAAAATAAATTTTTGTTTGTTCGTATTTTATGCGCTGCCATACCGTTCATCAGACTGCGCTAAAACTTTGTCAACTTATTGCTTGCACTTTCGCGAAGGTTATAAGTATAGTACTTATAACTTACAGTAGATGGCGCGAGTATCGCAACAACAAATTTGAATTTGAAAGTTAATGAATGTGCTACCATTCCTAATTAAACTATACAACTCTTCTAGATTCAAATAATATTTCGCGTTATAATTAACAAGTCGCCTTATAAAAATTTTAAACTTTTTGATAGATAGGTAGGTCCCGCATATTTTCTGGTACTTTGTTGTAAAGAGCGTAAACATTGCATCATGAAAGAATTACCAACTCTTTGGCGTCGAAGTAACTGGTATAACCAGCTTGTGCAATGAGTTACTAAATAGTTAATTTATAGAATCGGATATGTAAAGCAGACAACCGTTTTTGGGTCCACTAGAAATACATTTTATTATAGTAAACGGTCCAAAGATTTTATGAATGTCTAACCGGAATCATGAAATCTGAAAAAAATGGTGATCCTGCAGGCCATCCCTGGAAATTCGCTAATATTCGAGCGCAACGCTCGAAAATCTTTTTTTTGTAGGATAGGGTGACAAACGAGCACACAGTCCACCTGATGGTAAGTGATTGCTGTGGCCCATAGACATCTATCCTTAATAAAGAATCAAAATGGAGGTGCGTCGTCACCCGTGAGGACTAAGATGGAATGCCTCTTTTCCAGTAAAATGGGTCTCCGGTTCTCTACACTCACCATACGAAACACAGCAGTGTTAAGCTGCTATTTTACGCTGGTATTCTGTGAGAGCGTGGTCCTTCCCCGGTCGAGCCGACCCATTCGTGCTACAACTCTAATAATATAGCTGCATCATGGCTCTACCACATAAAAATCTATGTTTTTAGTTTTTTTGGTTTTATTTTTTGAAAATCTTTGAAACGGCTCGACCGATTGACATCCATATCAAATCAGCTCGAAGTCTCAATGAACACTTTCAAACGATCGGTTGTTTCGTTCTAAAGATATTGTACGACAAAATTTGTATGCAAATAAAAATTACATACACACACGGCCGAATGTCCAGCCGGGAACAGTCGGAACGGCTTCCTAGGACCTCAAGACGTGGATATCTGATGATAACTCACAAGTTGAAAATTGGGCCGAAATCTTCACTTTTAAAAAATATTAATTTTCAAAGCGGAAAGTTAAAAAAAATTCTATTGATATTCGTGTTCTGACCAATGTAATATGAAAAAAAAGTTTGCTTTTAGTTTATTGCGATATTCATATTTTATTTCTTAATTTCTCTGTAATCCCGTTAGATGCAGTAAAACTAATATTACTATTGTAATTTACGGATTATAAGGAATAAATCGACATGCATTTCAATAAGTTACGCTACAATTTGTGGTGGGCTCATTCTCCATACAAAAAGAAGTTGTCTCCTATATTATATGCATACATTCATTCACTTATTATAGCCTGTCAAAAGTCCAAAGCCGAACATAGGCTTCCCCCATAGGTTGCCTATTAGGGGGATATTTGCCATAGTTGAAACACTTGTCAGGCGGGTCCCCAGTCCCCACCTTTTCACGTCAGTTAAATGGCGTCTACTGATAAGATGTATAAAGTTATGAAAACACACAACGAAAACAACGCTTTCAGATCATGCCAGAGCCATGGAGGTTTTAAACCAAACTTAACTAATATAGTGCACCAACTGAAAGTAGGTAGGTACCTAATAACATACACATAAATTAAAAAAAAACTAAAAAAATTAATAATGGCCGCTTAAACAAATTAAAAAATAAAAAATGAAAAAAAAGCAAATGTAAAATTAAAATAAGGGTAATTAATTATCTATGCAAAGTTTTAATTTTAATAAATTGTTCGCAGCTATAAATATGACATTGACATTGATAGAGTTATTACCTTTGATCGTCAATTCTCCAAATTTAAAGTCTATTCAAATTGGAGGGAAAGGTCTTTCGCTTTGATATTTTAATATAAAAGAAACCCAATTAGAGCATGAACAATGGAAACAAATCCGCTTCAAATAAACGTTATCAGTAATTACAATATTCTTAATAAAACGTTCAGTTGTAATTTATTTATTACAGGCTAAAATAAGGCTTGTATTAAATTGCGCCATTTTCATTGATGACGTTAGGGTGACCATTATTATTTTTGAACTCCGGACGGTATACGCAACGCCAGTTGCGTACCAATCTACGAACAATTATACGAATAATTTTTTTAATAAAATTGATGTGACAAGCGACCTTAGATTTCACCTGACAAGAGTGGTTCTTAACCTTTTAGTGATGAGGGACCATTTGACTAATTTTTGGCTTACCATGGATCACCAACTTTTAGGCGTAGTATAAAATAAGGTAAGGTCGCATTTTTATGTTTGTTATATAAACAAAACACACCAAAATGAATGTGTGACATCATTACGTGCCCCTTATTTTAATGTAAAGTACTAACCGTATCGGTAGAATTCGCAAACCGACCATCGTTTCCAAAAATGTTGTACACTTTTTTATACTTGAGATAATAGAGAAGTTGGTTGTTTTTTAATTGTTTTTAAAGTTTACTAAAAATTATTAAGAAAATTAAAAAAAAACAAGTGAATTAAAAATCGTTTTTCTAAAATGTAAATTCAAACGCCAGTGACGTCGTTATATTGCTTAGTAACGTCATGGCTTGGTTAAATGATAAAACGCGTTTTTACGTTGCCTAAATTAAAAAAAAATTGTCATTGCATAATACAGATTATATAATATGTTTTGCTATGACACCTGGTGATCCGAATATAGAAAATATAAAAGTTCAGCATGATTGCAATTGACTCACAGCCTTAACGGTTATAATAACGTCACAAAAATGTAACTATTTTTATATTAATAACTAGCTGTTCCCCGCGACTTCGCTCGCGTGTTATTTGGGGTTTTAATTTTTTTGCGATGAACCCAAATTCTTTTTCTAAAATAAATGTAGCCTAAGTTACTCCTTGTGACATCAGCTATCTGCCAGTGAAAATCCCATCAAAATCTGTCCAGCCGTTTCGGAGGTTAGCCGGAACAAACAGACAGAAAGACAGACAGACAGAAAGACAAAAACTTTAAAAATTGTATTTTTGTTATTAGTACTGCATATACTTTCATATGCGTTTAGTAAAAAGCTGTAATTTTTACATTACAAACAGACACTTTTATTTATTTGTATAGATATTTGTATAGATTACTAAAAAAAAAGCAAATGTTACTAAAAAAAAAATATTATTTAAATATGCTTTAAATGAATTATTCTTTCATTTATATATAAATTTGTGTCAAGAAAAATTATGCAACTTCTCTATTGTATGATTCCTCCGCGGTCCACATTAGGTGCCTTCAGCGACCACAAGTGGTCCACGGATCACTGGTTAAGAACAATTGCTACAGACAGATACATCCAACCAACTTCAAACTATTTGAAGATTGTGCTTTTGTAATACATTTTATATCTACTTTTATAACCTCCAGTGCCCTAGAACTGCAGCGTAAAATGTACTCGTATATACAGGGTTATTTTGCAATAACCGGTCAAATTGGCAGAGTAGGTTCAGAACAAGTAATAACCCTGTACATATATAAGAGATACACATACATATATATAGTACATTTATACAATGTAGGTATTATTAACAATAGATTTCATATAAAGGACAATATTTATCAACCAAATTATATCAAATTTCTGTCATGACAACGGCTGAGCTCATTATTATATAATCAAATAGAATCCAATTGTGTGCATATTTTTCAACAAAATAAATTATTTAGGTCACAATTTCATACTGCATACTCGTATAAATCCTTAAATGCGTAAAAAAGTTTTGAGGGTCATTTAGCGGGATAAAAACTATCCTATCTCTCAAGTTGGACCAAAAGACTGAAAAAATTTCATTGAAATCAGTTCAGTAGTTTAGGAGTCCATCGCGGAAAAACAACGTGACACGTAATTTTTATATATTAAGATTACGGGTAAAAGCAGATGATTCTTCAGCGGTTGCCTGGTAAGTGAAGTGTTCGAGCGGAACCCACTAGACGTAATAACGATCTGGTAAGACATTCAGGAAGTCGATGGATGCAGGTGGCTACAAACTGTGATTTGTGGCATTCCTGTGGGAGGCCTATGATCAGCAGTGCAATTGTGAGGAGCTATAATGATGATGAAGATGAAAAGCCCACATATGGTTGCACCTAGGTTTAGCTGGCTACAGCTGGCTGCAGCCAATTACGGTTGGTTAAACCTAAGTGTGGACCACAGCAACCATTTACCATCAGGTGGACTGTTTATTTGTTCGTTTGTCACTCAGATTCAGCAGTAGACAATTGCTACCAGATGGATTGTCAATTCGTTTCTAACTTAAATGTTATAAATAAAAAAATATTTGCGCAGTCTGAGGTTTTTAATGTATTTACTCGTATTTTTAGGGTTACGTACCTCAAAAGGAAAAACGGAACCCTTATAGGATCACTTTGTTCTCCGTCTGTCTGTCTGTCCAGACCCTTTTTCTCAAGAACGCGTGGAGGTATCAAGCTGAAATTCATATCAAATACTCAAGTCTACTGTCCCTTGGAGCTGTGAAAAAATCAAACTTCTAAGCCAACGCAATCAAAGATCCAGCCGTTTATGCCGCAAATTTTCGACATTCGCAAGGAAATCAAAACCTACAGGGTACTTCCCGTGAACTCCGAATGTTAAAATTTGGTACGAAGTATGGAGTATAAAGTACACTCTCTACACTCCATAGTACAAAGCAACGTATTATAGCACAGATAAAGAAAAATTTGCGAAAAGCATAAATGTTCAGTTACATCATATAATAAAAATATTTTTAATAATTTTAAACTTATATACCTACGGATTTGTTCGGAAACCTTAGTGGGTGAGTCCGACTCGCACTTGGCCCTTTTTTTATTTTAATTTACATTCAACAGTTGCATTATTATAACTCACTTCTAACCCTAAACTAACACGGCTCCAAGCAATACTAAAAATTTAGACGAACTTACCTTATGTAAAGTAAGATAACAATTTTATAAGCGGTTTTCTGAAATATAATTGACTAACAGTAAGTAAATAGGAGTATTTATTACTTTAAATCTTCTCAAACTATAAGAACATTATTTACAACCGCATAAATATAGGTCAGGATGGCCGAGCGGTCTAAGGCGCCAGACTCAAGGTTTCCTTGCCCACTAAATGTGGGTTCGGGCGTTCTGGTCCTCTCTGAGGGCGTGGGTTCGAATCCCACTTCTGACATACATTTTTGTGTCATTTTTAATTAATAACTGAGAAATAATATTTGTCTTTTTAGAATTTTTAGGTTAATTCCCATTTAATTTTATATTGTATAAAATTGCGATTTTGTACTTAAAAAAAGTTGAGATTCACTACAAATACGCCTCACAGCTTGATACAAGCCTTCTTTGTTTCTGAGAATATCTTTGGAGCAGAGACGAGCCCGCAGCACTGCACTCTAAATATTTATAATTCATCAGTCATGCGAGTTTCCTCATAATGTTTTCCTTCACCGCCGAGCACGTGGTAAATCAGCTTTTAAAATTTCAACCTAAAATTTCAACTAACCATTTCTCAACAAGAACAACGTTTTTTTTTTTAATACAACAACAGCTGTCAAATTTCACAGATAGTAACGTTATAAAAATTCAACGTAATAAAATCTCCTTAACCTTTATTCGTAGGTACTTAATATTACACAATATTTCTGTTATAAGATTTGTAGTTTAAGGACTACTCTTTCAAGCATTTATATTTCTGTTTTTTTTTATGTGTGTTAAGTATTTTAATGTTATTATTAGCATGATCATTTCTGTTTTATTCCATACATAGGTACTTTATTTTCTCAATTTCTACTTAAAATGTCTTAAAGACAAAACATGTTTAGCAACTGTTTGCGAGTTCTTGATAAAGCCACCGGCAGAATATCAGCGCTAAGTCGGCATAACGATGGGTCGGATGACTTTTGTTGCTACATTAATGATGAAGAACATATGGTGTAATCATTTAATAAATAGCTACTAATATACGTTGCTTGTGTAGCTAATGCAATACAATCAAAGCGAAATACAATCAATGTTATAAAAATTAATGTAGAACTAAAATGACAATTTCGTTAGAACAAAATGATGATGCCAAACAATAAAGTAATAATTTCTGATCTCAAAATCAAGATTGTCCGTCGGTGCATCACAAATCTGGCCACTTTAGCCTTAATTGATAAAGTCTCAAACTCAATACAACTTGGAAAAGCTCTTCGCTTCGAACAGCTGAGTTTGCTCCGGCCCGCGTAGTCATTGTATTAGTGTCTTGCCACACTGCGATGAAGATGTAATTTCTATATATATATTAAATGCATAATGTCCTCCTGGCCGAATTCCGGTTTGAATTATCGTGCCCGAGTGTGTGTACAAGCACAAGTGCACTCTCTATTCCCTCGCTCTCAATTTTTTTAAAATACTAGTAATCCTATTATTAAACATTGCTAATATTCCCTCAAACCACTTCTGGTAAGTTTAAAATGCTTGTGTTAGAAGTGGTCCACGACAGTAGTCGAATGGTGGATTCGTACCCCGACCTTTCGAGTTCGCAGTGCACCCTGCCATTAGGCTACTGTCGCTTTTTCAATGTCCAATGAGACGGTAATCCAACACGACCGCAGAGAGATCAGGTGCATGACCAACGGCTATACGTACTTTCTACGGCACGGGTGTGACACACCACCAACTTGCTGACTCCGGCCTGCTACTGAGAATTTCTTGACAGAAAATCAAATAACTGATTTTGACCCGAACTGAGATTATTATTATATTATATTCGATTCATTACTGTAAAAAAAAATTAAATAAAAGTTAAATAATTTAAAATTAACAATTTTGTACAACCGACTTCAATATGAGTTATTAAGAATAACTCAAAAACTATTGGTCTGACTACGATCAAATTCATATGGGAACACACGAATAGTGCCAGCTTTCAAATAAAAAGAATCATTCAAATCAGTTTACCCAATAAAAAGTTATGTGGTAACACACATAAAAAAAAACATTCAGTTGAATTGAGTACCGTCTCCTTTTTGGAAGTCTGCAGAAAATGAAATCAACTGTTCAACATAGGCCTCCCCGATAAAATGCTTTATAGACTATAGATGACATTCGCCATAGATGCCACGCTTGGTAAGCGGGCTGGTAACCACAGTTTGTTTTATTATTATTGTGTTATTATCAGAATGATACTGCTGTCCATCTCCTGTTGCACTTACCCTCTGTAGCCTATTCCGAGTTACGACACCCACGGGATGATATGGGATAGAGGGTATTCTTGCACTGCCACTGCACGGCGGAACCTATATCAACTAGTTCATGTAGCACGTAGGTAATGATTTATATAAGGGGTAAAGATTTTCATGATTAGCTTAATAAACTAAGTTTTTTTTTTATATAGAATAAGGGTGACAAATGTGCACACAGTTCACCTGATGGTAAGTGGATGCCGTGGCCCATAGACATCTACATTTATCCTCGATTAAGAATCAAAATGCAAATGCGCCGCCACCGCTGAGGACTAAGCTGGAATGCCTCGTGTCCAGTAAGAACGGTCTCCGATTCTTTACACTCACCATACGAAACACAGCATTGAGCTGCTATTTTACGCTGGTATTCTGTGAGAGCGTGGTCCTTCCCCGGTCGAGCCGACCCATGTGTGCTGCAACCACACTATAGCTACAGTATGGTTCTACCAAGTAATAACATTAACAACAAGTTTTCTTGTCTCTTTTCAATCACCTTTGTTATAATTAAATTATGTAAAATTATATTGATTCATAGTTAGTAATTCTATATTAAAAAAATTGTAAATTACATTGATAACTAAAGTTATCAAAATTAAAATATACACACAGTACAGGTGTCAAAGGCAACTTCAAAATGTGTCACATGATAAAGCTGACGCAAAATTAAGTAAGTATTTTTGTCATGAGCTGTATAAATAGAGCTTGGTAGCGATCACCTCATTCAGGGGTTATTATCATCCATAAATTCCTCAATATTATAATAACCCTTTTTATACAAACTTAGTTTAATAAAGTTTTTGAACTTTGACCAGGTCAAATTTTGTATATTTTCTGGGATTTTGTTGTAAAAGCGTATACATCGCTCCAAGAATGAATTACTGACTCGGTGGAGTCTGTTCCTAGTATTTACAGAATGAATATCCCTTATTTTGGTAAAATTACTTTTATTTTTGTGTACTGTATTGAGATGCCAAAGTTAATATATTAATTTTCTTAATTTTTTGTCGCAACGACCCTTTACGCTTTAAATTATAAATTGCTCTTAAGGCCCTTCTGTAAAACAAATATAATTTCAGTGTCAGCCGCGTGTCCCCATAGCAAAATACTATACGACATTATGCTATGGATATAGCTAAAGTAAACTAGTCTAGCTGTTTCAACACTAGTAAGATTTCTAATCTTTTTACAGCATATGCTGCAGAACTAAGTCTGCTTGCTAATTTTGATATATGGGGCCTTCATTGAAGCTCGATATTGGATATGACAATATGATTTATAATTGCAGTTTCTGTAATTAAAGTTACAATAAAAGAGAAAGAATAAAAAAAAACTATTTTAAAAACTAAAAACTAATTTATACGTGAGCGCTGTGTGCGTGTGTGTGTGTGTGTGTGCGTGTATGTGTACCAGGGATTCTGTTTGGGAGTAGTTTAAGCCCAAAAGCCATTCCGTTACTCTTGTTTTTAAAGAATATTTATTCATACAATATATTGGAATAGCCTTATTTATCCTGTTGTAAAGAAAATCACAAAGATAACATTTAATTTACGAGAAAAATTTGTATTACTATTTGTATTACTTAACACAAATTTACGAGAAAAATTTGTATTACATTTTTGACTTTTACAAACTATCCTACCCCTTCCCGAGATTGGAGAAGATTCTGTAACATAAATATTTTTTTGCACTCCGTTTATAAATATGTTCAACGTATTTAATTGACGTTAATTTTTTTCTTTTTTTGTTTTATTGTATTCCTTAATTTTTTTAAGAAAATCTTGTTTCCTACTTATAGACATGTGATGACATGAACTGATTTTTGTCCGACCTGGAATTGCATTCCGGGACCGCATAATCAGCAGACACGCTTGCGACCGTTATTACATAGTTAGATCTACGAGGAATTTTTTTTTTTTTAATTTCTTTGGATTACCAACATAAGAAACAGCAATAAAAATGTTTAATAATTGGTTAATAAATTTTACATGATCAATAGGCAATCGTTGGCGTTGTGTTACAAAAAGTTAAACAGATTTAATAAAATTATTTTAACTAAAAAATAAAAAGAAAATAAATAAAAACTGATTTGTACAACCGCAGTTTAACGTTTAAATTCAGAAAATATGTAATATATTTCCAACACAGTGTGTCCCGACATTTACGAAGTTACTTGTTCAAAGTTTTAAATATTAACGATGAAGTTATTATTTATTGCTTCAGAGCTGCCGATGAATTGAACATTCTGTTTAATTACTTCATTATGCCAACAAACTTGTAAGGCTTAAGTTGAAGAATTCTAAATAGCTATAACATTACGTCGGTTTTACTTTTTATTAAAGTTACTTTTAATAAAAATAAATAACCGAATTTCCATCCATCTATCCTTCCATTACAGCATATTACTGCTGCACTGCTGAACATAGGCCTCCCCCATAGATTACCTCTTAGGGGGGTTATTGGCCATAGTTGTAATGTTACTGTTGATTGAATAATTTCACCTCTCAGCGGTTCATGTGTTCTGTACATCCATCCATCACAGTCACAGTCTATAAAGTCAACTGCTGAACATAGGCCTCCCCCATAGATTGCCTCTTAGTGGGGTTATTTGCCATAGTTGTAACATTACTGTTGATTTATTAATTTCACCTCTCAGTGCGTCATGTGCTCCTGGCAGATTATCTTCTGTACATCCCATCCATCACAGCCTATAAAGTCCACTGCTGAACATAGGCCTCCCCCATATATTGCTTCTTAGTGGGGTTATTTGCCATAGTTGTAACGTTACTGTTGATTTATTAATTTCACCTCTGAGTGCGTCATGTACTCCTGGTAGATTACTTCTGTACATCCATCCATCACAGCCTATAAAGTCCACTGCTGAACATAGGCCTCCTCCATATATTGCTTCTTAGTGGGGTTATTTGCCATAGTTGTAACGTTACTGTTGATTTATTAATTTCACCTCTCAGTGCGTCATGTACTCCTGGTAGATTATCTTCTGTACATCCATCCATCACAGCCTATAAAGTCCACTATTGAACATGGGTCTCCCCCATAGATTGGCTCTTAGGGGTTTATTTGCCATAATTGTAACGTTACTGTTGATTTATTAATTTCACCTCTCAGTGGGTCATGTGCTCCTGGTAGATTATCTTCTGTACATCCATCCATCACAGCCCATAAAAGTTCATTGCTGAACATAGGCCTCTCTCTCCCATAGATTGCCATAGCTTACGCCGCTTGGCGAGCGGGTTGTCTACCGCAGTTTATTATTATTATTATGAGTGGTATCTATATAGTTTTCACATCTGATTGGGCTGTATAAATATATAATTGTAAATGAAAATGATTATTATTATTATTATTGAGTTTTTGAGAATTTTATTATTTTTAAGTTGTTGTCATCAGGTAGATGCTGCTGCCCATCTCCTGTTTAAGTTTCCCTCTGTCGCCTCTTACGACACCCACGGGACGATATAGGGTCGTCGATATTCTTATTCCACCTCTACACGGTCAAAAAAAATATCCATATGGAGGCGACTTTAGAGAATCCACTAACCAATTTCATACCCTGGATGTCGTAAAAGGCGACTATAAATAATGTCAGAATACCTGCATAAAATAGCAGCTTAATGCTGCTGTTTCGTTTGGTAAGTGTACAGAACCGGAGACCCTTTTTACTCTTTTCCAGCATTGTATCTTAGTATTCAGGGGAGATAACGCATCTGCATTTTGATACTTAATCGACAGTTACTAAAATATGACGAAGTAAATAATGCTATATCTAAATTAGTAAATTGGTTCGATGTTAATAATTTGCATTTAAATGGCACTAAAACAAAATGTATGAAATTCGTGACTCCAAATATCAAACAATTAAATACTAATGTAATTTTAAATGGGGAGAAACTGAGTCTTGTAGATACCACCATTTTTCTTGGAATCACACTAGACGCGAAGCTTCAATGGAGCCCCCATATATCAAAACTAGCAAGCAGACTTAGTTCTGCAGCATATGCTGTAAAAAAGATTAGAAGTCTAACCAGTGTTGAAACAGCTAGACTAGTTTACTTCAGCTACTTCCATAGCATAATGTCGTATGGTATTTTGCTATGGGGACACGCAGCTGACACTGAAATTATATTTGTTTTGCAGAAGAGGGCCATAAGAGCAATTTATGATTTAAAGCCTAAAGAGTCGCTGCGACAAAAATTTAAGGAAATTAATATATTAACTTTGGCCTCTCAATACATTTATGAAAATGTAATGTACGTACACAAAAATAAAAGTAGTTTTATAAAAACAAGTGATATTCATTCTGTAAATACTAGGAACAGACACAAGCTAGTAGTACCAGTTAGTCGACTCCATCGAGTCAGTAATTCATTCTTGGGGCGATGTATACGCTTTTACAACAAAATTCCAGAAAATATACAGTTTGGCCTGTTCAAAGTTCAAAAACTTTATTAAACTAAGTTTGTATAAAAAGGGTTATTATAATATTAAGGAATTTATTGATGATAATAACCCCTGGAAATGAGGTGATCGCTACCAAGCTATTTCTAATTTGTTGTGTTGTTAATTTGTGTAACATCATGATTGTAAGCTGTTATTTAAAAAAAAGTCCCGCTGGGTTTCTTGCTGGTTCTTCCCAGGACAGAGTTTTTTTCCGAACCAGTGGTAATCAAACAAAAGAGTGACTTTCAATAAGTATTATTTAAAATCTATATTGAATAAAAAAGTTTCTGTTTCTGTTTCAATCAAGGAGCAATGTTGATGCACAGCAACCACTTATCATCAGGTGGACTGCGTGCTCGTTTGTTACTCGTATTCTATAAATCCATAAAATACATTATTTAATATTGTGTATTTGTTAAATATTACATCTACAAATAATTAAATAGAAAAATATCTGAAATCGAAATACTCTACACATATTTTTAGCGCCTACGTATTTTATATGAGCAACATCTGTTAGACCGAGATTAAGCGAACCAATTGTTTTTAGGCGATTAATTTTTTCTTATCGCTATTAAGTAAACGTGACTCGAAATCGAGACTTTTCTCATAGGTAATATTATTAAATATATAAATGTAATACTCGGAAACAATTATATATCATGTTATTATTATTACTTGATAAAAAGTACGATAACAACTAAAAATCACAATTTTAGCACTAATTGATTTATTTCTAAATTCTTAAAATAGCGATTTCTCATTTTGACATACATATTGTACAAAATCTATTGATCCTGATGAATATTTGCCATAGTTGCCACGTTTGACAAGCGGTTTGGCAGCCGTAGTTTTTCTTATTATTTAGATTTGTTATCAGGATGCTAGCCTATCTCCTGTTTTAGTTTATCACTGTCGTCACCACACGGATTCTGATTTTCAAATTTGTATTTTCCAGGTCTACATCAGCGAGATATCAGTGCCAGATATCCGGGGCTGCCTTAGCGCCGTGCTCAAGATTGTGGGTCATCTCGGAGTGCTGTTCAGTTTCACCATCGGCGCCTACCTCGACTGGCAGCAGCTCGCGCTCTGCATATCGGCCGCTCCCTTACTTCTGTTCTGCACCGTACTCTACATACCAGAAACACCGAGCTATCTCGTGTTGACCGGTAGAGACGAGGAAGCGTACAAGAGTCTCCTCTGGTTACGGGGTCCCGACTCTGACGTAGCTCAGGAGCTAGCCACGATAAGAACTAACGTTTTGGCGAGTAAGAACTTTAGTCAAAGGCAAAGCCAGATGTCGAGTAGTCAGCTAATCAACTCACTAGATGTGCGAACAATGAATCGGCTCCTCGGACCGATATTAGTGACATGCGGTTTGATGACCTTCCAACGATTTTCTGGCGCTCACGCGTTTTCCTTCTACGCTGTTCCGATATTCAGGAAAACTTTCGGCGGCATGAACCCTCATGGTGCGGCTATAGCTGTATCTTTCGTACAACTCTTGGCATCTTGTTTATCGGGACTTTTGATTGACACTGTAGGGAGGCTGCCATTGTTAATTGTCAGCTCTGTGCTCATGTCTATGGCCCTTGCTGGCTTTGGGAGTTACGCATATTACGAAGAGGTGCACAGAAATCAGCGCATCCAGAACGTGATGTTCCACCAAACCGTTGGGCAGAACGACTGGATACCTTTGCTCTGTGTGCTGGTATTCACGATCGCGTTCTCGTTAGGTATGAGTCCAATATCCTGGCTGCTGATCGGGGAACTGTTCCCTCTGGAATATAGAGCGTTCGGGAGCGCGATGGCCACAGCTTTCAGCTACCTCTGCGCGTTCGTTGGTGTTAAAACCTTCGTGGACTTCCAGCAGGCGCTGGGCCTTCACGGGGCCTTCTGGTTGTACGCGTCTATAAGTGTGGGGGGCCTCTGTTTTGTTGTTTGCTGCGTACCGGAGACCAAGGGTAAGGATCTGGACGAAATGGACCCGAATTACGTACAAAGTCTGTCACCTAAACGGTAAATATGTAATGGTGAAGTTGTTTAATTTACTTGGAAACATCTATGCGTTTTTATTAAAAGAGAATCTATTATATCATGTATATGGTAGACTAGCGACCCGCTCTAACATCGCCTGGGTAGGATAGGATATAATTAGATTTAAGATAATTAAAGATCATTTATTCTATCCTATTTTTAAATGTCCAAGTTTTTCTTTTAATATATAGCCTATATCACTCCTGGTATGGATGGCATTGCTAATCTATCTGTATGTATAGATTGTCTTTTGTTTTGTTATTATTGAACATTGTACAATAAACTAAAGTGGAAAAATTAAAAATATAATAATAATTATACCTGAGGTTTGTCCCTATATAAATTCGAAAAAAACTCCACCCCTAAATGGGCAAAAAATAACCTGTTTGAAGTTCTTCAAAGTCAACGTTTACTTTTTGTAAAAGATTAATTATTTCATTTTACCACGTAATATCAACATTCCACGACTTTATTGCCACCAGGGCGGCGCCACTTAAAATGAGATATAATATTTTTGCGGATTTCATGTAAAGGTTAATGTTTCTTTCTGTACTATTAGTTATATTTTACATTAATTAGATTAAAAATAAATGAACCAAACCACAGATATTCATAAAAGTTGAAAAATTTAAAAAAAGAGTTAAATATGTGCAAAAAATTAAAGAGCAAACCTCTCAGGCATTGTTTTGTGGAATAATGTCGATGGCAGCAAAGTAAGAACGGACATCTACAAAATGGCAATTTTACAGGAGAGCAGATTTAGTAAAAAATTGTGATCATTTTGAGAGTTATGGACCGATTAACATGAAATTTTCTATGAAGCATTAAAATAGCTTTCTTTATGAATTATGTAATAGTTTTTATCGCTATGTCGTTGTTTTACTAAAATAATTTAGATGTCTTTTTTACTCTAAAAACTTTGACGCAGAAGAAGAACATCTGCCTGATATCCGTTTATACGTTGTGATAATAAAGCGTCCATTTCATTTAAAATATGTAATAAACTAAGATAATAATCTCCATTAATACTTTTAAGGATATTTAAAGAAAACCTATCAACATGCAAACAGTATTCCCCTTTTTTGACGAAATTTTGCAGATGTCTTTATTTACTTTTCATTTAACATTTTATACATTATTAATTAATGAATCACCCACCAGGCGGACAAATTCAAATTTCCGTTTCTACTGCGATGTTTTTTTTTAAATCGAAGGTAGATGTCTTCATTTACGTGCCAGATTTTCTTCATTATTTAGAAATTTGAAATAATTTTAGTACAGACTTGTATACTTGCATTTTCATAAAAATGTAGATGTCCGTTTATACTTTGCTGCCATCGATATAATACTCTAGAAACTGATATTTTTTTATTTAAAATAACATTGTGCGACAAAAAACTTTACCTCAGTGTCAACTAGTGACATCTGGTGATCGGAATATTATTAGCCCTCATTGACGCAAAATATGTTTCCAAGTAAGTTAGAAATGACCCATATCTATCTAGTCCACCGCAAATGGCTGTGCTTATTAAATTTTTTAAAATTAAAAAAGATAACCACTTAATTTTATCGTGGTCCCTTTTGATCTCTAGGTTTTAGTCGATTTAAAACTTGTATATTTGCATATCCCTACTCCATATCTCGAATTATTTTAACCATTCCTTAATTAGTTATAATGTAAAACTTTCGGATAATTGCGGTCCATTCAATACCTCTATGTAGAACCTGCTTAGATATAGCCTATTTTAATTAATAGGAATTATATGGATTTAAATATTAATATCGTTAAAATATTTTAGAATTAAATAGATTCACTGTATGCCGGCACTATGGCAAACAGTTTCTTCTCGAAAACAAGAAATTGCAATACCTATTTACATATTTTTACTTCAATGCATCTCCAACATTTTTATTGTAATTTCTTCAAAGAACCGAAACAAATAACATTATGGTCACATGAGCTTTATACATTTGTGACAATAAACTAAGACAATAATATTTGTTAAAATTGTATTATATTAAATACTACATGAAGTTAGAAAAGATTAGTTGCTAAATGCCATAATCGTTGACTTTATTGGCCATAATGCTCATTTTTAACTAAGAAAAAAGTTAAGGGTTGAATATCACACAATAATGGATATATCGTACATTTTCTTTACATGCATTAGAGATAAACAGTTAAAGAAACATGTTATAAATCTTATAAATTAAAAGTGCTAGTATCAATAATTCAAATATAAGTAATACTTAATATTTTTTTTAAACGCTATCCCTAAACTTTTTATAGGCAAGCACCTCCAATCTGTCCTCGTTGTAAAGGGAATCTAAATAAATTGATGATTTTTTTTAAAATTGTATTTATGCATGTTAAAATTAAGATTTGCTTTCCCATGTGCCTATAATTGGTCTTATGTTTATACTTCAATAGTCAGCCAAAGTTCTAAATGTTAATAAATAATTAAGTAGTATTTTTTTATTTGAAACCTCAAATCAATAAAGAAAGAAACACGGAGAGCTGCGTACATTGCATGTGAAAAACCCAATCTAAACCATGTACAAGAACACGTACTCACGTACAACATATGCATCTAAGATCATTTTTGCAACCAACTAGGTACCTACAAGATTTTTGGGTGCTTAATAGTGCGTCCAGTAGTGAACTTTTACGAGCGAAGAAATAATTGTGTGTGTGAGTGCGTGTCAGAAATTGACCATGCTTATGACGTCACTTGTAATTGTAATGTACACAGTGTTCGTCTATCTTCATTGTTGGTCTGAGTTTAGGACATAAACATACAAGAATCAATTATTATGTGTAATTAATTAAGTAGGTACCTAGATAGATTTGTATTTTATTAGAAAATTGAAGGTAAGTGTGGTGTATTTGAATCTTGGAGAATTATAGATAATATTATAGGTGTAGGTAATAAAAGGGGAGCAATTTTTATTCCCTTTCACATAATACTTATGACGAAGATTGTGTTTAGCGTTGTAATGTTTTGCGATATTTGATCTTATTAGTAAAATAGCTTTAAATTGCAAAATGAACTACTTAAATATGCTAAGTAGATACGTGTATTCTTGTAGAATTCGTTAATAAATTTTTAAAAAGGTAAAACATTAATACTTAACAAAATATGAGTTTTCAAACCTATTAAAGCTAAATAAGCGCCATCTAGCGAGGCTCATTGAAACTACTTAGAACTTGTTATTTTTTGAGATAGGTATGACACAAAAGCAAAAGGTGTAACAGGATCAGGATGTCACTATGTGACTGACATAACAAAATTATAACTACAAAACAAAAACAAAATCAAATAAATTTCTTTGAAATCTTACAAAATGAATTAAACCTATAATATATCGATTTTTTTTGCTAACAGCCTAAAAGGAAAAGGAACCATCCTTACAATACTAATTTCACGAAATGTTTAAATTGTATAGGTACATCATGGGCACATCGTCTAATTTCAAGTTGCATGCGTCTCCCTTGTTTTTTTTTTCTTTGGTAGATTTTGTGAAACTTACCGTATTTATATATACTATAATAGTATCCTTTATTCTAAATCTGTGCGCTCTTTCTTGGTTGGTTTAGATTTTAGCATTTTTACTTTATTACAAAATTTGACAAGTAATAAAATCTACTTACCAATAATAAAAGGTTGTATTTTTGTTAGATATTGTGCGTGCTCTTGTAAATTAGACGATTCTCTATTATAACCCACAAGCTTTGCAGAGCTGATGGAGTTGGTCATGAGCTGCTTCATTTGACGTGGCCATTATCAATATCATTTCCTTATAAGTAGTTTATTGTGTGCTTATAGCATATACATACATTTGTTGAGATACAGGAGTGCATGTAAATAGATGCATGAATTATTTTTATTCACGTAGAGATCTAATATGAACATATTATGTTCTGCGGTTTCACATTGCACTCGTATTTGCAATTGTAAATAGTAGAACTGTGTAATTGGCGTATAAAATGTGTATGCATTAAATTCGTATCTTAAAACGATTACCTACATATTTCTTTTGATATTCTAACTTCATTTTAAAACATTTATTAAAACTTATTTCTTAAAAGTCGAAGCTACTTTTGTTCCTTTATACAAAAACTGTTTTCGTACTAATTATAATTCCATTCCAAATTTAAACGTAAAAATATGAATGGAAACCGTTATTTTTTAAACCGGTGAACGATGTAATGGGAACCGGGAAAGGATCCTGCTGCCGCAGAATCTTTACCAGCGTCAATTAGCAGCATATTGCTGCTGTAATTCGTATGGCGAGTGTAGAGAACTGGACACCACACCGACTTCAAAAAGGGGGATGTTCTCAATTAGAGTGTATGTTTTTTTCGTATGTGTTACGCGATATCTCCGCAGATTGTGAACCAATTTTAGTTTTTGTTAAATGTTATAATTATTACGGTATACATCCTCATGGGTGACAAAGTGTATTTATACAAAGAATAGAAAATGACGTTCATAGGCTACACCATCCATTTATAATCGGATGGACTGTGCACTCGTTGTCACCCTCACTTGTGCAGAAAAATATTTATGTAGTTTTTCAAGGATTTGTAATCGTTTTAAGGCTACGCTGCGATAGTCTAATTTAGATGGCCAGACGTTGCCTTTATTAGCTTATGCCTGCCAGTAAAAGCATGTTATTGTAATCTAAAAGAATATTCATTAATTAAAAATGTCACGCGAGTTGTAATCCAGCAGTGTAACCCATGGAATGGGACAGAACAGTAGATATTCGAGTGTTTAGGTGAAGCCATACAAAAGCATAGGAATTTCAATGGAAGAATATAAACATGTCCTATTAGAAACTTATCGTTGCTATTATTTAAGTCGTACGTACACCAAGCGTCTATTACTGTCTATTTTTGTCGTCGATTCCGCTCGCGACTCCATTCAATGGTTCACAGTTCCTAGCTACACACTTACCTATGCGAACTTGGAAAGCCCGTATGAATACAGGAATTTTTACTCTGTTTTTTACTCCTTTATCTCGGCCAAGAGTATTATATCTCGATTAAACTTTCACCATTACATACATTGCGGGATTCTTACATCAGCATGGCTGGCCAAATAAGTTTTCCATATTTAATGCAGATTATGCAAAACACCTGTTAGGTATTTATTGATATAACACATTTCTTATTTACGCAACAAAATTTATTGCAAACATGAGATTTTTTAACAATACAAACTTGCATCTCCATATCTTATGTCTGTAATATGTACCAATTTGAGTCCATTAACTACCATTGTAGCATATGGATCTGCGATAGGAAAAACTAAAGCCAGCTAAACTATTTAGCTATTGAAAAATTAAGCTTATGAATTAGCCCATGATAGATAGATAATGTAAGTTAGCAGTCAATTTATGGTTGGGCCTTTAATAAAATACAAGAGCGCTGTAGGATAACTGTGATGTCTTACGTTCGAATTCCATCATCAGGTACGAGGGCCACCAGTCGATTGACTTTGTCATTTGGATAATCACAAGTCACAAGAAGTTACAAACTAAACTAATCGCTCCACTACTGTCCCTTTGTGCTCAGGACTCGATCCGCTATCTACATACTCTAAGTTTTTATTTTTATTTTAACTCTAAGAGTATGTTTTAATAATATTGTAGCATGTCGAATTTAAATTATACCATATATTAAATAAATTGAAGATCAGCGTAAAATAGCAGCTTAATGCTGCTGTGTTTCGTATGATGGGTGTAGAGAACCGGAGATCCTTTTTACTAGAAACGAGGCATTCTATCTTAGTCCTCAGGGGCAGGCGTGGCAACGCATCTGCATTTTAATTCTCACAGGCCACAGCATCCACTTACCGTCAGGTGGACTGTGTGCTCGTTTGTCACTCAATTCTATATAAAAAAGTTATATTTAACAATTTACTAATCGCTTGGTGTGTGAGTAAGTTAATAATAACAGCCCTAGATTTGGGTTTTTCGTTAAATGGGTCCATAAATGTTTCATATTGACTCACTTTAAAAATGTAGAAGGAACTATATCTAATTTAAAGATATAAATTCAATAAATCAATCATTATAATAAATGCGAGTATAGTGTTTGTTGTCACAGAACCTGAAAACTATTATGTTCTGTGGTATTTCTTAACCTAAAAAGTCCACTGTCACGAAATATAAAAAAATCCGTGTGACAATGTGCGTATCGAATATAAAATAGACAAATAATAGGTTGTGAAATTATACATTTTCTAGATTTTTATATAAATTAATTAAATGTATAAAAAATAGACAGCTTTATTATAAATTCACTTGATCTGCTTGCTGACTTAGGAAATACAATATGTAAAAAATATTCTGTCCGGTCCGTGAGGGTGCTTTTGGATATCAAAATGACCAGATTATTATTCTATTCATGTGATCCTTCTCAGAGAATATGAACTATAACTTGGCAAAAAAAAAATTGACAATAGGTACATACAGCGCGGGTGGCCGTCGCGTTGGCTAACAATATCTAGGGGCATATAATTATTACGTAAAAAGTTATATTAGTACCATCATTATCATGTTTATTTTATTACATTTTATATTCTCATAAAATACATCATCATACGTAATACGTAATCTTTATTTTATCGATTATTTATAATTAATCAGTAAAATTGTGATTTGCACAATTTTATTGCAAACGCCAGAAACTGTTATCACTGAATGCCGTGTACGTCTTTGCCGCTCGTGTTTTGTACTAGACTTCGTTTCGACTGGGTAATAATTGTGTCTAGATACGTTAGTACTATTATTTATTCTGTGGTCTAGAGGTCACAACGTTGACCCCAGTCTTCGTTAAATTAAGGCATGTAACATCTCACTTTGGTAATAAGCAACATTAGCATTATATCCTGAAAAAGGTTTTACTTTTTAATCAAATTTAAAAATATCAATTGAGTAGCGACAGAAATTAACTTCAAAATTTAAAAAAGCTAAATACTGCAATATTTATCAATGATCTACACTTTTTCAGACACTTATTATCCACAGTAAATACATTTATTAATGTAGTTTACACATATAAATGTGTTTATTTAACAGCACACTTTACTGCCACCGCACGCGCTCATTGGTCAAATCATATAGCGCGCGCTTCTCCGGCTTCCTGTTACATACTTCCGTCCCTTTTCACGAAATTAATCTCACAGATTACTGGAAAGCGAAAGGAAAGACGTTATACATCAAAAATGTAACCACTCCAGAATTATGATTTCTTATATTTACGCGAACACTACACATTGAATAAAACTAATTTTTACGGATTTTATCGCGTTTAATTAACTTATTTTATATTCCCGACGTTTCGGTTGCTTTCCAGCAAACATGGTCCCCCGTGACCATAAAGTAAGTTAATTAAACGCGATAAAATCCGTAAAAAAGTAGTTATATTCACTCCAGAAATGTCGTCGAATCGGACAAAGAATATAAAATCATTACCAGATTTTAAGATATGCTGAATGAGGCATCTACGACTTTTTCTGCCACCGGGGTGGTGCCATTTAAAAATGAGGTATGAATATTTTACAGACTTAGTAGCACGGAAGTTAATTGTTCGAAAAATGTAAGGGTAGGCTGTAACTATTAGTTATATTTTATATTAATTAGATAAAAAAACCAAAGCACAGATATTCCTAAAAGCAGAAAAATAATTAGAAACTGATAAACTTTTATTTAAAACTAACTTTTCAATTAAATGACATTGTGTAACAAAAAACTTCACTTCAGTGTCAACTAGCGACATCTGGTGAGCGGAAGATTGTCGTAAGCAACTTGGATTTAAAATAACAATAACATTTTTTATATTCCATATTAATAAGTTCTAGATTTGATGATGTCATTGCGATTACAATAAATTACATTACCTATGGGCCTACTTCGGATCTGACAGGATGTTTTTTAGATATTGTATACTTATTAAATAGATTTTAGTAGATATAGGTAAGTCTAAGAATATTAGGACTTGCTTATGGAGTATTTGACAATATTAGGTTAGCCTTAAACGGCAGAAGAATTATTAATCTTATGAAACAGATATCATGATATAATATTATAATATTAGTTAATTATAACTTTTTATGTGAGTTTCTTTCTACGCGTGATGATGAAAATAAGCCGCATATACATTAGTGACATCTTTTGACAAGTACTTGTAACTCTTACTCTTTTCAATAATTACTTATGTTAAATTTTGTATATTATAAAAACAGATTTATTATTTAAATAAAAAAATATTGTATTATTCCTTTGATTGTGAATTATTTTTAGAGAAATAGCTGGTTCTGTTTGAAGGTACTAATAAATACATAATTATAATAACAAAACTTAGCCTTTTAGCAATCGTATGTGTTAGCAGTGTGCCTGTCTTAGGTTTTATTCTTGTGTGTATTTTTAGATGCAGAGTCGTTAGATAAGTCAATATAATGATAAGTTAAATACTTATTGTAATTTTATTTTAGATTACCACGTGTTGTGAACCTATATCTATTGTTGTAAATCGAAAGTAAATGCTCTAGCTAATATTCACGGATAATTGTGGAGAAAAAGAAGTAAAATTTACATAATTATTTATATCCATAATTTCAATACGACGATTAAACTGGATAACACATTATTATATGTTTTTACGACAGCGTCATCTTTTATATTTAAAACGTACTAATAATTTGTACTATTCATCAACAGATGGCGCTGTTCAGTAATTTTTAACTAATCTAGATACGTTCATGTAATCAGTATCATAGTAAGGCCCGTCACCGCCACATATATACGGAATTCCATTTCGGGACGAGATTCCGTTTCGGAATTCCGAACGGATCGGCCACACATTTGGACTCCTAAACTACCGTACGTGTGTGACGGGTACTTGATTTTATAATATGGACTTGTTGCGCTCCGAATCGGAAATCGGAATTCCGAAATGGAATGCCTAAACGGAATTCCGTATGTATGTGGCAGGCCTTAGATGTAAAATGGACTATTGTCTTATTTGATAATCGGTCTGATATTAAATCTTTTATCATATAGTAGATAAAAAAATAGAATGGCTTTAACTAGCTTAGTATTTCCTTAAAAGACTTTAGATTGTACAAAATATAATGAGCTGAATAATTTTTATCATAGGTGGAAAATACTTCCCTCTATTATTCTTGCAACGAAATTTTCATTATAATTCGTTATTTATTCAAAATAGATTTATATCAATAAGAATGAGTGACAATAATTGTAATGACAATAATGTATGGAATAATTAAATTTTATTTAACACGTTAAAATTAAATATCTAAATTATTCGATCGGAACAACTTGAATTCTTTATGAATCTATGTAATGCTTACTGCCTAAATAAAAACTGAGTAAATTATATCTTGTTTGTATTATTTTCACCGTTATAACCCATAAAAATTCCATTGCTAAACATAAACCTGCCCTAAAGATTGCCTCCGGGAATATTTGCCGTGGCCCGTGGTTGTCACTTTTAGCAGGCAGGTTGGCAACTATTCTACTAATATATGTAGCTGCAGCACGACTCTACTACGTACAAATATTATAGTAAAGAAGATGTTAATAGCATTGATAGTATATATTTTTCTATTGAAATAATTTGGTTCGATTCCCGCCGGTACTAATGAAATTGTTCATTGAATTTTAATTTCTTGAAGGAGAACAAAGTGAGGTAAAAAACTTTTTCAAACATGTGCAGTCCGCCAACACTCTCAGAAATGAGAGAAGACCTGTGCCCTTATGCTGTATCTTTACTTTACTAATGCTAACAATTTTATTTCACAGGCTTAGCGCTCGCTGTATGGTTTGTAAGCCTAAAGATTCTTACAGTCAGTTGTACGTACATTTACGAACTTTGTAAACTAGTACGCACCAGCCCGCAATATTTAAATAAAATGACTTATCTTCCTAGACGCTACGTTTCTCGCCGGGCCAATAACTTATGTCTGTTAACCACACACCTTGATCTATTCAAAAAAGGTCCATTCCATATGGCAGTCAATTTGTCTGTTTGGCAACCACTTGCCAGGGAAGTAAATTTGACAATAATTTAAAACAACTCCTTCTTGATAAGGCTTACTATTCAATAAATGAATATTTGGTGCTGTTATAATATGTAAAACTAGCTGTTACACGCGGTTTCGCCCGGATGGCCACTGGGAAATGAACTATCCATTGCTTTTTGAATTGAAAGAAAACTGAGTTTTATAGATTTGTCAGAGATGAAGCCATTAAAAGGAAACTGAGCAAAATTGATTCGTCAGCCTATTTAAATGTTTTGAAACGCAGCGTATAGGAAAGCATGAAAATAGCCTGTTTATTCCAAATGGAAATGGGATATTTTTTTAATTAATGGAAACTGAGCATAATTATCTCTCAGGGATGCAGAGTTTTGAAAAGAAACTAAGCTAAATTGATTCGTCAGAGATGCAGTTTTCTGAATTGAAAGGAAACTGAGCCAAATAACAGATCCGTCAGAGATGCAGCCTTTTGAGTTGAAAGGAAACTGAGCTTAATAGGGCCGTCAGAGGTGCAGCATTTGGAATTGAAAAGAAACTGAGCTAAATAGGAAATTTTGAATTGAAAGGGAAGATCTGTGGCAATTCTGATTAATAGATTGTGGGAATTTTGAAAAAAAAAAACTAACTGAACACTATTTTAAGACGCTACTGTACACAATGTTATATGTTTTTCCATTCGGGGAAAGAATGTGGAGATTCTGGGAATTTGACACACGCGAACATGCTACATACAGCTGACCATGAGAGAAGCACGGTTTTGTCTAAGTTGACCCCCGCTACCTGTAACGTTTGCCCTTGCGCTTTATTAATTGTCATTGCAAAACTGAACTTAATAGGGAACTGCAACCTTTTGAATTGAAAAGGAAGATCTGTGGGAATTATAAGGATCCGTGGTATAATAACATTTTCACCTTTTCCTACGCCTGTCAAAATTGTAGCACCGATTATGTTCCGTCCAAGATGTGTCACACGCAGTCTTGTCCCGTTCCATAACCGAGGAGCATCTAAATTTTGCATTAGCATGACGGGGACGCCTAATTTAAATTGAAGCTTATGTGTGTAACCTGACAATTCTAGAGAATTTAGAAACTCTACGGGATATAAAGTGCTCTGTTCTGTGTCCATAACTGTGTCTACTGACAAATACTCTGTTATTTCTCCTGCTACTTCTGACTTCTTCTACTTGAATTTATTTTGGTAACGCTCTCATTTTTTGGTGCAAGAATCGCCCTTTCACATAACCATTTGTCTTCATGCATGTTGTTCGTTAAATCTGAATAAACGCTCGCAATTAATTCGGAATGACTCTGTACTAAATTACAAAAATCTCTCGTCAATTTAACGCAGCCCTCAGCATCCGTTTCCAACCGCCCATCGCCAATTTTTAATAGTGTGTCAGCATTGTTTCCAGCATTGATATCATTATACAAATGCACTCTCATATTCGTAGTTAAACTGAATTTTGTCACCTTGTTCCATAAAATAGACGACTTGAGGCATGCTTTAATTTCATCTGCAGGTGTGCCCTTTTGAATGACAGGTAAAGTTTGGTGAAAGTCACCAGCTAGTAAAATCACCATTCCTCCCATTACATCGGTATTGCTGCGCAAATCCTGGAGCGTTCGATTTAGTGCTTCTACAGCTTTTTTATGCGACATTGTACTTTCGTCCCACACTAAAAGTTTGCATTGTCGTAGCATTATACCTCGTGCACTATTTTTGCTAAGGCTGCAGATCGACGATTCTTCCAGGGCTAGATTTTGAGGGAGTTTTAAAACAGAATGTGCAGTGCGGCCGCCGCTTAGCAGCGTGGCGGCTATACCGGAGGAAGCTACGGCCACAGCAATGTTTTTATCTTTCCGTACTTGCGCTAATAATAAATTTAACAAAAACGTCTTCCCAGTTCCTCCAGGGGCATCTAAAAAGAAAAATGCACCATTTCCAGATTCAATTTGTCCTAATACTTTGTCAAAAACTCGTTTTTGTTCGGGAAGCAAGCGGGGTACAAATTTGCTGCTGCAAAGCTGGTATATCGTAGTTTGTTTCACGTATAATTTCATCACTTAGTTCATTTTCGGTTGTTCGCTGAGGGCTTATCATTCCAAAGTCGCTTAATTTTTTGCCTACCATTGCCATTACTTTATCTTCAATTTTTCCAAGTGCTTTATTATAAATGTGTTCATTGTTAAGATCTCTTTATAGGGACTCTAGTGCCTGTGTCAGGATCAACGGGGTCTACTCGGACTGGTTTGGCATTCATAAAGGTGTCAGACAGGGATGTGTGGCTTCCCCGTGGCTGTTTAACTTATTTATGGACAGTTGTTTGCAAACTTTGAAAGTTGAAGAATGTGGGTTGAGAATGGGTGAGTCAACCGTCAAATGCCTTTTGTACGCCGATGATCAAGTCATATTTGCATCGTCGGCGGCCGAGTTGCAAATGATGGTTACTTTAATGAATTGGTCATTGAAAGAAAGGGGTATGAAAGTGAACGCAAGTAAGACGAAAGTGATGGTTTTTGAAAGAGAAGAAAGTAAAACTTTATGTGAAATAAGAATAGAAGGGGAGATGATTGAGCAAGTGGATGAGTTTGTATATTTGGGATGTTTATTTAGCAGGGATGGTAGATATGATAAGGATATAGAACGACGAGTGAACGCAGGAAATAGAGTGAATGGGGCTCTACACGCTATTATGAGGAGTCAGAATGTGTCAACTAAGGCACGTATGGCAATTCATAATGCTGTGTTAGTCCCTACTTTAATGTATGGTAGTGAAAGTTGGGTCTGGCAGAAGAAGCATGAGAGTAGAATAAATGCTGTAGAAATGCGTTCCTTAAGGAGTATGCTAGGGCTGAATCTGAATGACAGGGTGAGAAATAGTGTGATAAGAGAAAAGTGTGGTTTGCAAGATGACATTGTGACAAGGATTAAGAAAGGAATGCTTCGGTGGTTTGGTCATGTAGAAAGAATGAACGAGGAAAGAGTGACAAAGCAAATTTATGTTGCGGAAGTGAACGGCAGGGTCGAGAAGGGACGCCCTAGACGAAGGTTTATCGACCAAATCGGCGATACATTAAAAATGGGCCAGATTAGGAGTACCCTTAACCGACGAGCGTGTATGCGTAGATATATGGATGTAAAAGAGGCGAGAGAGGTGTGTCAGGATCGCGCCAAATGGAAGTCCGTAGTCTCTGCCTACCCCTCTGGGTGACAGGCGTGAGTGTTTATGTTTATGTTATATTATGTATGTCATGTTCGCGTGTGTATGCTGTAACCTTCGCAAAATATCTTCCGCCATGTACTCTTTATATTTGTCCCACAATTCATGTGCATTAGATAGCCCGCAAGATGAAATGAGAGTTGCATAAAGATCCCTAATTTTGGCTGGTGACTGGCACTGCACAGCTTCCTCCATGGTTTCATCCCAGTGATTATCGTTTTCTAAAAGATGCAGAGCTTCACATGCTTCTCTATAAGTTGCGCATTCCTGACCGTTGACAGTTTCAAGGTCTTTATATCCTGTAGGACTCCGAACATGGCGCAGCAGCAATCGTAAACAGAAACATTCAAAATTAGGGGTCGGCTTGACAAAGTTGAAAGAAGGCTGTTAGTGTAGTTTTTGGCGGTGATGGAATTCTTTCTTGGAAATTTCTTTCGGTGAAATATACACAGCAAGGTGAGTAACTGTTGGGTGCCTTTCGTGTAAAGGGAAGCCAAGGAGACGCCACGCTGCCTCGTTACTGCTGACATAACGCCCTGCTTGAAAGGTCTGCTACTTCATTAACGGGATTTGCCTCACCTTCACTCCTGAGATTAAATATTGCTTGGTCGCTTCCTTTATTTATGTACTTACAGATATACTTGATTGCGCGGATAGAGCTACATGCTTCTACATTAATGTGGGCATTAAACATTTTACATAGAATGGGCGAATACGGGATAATCCAGCTGTTATCTAAGGTTTCGATCGCTCCAGAGCGAGATTTGATTGTCACTTTCCTGCCACCATCTTTGGGACCTCTGCGTCTGTATAAAGGGTAGCCATTGTCATTGTGCACTGTTCCTTTTAATAGCTGTTTAGGGAATTTCTTTGTACATTTTCCTTCTTTCATACATGGCGATATTGAATTTCGTGCTCCACATGGACCGTGAATCATATTTCGGACGATGGTATCATACAATTCTTTATCTTGCTCAGGATCCGGAATCTCGGCGCTTATTATGTCGTCTATTTGGCTGGGCCGCAACTTCTTTTTAAGCCATATTAGAATGTGGGCATGCGGTAATCCTCTTTTTTGTCATTCAATTGAATACATGAAGCACTGCACCTCTCCAAAAATTTTCCCTTTGTTAATTACATACATTAATTTTCGTACTTTTAATCTAAATACTCTAGCAACTAAATCGTGTCTGTCAGTACTTTTTGGCCCGGCATTAGCTCCTCGGTTATTTCTTTCCATGTGGGATTGCAAGTAAAAGTAACAAAAAGATCAGGTCTTCCGTAAGTTCGTACACAGGCGAATGCATCTTGTGTGTACTCATGTAGGTAGCGGGGACTGTTAACGAATGATGAGGGCAGAATTACCATTTTACCTAAATCTCTGGGGTTTACATTGGCGTCGCTAGAAACTGCATCTTGTAAATGTATATAATTCTCAACGCGCAGCTTTTTTTGATTTAAAGATATATAACGGAGGCGTTCACTTTCTAGCTTCACATACATGTCTACCAAAAATTGATGAAATAATTGTCTACACCGGGCTAAGAGGTTAAAATCATTTTCTCGCAACATCATATGATACGCATAAAAATCCATACATGATACTTTTTTGTTCGGAGTAGGCTCCTTTGTGACCGGGTTAATGAGTGGAATTTGAAAATGATAACCCTCTTGTACTATGCAATAAATCAATGGGTATGGCAGAGCGTCATAAAACTTGTGTGTATCGGCTACCCGTTGCAACGTATCATCAAGTGCTCGCAAGACAATGTCTCGTGAAGAAAATTGATCACCACTAATTACGGCTGCTATTTCGTTTGTCAAAGGTGCATTGTAGCGCCTTTTAATGCTCTCCTCGAGGGGTCTGATCTGCGTGAATGACGACTTTATAATCCTCTTCAGGTAGGTTTTCTAAAACAGTTTTAAATGTTTTGACTAAAATGTTACGTTCATGCAAGAATCTTTGAATTTTGAACACTGTGTCTCTCTCAACTCCCTGGATAAATTGGCAGCGACGGTCTACCTCAATTTCTTCGTCACCCATAAAATATACTTGTAAAAATTTATGCTGTTCGTTTTCAGCTGGTAAAAGTGAACCTATTATATGATAAATTTGCCCTTGCATCGTAAATGTAGGCGAAAATCCCGGCATTATTATTTCCCGGTCAACTCCGAAGGACGTCATTTGAAAGCATGAGTTATATTTCCGGATCCTGTTTAAAAAGCGCCGTGACTCATTAGCATCATATAAAAAGAGAGTTTTCAAAGATTCTTCTGGTTCCCCAAGTAACGGAAGAGATACTTTGCTATTGGTACAGCACATGCCTGCGGTCTCATCTTTCCATTTTAAAGCGCTGCAAAATCGACACGCCTTGTCCATCAGTCCGATAACAACTAACCTGTGATTTTTATAATCAATCAACGGATCGTAATTGAATGCTGCGTCATTAAAAACCGACCAATTGTTTCTTTGAAAATTTTGTCGACGTTCAGCTTGGAGCTGTGCATTTGCATCTCTTCGCGCCTGTGTCTGTTCTGGTGTTTAAGATGCCCTTATAGTAGATTGACATTCAGCTTGCTCAATGAGTCTGTGTTGAGTTTCATCAGGTGTTTCCGCGGCTCTTAAGGCGGCCTGACGTTCCGCTTGTTCGAATAGCCTTTGCTGACTTTGAGCAGGTGTTTCAGTAGCTCTTAAAGTAGATTGACGCTCTGCCTGTTCAAGACACCTTTGCTAACTTTGATCAGGTGTTTCAGTAGCTCTTAAAGTAGCTTGACGCTCTGCCTGTTCAAGATGTCTTTGCTGACTTTGAGCAGGTGTTTCAGTAGCTCTTAAAGTAGCTTGACGCTCTGCCTGTTCAAGATGTCTTCGCTGACTTTGAGAAGGTGTTTCAGAAGCTCTTAAAGTAGCTTGACGCTCTGCCTGTTCAAGACGCCTTTCATGACTTTGAGAAGGTGTTTCGGAAGCTCTTAAAGCAGCCTGACGCTCTGTCTATTCAAGACGCCTTTGCTGACGTTGAGAAGGTGTCTCAGATGCTCTAAAAGCAGCCTGACGCTCTGCTTGTTCTTGCCTTCTCAGTTCGGCATCTTCTAAAGATTCTAGCGATCGAGCTAATCTTTTAGCTTGTCTTTGAGAAGATACTCTTGAAAGGCTGGACTTACGTTTACGAGGCATTTTGAAGTAACAAAAAACCTATTTATAAAAAAACGTTAAAATACCTAAAAGGAATTAAATTTCCTTTTAAATATTTTTTTTAAAAGCAAATCCAAAACATCTAAAAGGAATAAATATTCCTTTTAAATATTTTTTAAAATCAAAACAACAAAACCAATTCAAGACACAACACGAATCCGAAAACGATAGCCAAAAAAAATCGAATCAACTTAAACCAAATCACAAAACAAATCGCAGAAAACCGAAATCGAAAGCAGTAGTCAATATAAATATAACCAACGAAAAAGAAGTAAGTGTATAGGTACCGTATACACTATCTATACTATTAATATTCCTTTGAAATACTGTTAAACAACCTAAAACAACGAAAACCAATTCACGATTCTAAATAAACAAAATCCAAAATCAAAGCCAGAGTCTAAATATGTATAAAGGAAAGGAATACCAACCAAATCAACAAAACGGATCCAAGAAAATACAAATCCGAATATAAAAGCCAATATAAATCTATTCAACCTTAACCAAATCACAAAGCAAATAACAAACTACCGAAATCGAACAATTTAAGCGTATAGGTACCGTATGCACTATAAGTTGACGCGCGGCTCAACGGCGGGAGTTAAGTACATGTCAGGAAACATTTTCTTACCGCGTTTTAAAAACCTAGTAACGACTATTTTTGTGCCGGAGGCAAATAACGTATTCCGGCAGGTACGCACCTGAAAAGAAAGGTTGAGCCTCCCCACAGGTGTGGTTATCCGGCGCAGCACTGCTGCCAACTTTATGGGCATGCGGCGAAAAACTGCTGATACAGTCAATGATAGTTCATTCCCAGGTCTCTCCTATTAAAAATGCTCCGTCAGGGCTTCCCCTAGCTCCCTCAGGGCCCTCCTAGACCCCCTCCGGGCACTCCTCAGCCCCCACCACCCCTAGTTTTCCCCTGGGGCCCAAAAAGGCTGACCCCACGCGGACTTCCTCCGCCCCACATCAG